>JAAALK010000287.1:83880226-84265054 GCA_019279435.1 Zizania palustris | reverse complement strand
TCGCCCAAGAGGATCCCGCCACGACCCTCCCCCGCCAGGCCCTCCACCAGCGCCCTACACCACGCCCCGGCCTCGTCTCCGACTCCATCATCGAGAATTTTCTCGAACCCACCATCCATCTGGAGCCGCGCACTCGTGGTTCCGAGAGCACGGAGACCGCCTCCGGTGGCGAGTAGGCGTTAGGAGTCGCTATTTTTAATAAAAGCAAAATTTTGTATGTGGTGCTGCCCACGACGAGTGTGGCATGGGTAGAATAAAAACTTGATTGTAATGAACAATTTCTACCACTCTATATATTTATGTGCTCGCATCTTATATGATATTTATGTTTGTGTTATTGCTTCGTCATCTTTTGCTTTATCGCTTTGTATATTCAGAAGATGGCCGATCACCAGAACACCGGTTCCAACAACGGAGCAGGAGGAAGTCGTGATGCGCCCGAGGGTGTTGTACCCAACTGGGGTGCAACGGGCCCACGTCAGTCTGGGTCGCCTTCCGCCAACCACCCCACCTTGGCGGAGATGATGGCGAATCAGAACCACCTGATCACCGCCCTCCTCACCCAAATGCAGAACCAACAGGCTCAGTTGGACCGTCCGCAGAACGAGGAACCCGCCCCTCGCGCACCAGCACCCGCGCCCGCTCCGCAACTCTCCGAGTTTCTGCGCGTGCGCCCGCCCATCTTCTCGAGCACCACCAACCCGATGGAGGCCGGAGATTGGCTTCGCACCATCGGAAAGAAGCTCGACCTCCTCCCCTGCACCGACCGGGAGCGAGTGGCCTTCGCCACTCACCAGCTCCAGGGTCCCGCCGCGGAATGGTGGGACAACTACCGTGAGTCCCAGCCAGAGGGCCACGTGGTGACTTGGGCGGAGTTCACCATCGCTTTTCGCGCCGCTCACGTCCCCGCCGGTGTCATCGCGGTAAAACAGCAGGAGTTCCGCGACCTGCAGCAAGGCAACAGGACCGTCATGGAGTACCTCCATGAGTTCAACCGCCTCGCCCGCTACGCGCCGGAGGAAGTGCGCACCGACGCCCTCCGCCAAGCCAAGTTCCTCAGGGGACTTAAGGATGAGCTGTCCATCCAGCTCGTCGCCGCCGACTTCGCCGACTTCCAACGGCTGGTCAACAAAGCGCTCATCCAAGAGACTGAGCAGAACAAGCTGGACCTCAAGAAGAGGAAAATGATCGCCTTCAAGCATCAGCAGGCGAACTCTCAGAGGCCCCGCTTCGTCCCTCCGCCACCAGCGCCTGCCTACCATCCTCGGCCCGCCTACAGGCCACCTCACGCCGTCGGTGGATCCAACGCCGGGCATCCTCGCCCCGCTCCACCAGCTCCGGCCGCTCAGCCGACACCAGCCGCCAAGGCCCCGATCTTGAAGGATCGCCAAGGAAGGCCGGTCGTTTGCTTCAACTGCCGCAAGGAAGGGCACTATGCACACCAGTGTCCTCACCCCAAGCCAGCTCAGGGCGCGGCACCCAACCAGGCGGTTCGTGCCCGCGTCAACCACATCAGCGCGGAGGAAGCTCAGGAGGCTCCTGAAGTCGTGCTCGGTACGTTTACTGTGAATTCCGTACCGACCGTCATATTATTTGACTCTGGAGCAACCCACACCTTCATCTCGGAAAATTTTGTGAAAATAAACGGACTGGACGTGCTCCCTCTACCCATTCCCATGGTGATTGCCACCCCCGGCAATAGGACCTCAGCCCGCTTATACAGCCCTAAGGTTCAAATTGATATCCAAGGAGTACTGTTTCGGGCCGAGCCTGTCCTCATCCAATGCACCGGACTCGACCTTATACTAGGGATGGATTGGTTGATGAAGCACAAGGGAGTGATCGACTGTGCCAACAAGTCCGTCATGGTGACCAATCCTGAAGGCGTAACCGTCACCTTTCGGATGACCAGTCGCAAACCACTCGGAGCATCCCTTCGCTCGATAGCTCTTGAAGAGGTGCCTATAGTCAAGGAGTTTGCGGATGTCTTCCTTGAAGATCTACCCGGAATGCCTCCCAAGCGGGACATCGAATTCAGAATCGAACTTGTCCCCGGGACCACTCCAATCTCCAAGCGCACGTACCGAATGGCCGCCAATGAACTAGCTGAAGTCAAGAGCAACATCGAAGACCTAGAGCAGAAAGGTTACATCCGACCGAGTACCTCACCCTGGGGTGCACCGGTTATATTTGCCATGAAGAAAGACAAAACCAAGAGGATGTGCGTGGACTATAGAGCCCTGAACGATGTGACCATCAAGAACAAATACCCATTGCCTCGGATCGACGACCTGTTCGACAGCTGAAAGGATCCTCGGTGTTTTCCAAGATTGACCTCAGGTCAGGTTATCACCAGTTGAGGATTAGGGAAGAAGACATATCCAAGACTGCCTTCACCTCCCGCTATGGACTCTACGAGTACACTGTGATGTCATTCGGACTCACGAATGCCTCGGCCTTTTTCATGAACATGATGAACAATGTATTCATGGAGTTCTTGGACAAGTTCATCGTGGTATTCATCGACGATATCCTCGTTTACTCCAAGACAAAGGAGGAACACGAGACTCACCTCCGTCTGACCCTCGGAAAGTTAAGGGAGCAGCAACTGTACGCCAAATACAGCAAATGCGAATTTTGGTCGTCTGAGGTGAAGTTCCTCGGCCATGTTATATCTGCCGGAGGAATAGCAAGTGGACCCAACCACCGTTGAAGTGGTAACCAACTGGCTGCAGCCCACGACGGTGACCGAGATCCGGAGTTTTCTCGGATTAGCCGGATACTACCGCCGGTTCATCGAGAATTTTTCCAAGATCGCCAAGCCTATGACCAGACTTCTGCAGAAGGAAGTGAAGTTTGAATGGACCCCCGACTGCGAAGAAAGCTTCCAGACCCTCAAGAAGAAGCTAGTATCAGCTCCTATTCTGACTCTGCCAGACATCCGGAAAGACTTCCACGTCTACTGTGATGCCTCTCGTCAAGGATTGGGATGCGTCTTAATGCAAGAAGGGAAAGTGATATCCTACGCCTCCCGGCAACTGAGACCGCACGAGCTGAACTACCCAACCCACGACCTGGAACTAGCAGCCGTGGTTCATGCCTTGAAGATATGGAGACATTACCTTGTGGGAAACCGGTGTGAGGTCTTCACCGACCACAAGAGCCTCAAGTACATATTCATCCAACCTGATCTGAATCTCAGGCAAAGGAGATGGTTGGAACTGATAAAGGATACGACTTGGGCATCCATTATCATCCGGGCAAAGCGAACGTGGTGGCAGACGCCCTTAGTCGAAAAGGGTACTGCAATGCCATCATGATTCAAGACCAAGCTCCTTTACTTTATAAGGAGATGGAAAGGCTAAACCTAGGGATCACCACTCGAGCGTACCTCGCTGCCTTGGAATCTCGGCCTGTCTTAATAGACCAGATCCGAGAAAAGCAGAAGGAAGATCCAGACATCCTAGAAATCCAGCAGAACATGAGGAAGGGTAAAGCCCCCGGATTCTCCGAGGACGAGCATGGTACCATCTGGTTCGGAAACCGGATCTGCGTACCCGACAAACCTGAGTTGAAGACCCTCATCCTTCAAGAAGCCCATGATACATTATACTCCATCCATCCCGGGAGTACAAAGATGTACCAAGACCTAAAGGAAAAATATTGGTGGGTCAGCATGAAGAGAGAAATAGCTGAGTCTGTGGCCAAGTGCGACACATGCCGGCGAGTCAAGGCAGAGCATCAGAGACCTGCCGGACTACTTCAACCTCTCAAGGTCCCTGAATGGAAGTGGGAAGAGATAGGAATGGACTTCATCACGGGACTGCCCAGGACCCAAGCTGGTCATGATTCCATCTGGGTGATCGTCGACCGACTCACCAAGGTAGCTCACTTCGTTCCGGTCAAGACAACTTACACCGTCGCCAAGTTGGCCGAGTTGTATATGACCCGGATCGTGTGCCTCCACGGAGTTCCTAAGAAGACTGTATCTGACCGTGGGAGTCAGTTTACCTCCAAGTTTTGGAAAAACCTTCAAGAGGAACTCGGCACCCGGCTGAACTTTAGCACCGCCTATCATCCACAGACCGATGGTCAAACCGAAAGGGTCAACCAGATATTGGAGGATATGCTTAGAGCTTGCGCTCTAGACTTTGGCGGAATGTGGGACAAGAACTTACCTTATGCAGAGTTCTCTTACAACAACAGCTATCAAGCCAGCCTGCAAATGTCCCCGTTCGAAGCACTCTATGGACGTAAGTGCAGAACGCCGTTGCTCTGGGATCAAACCGGAGAGTCGCAACTGTTTGGGACTGATTTATTGAGAGAAGCTGAAGAGAAGGTTAAGGTCATAAGAGACCAATTGAAGGCAGCCCAATCCCGGCAAAAGAGCTATGCCGACAACCGTCGAAGAGACCTAGCCTTTGAGGAGGGCGATTATGTCTATCTCCGAGTCACTCCCCTCCGTGGCACTCAAAGGTTCAACATGAAAGGCAAACTAGCACCCCGCTACGTCGGACCTTTCCAAATCCTCCGTCGACAAGGAGAAGTGGCATATCAACTCGAGCTGCCTCCATCCTTGGCAGGAGTTCACGATGTGTTCCATGTCTCGCAGCTGAAGAAGTGCCTCCGTGTACCCACCGAGCAAGCCGACCTTCAGCAGCTTAATGTCCAAGAAGACTTGACCTACATAGATAAACCCGTCAAGATCTTGGAGACCAAGGAGAGAGTAACCAGAAGTCGCGTTGTCCGCTTCTGCAAGGTCCAATGGAATAACCATCCCGCCGAAGAAGCCACTTGGGAAAAGGAAGACGAACTGAAGGCCCAATATCCCGAATTATTCGAGTAACGTTCCAATCTCGAGGACAAGATTCTTGTAAGGGGGATAGGTTTGTAACACCCCAAATTTTCAAAACAATAAAAATAATATTAAATTCAATTTCTTGGAATATATATTTCTGAAAATACTTTAAATACCTCTTTATACCCAATTGAACTACAGCATAGAGTAGATGGCCAAACTAGGAGGTGAAAATTTTTGTATATGATCCTAAAGCCGATAAATATTTTTGAGAATTTTTATGAATTTTTGTCCACTTTGGAAATGCCCCAAATGATTTAATCTATTTTATGCAATTGTTTTTAATCAGAAAATAATTTCAAACAGTAATGGGCTCCCTCCCCTCCCTTCTCTCCCTCCCGGCCGGCCCAGCCCGTTACCCCGCGTGCCTTAGACTGACATCCGGACCCCACCTGTCGGCGCCGATTCCCTCCCCTCGCGCGCGCACCCGACAACCCGGCCCCACCCGTCAGCTGCCTCCCTCGCTCGTCCGCGCTCGCTGACGAGTGGCCCCCGCCTGTCAGGGCCTTCGTCCCCGCGAGATCCGCTCCAGGATCCCCCCCTCGCCGGCCGAAGCCCTAATCCCGCCTCGGATCCGCCCCCGCCGGCCCCCTCCCTTAAATTCGTCGCCGACAATGAATTCCCCTCAACGCGCCGGCCGTTTCCCCCTATTAATTTCGCCCGATTCGCGTCTAGGTGCGTTGAACCGCGTTCAACCCGAGCTCGCCGGCGTCAAATCACATTTATCTCCGGCCACCGCCAATCACGCCCCCTCTGCCCTCGCCGACGACCCTATTTAAACCCTGCCCTCCACCGTGTTCGGTTCACGCATTCAAGTGCACCCAGACCAAACCGAGCGCCCTCCATTCGGTTCTTAGCGCAACGCCGCCGCCCGACCTCCGGCCACTGCTCGCCGTCGCACCGGACCGCCTCCGACCACGTAGTCGCCACCATCGTGACCGCCAGGACCTCACCAAGCTCGGCCACCACTCCGTCGACGACGAACCTCGCCGGATCGCCGTCGCCGCCAAGGACCCGAACGCCTCCACCGCCTCCGCTCGTCGCCGGCCTCACCCCGTCGACCTTTTCTCACCGCCGAGGTACCCCCATGATCCCCATGCCACCCTCGTTCCGTTTTAGGCCTTAGGTTCGATCGCCGTCGCTTGCCGTGGCCGCTGGCCCACTCGCCGTCGTCGGAGAAGACGACCGGCACGGGTCGAGTACCCGTGCCGTGTCGGATTCGATCCACGCCGTGCGATCTGGATCCGACGGTGACGATTAATCCCCGCGTGCGGTTTAATCTGATCCGTCAGATCTCGGCGAAGGGGTACGTTTTAATCTCGTGCGTCCGATAGTTTTAAAATCCCGCATCGCATCTGAGCCGTCCATTGCGTACCGATTCAAACGTTTTAATCTTGGCCGTCCACGTCACTTTAACGCGTCCCGCCTCACCCTCGCGCGTCAGATCTGGATCCGACGGTCCAGATCGACCCGGCGCACGCGCACAGTGCGCGGGTTCACCGTGGGCCTGGCTCACCGTGGACCCGAGGAGTTTAAAAATTGAAAATGAATTTCAGAAATACTTTTAAACTTGTAAAATTCATATCTAATGCATTTGAACTCTAAAAATTACCATTCCAATTTCAGAAAATTCATAAAATTATTCTCTACATGTTTATGCAATAAAATTAGTAGGTTTACTTTGACATTTTCATGTTTATTCAAATAAATATTTAAATGCCTTTAGGATTAAAATATGAATTCAAATGTTTGAACTTCAGAAAAATTCATATTTATTCCTTTCTATTCATATACTGCAAAACACTAAATTACCATGAACTTTTCATTTCAAAACTTATTAGGGAACTTAATATGAGACTATTCACATTTGTTTTCTAAAAAGGACAACCCTTCATTTTAATCCCTTTTAAATTATTTATGAAATAACTTTCAGAACCTTAACAATGGAAATTATTTTACTTTTAATCAAACCAACAGTAACTTATGTGCTATTAATGTAATGTTATATTGTTTGATTGAATGTGCTCTTTTTATTTTGCTTTATTATATTAAAAAGACTACGACGTCGCCGAGGAGCCGCAGTACTTCCCGGAAGTTCCTCCCTCCCCATTCGCTGAACAAGGCAAGTCACCAAACCAATCTTTTGAGCATATTGAACCCATGTTTGATTAAACTATCGCTAAAACACATAGGTTATATGTGCATTAGTCAAATGAACCCTTACATTATATTTATTTAGGATCCCCCGACCTTGATGTGCAACCCAAGCCATGCTATCTCGCCTAACCTCCTTGTCACCATATGATCAATGATATTAGCTAGTGTCCAATGTATTGACACGATCGCTATAGGATAAAAATGAGTCGTAGCAAAATGGTTCTATTATATGATCCCCGTTACTACTTATCCTTGGAAATTCTGTTGGTGATGAGTTATGGTTGTGAGTGTATGCATGGTGGGTTCCGGGTGCAAGCTAGGGCATTGGTCGGTAGCACCCGGGGCACTATAAGGACCGGTCTGAGGGATCCGTTGCAATACACTTACGTACTAACCACAAGTCTAGTGGGTAAGTCCTAACTAAGGTATGGGTTGTTCCAAACCGAGGCCACCATTTGGAGATGGGTCAAGTTGCACCTGCGGGTGACTTGTACCAATGTGGCGCAAAAGGGGGTGCGACGTTAGCCGGGATGCGGCCCGGCGCGCCGGCGAAACCTAGAGCGGGTTGTTATCGCTTGGAACATCTCATATTGAGGTTTTGGCACGAGTTCCCGTGGTATGGGTCATCTCGTTTGGGATGAGTGCGTGCCTTGTGGGTACAGTAGTACATCTCTGATCAGAGTCTTAAATCTTTTCGAAAAGCCGAGCCCACGGTCAAGGGCGGGTTGCGTGACATCCCCCAGTTAGTTTACCTTGAATATGTATGTGCATGATGGATTGACATGTAAGGACCGTTGAGCGAGGTGGGGCTGACTGTACCCCTCGAGTTAGTCGATGTTGATGATGTTCATGTTTACTTTCCGCATGATTAAAATATGATTACACTAAATGCCATAACTGCAACTGCATTATTCTGCAATGTTAGCCATTATCCTTCCTTGTTTATTATCCTGCATTATTATTTGCATTTGCGGTGGCTTGTTGAGTACTTTTTGTACTCATACCCGTTGGACCCCACAGAGGATGCTTACTACGAAGACGGTCTGGAGTAGCGACCCAGTCGAGAAGAAAAATCCTGGAGAAGATGTTCGTCATGCCGCTATCTAATTATTTTTACTTATTGTTTTTATAAAAAAAACTGTGATGTAATAAATATGGTCTGCGTACCATGAACACTGTCGTATGTACGATTGTCGCATGATGAACCTCTTGTATTATTGTTTTTCTTATGAAATACAATAATGTCTCGATTTGTTAAATCGGGGCGCTACAACAGCTGCAGCCAGTTAAATCCGCACCCTTCGGAAAGCACCTCCGAACCCCTTCGGAGGGACCCCTTCACCCAGAGAAGGAACCTTGTCATTCACTCATCACAGACTTGAAACCAAGGCACATTTCAAGTTGGTTTCTCAATCTCCCCCTTGATGAGTGTATTGACAACCAAATTCAAGTTCAAGAAAATTTGAAGATTTTCAGCACACAAGTGACCATAAAAAATCAGAAAAGAGCTAAAACATGTCACTTGATTAATGAATTTCAATTGACTTGAGTCATTAAAAGCCATTAAAAGCCATTTTGCAACAATTCCTCTTTTTGGAAGTATAAATTTTCTCCCCCTTTTTAGTTTCATCACTTGTTCTCCCCCTTATGTAAGCAAACCAGACATTTTTCTCCCCCTTTGGCAATGCAAGAATCAAGGAGCAAGAAAATGATGTAAGGCTTCGAGATGATGAAAAGTGCGAAAACATATGGTGCAAAAATATGCCAAATCATAGTGTCAGGTTCAGATGCTCTGTTCAAGGTAATATATTCCAAGTTCAATGTGTGATGCATGAGATTTTCAAATTTTATAAAATAAAACATCACCACTTAGACTAGTCATCTAGACACGTGAAAACGAGAATTGCAAAAGCTAAACAATTTCCACCTAGGAAAGCAAGTCCAATCGACATGGTGCATTCAACAAGCTTGATTAGCAATTGATTCAAACTTTGCATTTCTTTTGATTTTGCTAGGGGTTATTTGCTCGTCTAGCTTATGCTTTCCAATCAAGCCAAGCCTAGGCCAAGAATGACCATTAGAAGCTTAAGACAGTGATTTTGGCACACACTAAGTTATTCCAGTTCATACCAAAGTGCAATGGTAAGCAGTCTAGAATAAAGAAGTGCGACAAGCAAACCCACCTAGATATTTTCATTTTTAGCACATAAATCATGGATATTTGATTTTTGTCGTGTAACATTTGTTGTATGATTCCATGAAAAGCAATATTATTTGTAAGCTTCAATTTTGCATCCATAATAAAGGATTCTAGCTACTAGGTAGATAAAAAATAGCTAAATCAATTATGTACTACACATGCTAAACTCAAGACTAAGTAGTGATCAAGTTTTTAACTTTGTAAATTAAAATCATGCTCATTTTGGAGTGTGATATATTAAACAAAACTGAGACATCATGATAATGACAACCATCTGAAAGCATATAAAAGCAACAAAATGCCTCAACAAATCATCATAAGGAAGCCAATGCAACACATATAACACATGCTCCCCCTCACAAAATGCCATAAGGATGACAAATACCCAGTTCCCCACGCAAATAAGCAAATCAGGAGGCATCAAGTGGTTTGGTAATGATGTCGGCAAGCTGGTTCTGGGTATCAACATATTGAAGTTCAATATCACCCTTCTTATTGTGATCTCCGAGAAAATGATATCTCACATCAATGTGTTTGGTTTTGTAATGCTGCACCGGGTTGTTTGCAATGCATATAGCGCTAGTGTTATCACAAAACAGTGGAACACCCTTATAATCTAACCCGAAATCCCACAAAGTGGAAACCATCCACAAAATCTGTGAGCAACAGCTAGCTGCAGCAACATATTCAGCCTCAGCCATAGATTGCGCAAACGCTAGACTGTTTGCGGGAAGACCAACAAACAAAAGAAGTACCCAGAAAATGACAAGTACCGGAGGTACTCTTCCTATCAATTCTACACCCAGCAAAATCCGCATCTGAATAACCACGAAGACACAAAGAGAAAGATGCAGAATACCAAATGCCAAATTCAAGGGTATGCTTGAGATACCTAAGAATGCGCTTGGCGGTGCGAAGCACGTGACGAAGCCTGAAAACGAGCGCATAGACACACTGCGAAGTGTATGTCTGGCCTCATAACAGTCAAGTAGAGGAGGGAGCCGATCATGCTCGGAACTCCTTCTGATCTACGACTTCTCCATCCTCGTCAGATCCAATGCTACAAATGTAGCCATTGGAGTGGCAAGTGGCTTCGCATCAGCCATGTTGAACTTCTTGAGCAGGTCCTTGGTGTACTTCATCTGGTGGATGAAGGTACCTTGTTTGCTTTGCTTGATTTGCTAACGAAGGAAAAATGTGAGTTCACCCATCATGGACATTTCGAACTCCCTGCTCATGGCATCTACAAACTCGTCAACCATAGCATGAGAAGAGCCACCAAAGATGATACCGTAAACATAAATCTGGACTAGGAGGAAATCTTTGCCATGCTTGAGAGTGAAAAGGGTTTTATCTACCGAACCCATCAAATACCCTCGCTCAAGCGGAAAAGACTTAAGTCTGTCATACCAAGCCCGAGGGGCCTGCTTGAGTCCATAAAGAGCCTTGTGAAGTTTAAGGACTTTATGTGGATATTTAGGGTTCTCAAATCCGGGGGGTTGTTTTACATAAACATCTTCGCCTATGAAGCCATTAAGAAATGCACTTTTGACATCCATTTGATAAAGTTTGGAACCTCGGGATGCCGCAAATGCAAGTAAAATCCTAATTTCCTCAAGACGAGCAACATGGGCAAAAGTTTCAGTAAAATCAATCCCTTCTAACTGAGAATAACCCTGAGCCCAAGTTTAGCTTTGTTTCTAACTACAGACCCATCCTCCTCTTGTTTGTTTTTGAAAATCCATTTTGTTCCAATAAAATGAACATTAGGTGGAGGATCTACAAGAGTCCAGACTTGGTTTCTCTCAAAATTTTTCAAGTTCCTCATGCATGGCATTGATCCAACTAGAATCAGAAAGTGCATGACTCACATCTAAGGGCTCAAATGAAGCTACAAAAGCAGAATCAATTAAATGAGCATGAGAACATGTTACCCTTTGATCAAGCTCACAAATGATCTGCTCGGGAGGGTGCATCCTTTGAATGTGATGAGGAGCCTCGCGGTGGGATGCAGTCTCCCCCTCAACTTGTGCCGGTGAATGGTCGAAGATGATCGATGTCGAGGTTGTAGCTTCAGGGCCTCTTGCCAAAGTGATTGAAGCGGGGTCGACTTTAGGGGTCGATGTCGAGGGTAGTAGGGGTTCATTCTCGAAATCTCCGTGATCTTCATTTTCGAAGATGGTCTGCTCCATATCGTGTTTATTTGCCTGTTCAAAAGAAGAGCTAACACAGGGGGTTGATTCATCAAAAGTCACATCACATGACTCGATGACAGTGTTAGTTTCCAAATTATAAACACGATAAGAATGACCATGAGTTGTGTAACCCAAAAAGATCCCGTCAGAAGAGCGCGACTCAAATTTATCCAAGTTACCACGTTTTAGGATAAAGCAGCGACAACCAAAAACTCGAAGATGAGTAACCTTGGGCTGTCTCCCAAAACGCAGTTCATAAGAAGTTAAGTTCATAATTGAGCGCAAGAAGTCCGGTTTGAGATGTAGCAAGCAGTGTTCATGGCCTTATCCTAGAATTTTCTAGGAGTCCTGTGCTCATCGAGCATCATCCTAGCCATCTCAACCAAAGTGCGGTTCTTTCTCTCAACAACACCATTCTTTGAGGAACTCGTGGAGCAGAGAATTGATGTTCTATGCCATGCTCCATGCAAAAGTCAACAAAGAAACTGTTCTTGAACTCAGTGCCATTATCACTCCGAATGAATTTTAATGCACCAGGGAGTTCAGTGAAAATTCTCAAAGCCAAGCTCCAAAAGTGTGAAAACACTTCATCCTTGCTGGCTAGAAAGAAGACCAAAGAGTAGCGAGAGAAATCATCGACAATGACTAACACATACCACTTGATGCCTAAAGAACTAACCCGAGAAGGACCTACAATGTACATGTGGAGAAGTTTTCCGGGTTGTTCAGTCATCACCATGGTGACTGACGAATGCAAAACGACAATCATTTTTCCATGACGACAGGGAGCGCAAACTAAATTCTTCTCAAATTTGAGCTTGGGCAATCCTCGGATTAGACCTAGGGCACTCAGACGAGCGAGCAACTCAAAGCTCATATGCCCTAGTCTCCTATGCCACTTCCAAAGCTCAGAAGTCGAATGTGCAACAAGGCAGTGAGAAGAACCAGACGACTCAGAAAAATCAGCTCCAAAAACTCTCCCAACTCTAAAGATATTATAGACCACAACACCATCAGAGTTGAGTACTTGCGAAGTATCGTGATGGAATCACACTTCGAAGCCCTCATCAAGCAACTGAGATACAGAAAGCAAATTGTATCCCAAATTTTCAACCAAGGCAACATCTTTGAGAGTGAAATTCGAGTTTATTCTTACCACACCTTTACCTTTCACTCTACTTCTTCGGTTGTTGCCGAAGGTAATTTGCTCCTTCTGCTTGGTTGTGGTGAGGCTGGAGAACCATGATGCGTTTCCGGTCATATGGCGCGAACAACCATAGTCCATGATCCATGTGCCCTCTAAGCCTCGATCTGATGCCTACACATAATAAGAGAATCTCAATCGCTCAGTGCTGAGGTGAGTGAAAACATGACGAGGCATCCAGCACTGAGTGATACGAGCAGTAGGCATAGTGAAAGTTGACTATCTACGCATAGGAAAAACAAAATGATGCAAAGTGTGAGGTCTACCTACATGTCGTGACTCAAAAACATGACGAGGTCTCTCAATCTATCAAGACACAAGGCCATTGACACGTGGTCTAGCACCATATGAAACATGATTAACACCACAAGGGGCAAAGCCTCTCCAAGAGGATCTAGGAGCCTCATACACAGGATGTGAGTAAAACTCGGACTCATGCATACTTAGAGGTGGGTAGTGCATGTCCTAGAACCTAAACGTCTGAGAACGTCGCTCATCCTTGATGCGAGGGTAGCAAAAATGCAACCAAATGACCCACCCGTTGACAGTAGGAACAATGAAACACTCCTAGGGGCACTCTCATGGGTCATAGGAGCAATCCTCACTGGCTCCTTGGGTTTCCGCCGAGTGTTTTTCTTAGGAGGAATTTTCTTGGCAGGAGGAGTGGTTTTCTTTGGAGTTTGGGTAGGCTTTTTGGATGTTGGAGTGTCTAACTGGGCTCTTTCTTTCTCTAAGGTAGTGGTTGAGGTAAAAATAGTTTTGTTTTCACTGTTTGAAGGAATCCTCTCAAAACCCAATCCTAGAGCTAACCCTGCCCTGTCAGCACACATCTTGGTCTTGGCCAAGAGCAAATCCATCCTCCCCATTCCCTCAGTGCATTTGTTAACCACAGAAAGAAGGTATTCATTTTCAGTCATAAGGTTTTCAGCTTGCCCTCTAGCAAAACTGAGTTGGTCCTTAAGGATAATGCAGGTGGGACAAATAGGCTGCACATCCTTAGAACACTCAACACTCTCCAATCTGGCCTCTAATTCCTTAACATGCTTGTCTCTCAAATTAATGCTATCAATCAATAAAGAATAATTTGAACAAGCATCAGAAGAAATAGGTCTAGACTCCACCATCAAAAGCCGCTTCTATGCAGTCTCAAGCTTATCAATAGTTTGAGCATGCACAGAATGCAACTGAGCAAGCTCACCCATGACAACAGTGAAAGATTCACATTCAACATCATCAATTTTATACTTAAGCATGGCATAATCAGTAGGCCTAAGTCTAAGTTATTTTCTATCTCTAGCAGCCTAAACAAGTAATATATCCTGACCAAGAACTACTTCATTCAGTTCATCTACCTTAATTGAGAGCTGGTCATAGGATAGAGGTACCTTAGATGAGTCAAGCTCATCGCCGCTGTGACTGCTATCGGCCATGAAGCAAAGGCTGGTGAAATCCCTTGCCTTCTTCTCCTTCTTCTCCTCCTTTCTTGGTGACTCTTCCTCCTCATCAGAGCTCGACTCCTCAGTTGAGGAAGTGTCGATGTCGCTGAGAGCACAACAAATGCTCTAGAAGCGGCCTTGGCTACCCTCTTAGCCATCTTGCCACGCTTACCCTTCACAAAGGGTTTCCTCTCCTTCTTGTGGTGTTTAGGGCGCTCACTCTCATCTCTACTTTTGAGCTTTGGACAATTGGCCTTGATGTGAGACGTGTCACCACACTCAAAACAACCACTAAAGCCACTTCTCCTCTGATCCCATCTCTCATTGTGAAAACGAGTGAACCTTCTAGCAATGAGAGCAAGCTCTTCATCATACAGAGTATCCACCTGCTCCTTAGTGACAGAGACCAGGGAGGACAAAGCAAAACAACCAGCAAGAACACAAGTACGAGATGTGCTTGGTTTTGTAGTGGTGCCACAGCTAGAGCCAGAAACTAGTGCCAATGGTTGTGGCAAAGAGTTTCTGTGTACTGCAAGAGACGCCTTGGAAATCTTTGTGGACTTCAGCTTACTGAAGAGCTCATCATAGGTCAATGTGTCATAACCTACAGACTCCTCAATGCTAGATATCTTCACTTCCCATATGCTATGATCAAGAGCATAAAGAAGCTCGATAGCCCTGTCATGGTCATTGTAAGTAAGCATCCCGTTGGACCGCAAGTTACTGATTATAGCGTCAAAGCGAGAAAACATGGCATCTATAGATTCACCAGGCGCTTGCACAAACAGCTGATACTATTGATTGTACATGCTTTGGCGCCTAGCCTTAATCTGTGCAGAGCCCTCATGAAAAATCATGAGTGTAGTCCAAATATCTCTAGCTGTCCTTAGATGCTGATCCCGATCAAACTCACTCCGACTCAAACCAATGAACAGTATGTTTCTAGCTTTGGAATTAGAATTATACTGATCTTTTTCTGTTTGAGAAGTGCGGGTTTTAGGGATGGAGTATTGTGAGTCCACAATCTCCCAAATTGCATTTCCTTAGCTTAGCAAGTAAGCCTCCATGCGCACCTTCCAGTATGCAAAATCAGTCCCATCAAATAGAAGTATTTTACTAACTCTGTCTATGTCGCCAAATGATCACAAAACCGATTAAGGTCAACAAGTGATCTTAACCCACTCTGATACCAATTGTTGGACCGAAAAGGGTGACCAGAGGAAGGGGGGTGAATGGGAGCTTTTTATATTTCACGCTAAAAATAGCCTTCTATTTTCAAGACAGTCTCCTACGGAACAAGCTTCGAACACAACCTTTGGAGGTCTAGTTCAGAGGTATTTTATAGCTCCGAAACCAGGCTTCGCAAAGAGCAAAAGTTTAAAGTCAAGAAGACTTCGCTCAAACCCACAAAACCAAAAACACAACTGCTAGGTTCATGCAGGCTCCGCACACATTGTGCCTTTGAGCAGGCTTCGCACTACACCCTTTGTAGAAGGCTGTTTTCTTCTGCGGACTTCAACCAGATACTCCGCACTAGCAACTGGTACTAGGCTTAGTATTTCGAAGGTCTAAGTGCAAACAAAACCGATTTTGCTAAGGGAAGAAAGAAGACTTCGAACACACTCTACTCAGTGCTTCGCTAGTAATAGGGAGGGGTTGCCTCAGTCTACACAGAGCGAACATACACTGAAAAACCAAACTTTGCACGCACAAAACACTCGCACCCTTCTCTAGAAAAGAACCAGTGCAAAAATGATTTGAACAATATGAAGTTGAGCACAAAGGGATCAAAGCATGCAGTGCAAAACAAGAATACAAGTTCAAGTAGCAAATGAAGAACATAATCAAAGTTTCATTGCATGAACAGAGAACACAAAATGAACTTATAGGACAGAGTACATGGATGTGGCGGCTAGCACAAGAGTTATAAAAATGGCTGCTCAAAGTGTTACCTATGAGAAACCATGTTGAAGAATATGGTTTTGATATTCCAGATGTGATGAGTGATTGTCAACGGAAGTCAAAGGAAGGGAGAGATGAAGACCTGTCGAGTCTGAGGCGCATGTGACTCAGGTACAAGGACAGTGAGCGACGGCCGGGCAGAGGAGCCGCGGAGTCGGGCTGGCCCAATCCAGGTACATGGCTAGGAGCGGTAGATGATCCACTCGTCTGTTGACTGGGTTTGACTCAGGTACACAGGCAGCGAGAGATTGCCGGGCTGAGGAAGCTGCGGGGTCAGGTCGGCCCAATCCGGTTACCCGGTGCGAAGACGGTGGACGCTTTGTCAGTTTCGGCGCAAAACTGATAACCTATGATTAATTCGTTTTTAGGATATTAATATTTAGTTTTTAAGTTTAAAATATTTTTATTTGAGTCAAGTAATTTTTCTGAGAATATTTTAGTAATTTTCGGAATTTATTTTAGAGACAGTCTATTTTACCCTAGGAGTAAATTAGTCTTTTCATGTATTAGGATTCGCCTATAAATAGGCCCCTATCCCCTTGGGGATAGATGACTAATTTTTAGAGATTAATCTACAGTCCAATTTCCCTTGTTCGGCTTTCGTTTTCGTCTAAAATTATTTTGGCCGTCATCGCTGTATCGCGCGGCGGCGAAACTTCTCGGTGGTGCTCCTGTTCCACGCACGGTAGCCCTGCCAGGAAGAACAGCACACGGTAGTCAGCTTTTTCCACGACTTTTCCCACGATTTTTCCTACGGCGATCAGAGAACGGCGGCTGCAGTCCGCAGGCGCACGGTAGCCAAGCCTGCGCAGCAGCTCATTACAGGGCGTGGGTCCCACAGGCATGAACACATGCACGTTTACCAAGCCAAGGCAGAAAAGCTGAAGCTTCCTGGGATTAAAGCCACGACCAGCTTTTCGATGGCAGATTTAGCACGGGAATCTACTGGCTGCCAAGTCTAGCTTTTGGATGGAGTTTTTGCGGTGAACGCTCGTCTGGCGCAGCGGCAGGTGTCCACGGCACGCGGAGAAGATGGAGAAGGTAAGTTCAATCTGATCTCCTATTTTTTAGTTAGCGTTAATTAAAATTGATAATTATTTGTTTTTTAATTAACAGTAAAATTGTTTTAGTATTTTCGTAGATATTTTTATCTGCTAGATATGATTATTAGTTATCTCGTATTATTTATTTAAACATATCTGTTTAATATGCTCATATAAAAAGAACAATTTATTATTAGTCGCAGCAATATTTTTATTTTAAATTTACTTGAAATATTTTATGTTTATTTCCGAATTAATTTCTTGATGATCCATGTTTTATTCATTTGATTAGTATTTTATTTTTAGACTGCAATCCGAATTATTATTGCTTTATTTAGGTATTTTTCTTAGGCCATTAAATGTTTCTAGTACTCATTTTTATTCGCTGCAGTTATTTTATTTAGTTTAGTTTATTTTATCTTTAATATCATTTTAATTAGGACACCCGTCATTTTTAGACTAGACAATTTTAGTTCCAATAATTTACTTTGTTAATATTAGTTGTCTGGTTAAGTTCGTTTGGGTGTTGGGATTAAGATATAATTTAGTAAGAAATTTTTAGGCGCCCATTCACCCCCCTCTGGTCGCTACTTTCGTTCCTACAAGTGGTATCAGAGTAAGGTTAGGGTTTTCTAATATCTTAACCGATTCTAAACCTAAGTAGTGACCATGACGTCTTCTGGTAAAATCCCGTCCCTAGAAGCTTTTGGCTACACTTATTGGAAGACTCGCATGCGAGCATACCTTATGAGCTAGAGCTCGGACATCTGGGAGATTTGTGTTCATCCTACTTTCACCATAAGGACTATTGCTGCGGATACTGCTGTAGATGTAGTTACACAACATCAAAATAATAGTAAAGCGGTGAACATTTTATTTTCTGGTCTAGGTTCTAGTGAGTTTGAGCGTGTTAGCCATCTCACCACTGCTCAAGAGATCTGGGCTACCCTCCAAGCACACCATGAGGGGATAACTCAGGTCAAGGCTAGGCTCTACCAGACCTACCGGCGTGAGTATGAAAATTTCTCACAGAAGCCGGGTGAGACTGTTGAGTCTTTGTTTGGTCGTTTTCAATCGATCATTAACAAGCTTCGCGTCAACAAGGCCGAGCGTGATCAGCTAGTCTCGGATCATGAACAAGTGCTTAAGGTACTCCATACCTTGGACCCTAAGATCTGGAGATCAAGGTCTCTTCTATTGTTGAGAGCGCGTCTTATGATACCTTGACCGTCGCAGAGCTTTTTAGTAAGCTCAATGCCTCAGAGGTCGATATTCAGTTGAGATTAAATCTCACTGATTCTGGCTCCAAGACTCTGGCACTTGCGACACCGTCTGCTAATCCTAATGCCATGAGTTGTACTGCCTTTTCTTTGATGTCTATCTCCGAGGAACAACTTGATACTCTAGGAGATGATGATCTGTGCTTGTTTAACAACCGGGTGCGACGTGTCTATGATAAGCGAATGTTTAAGAGACACGGCACAAAACCCGGATGCTTTGAGTGTGGTGACCCAGGTCATTTCATCGCCGACAGACCCAAGCAGAAGAATTACAAGAAGGGCATCGGCGACAACTCCTACAACTCCAGCAAGTACGACAACTCCACGAAGGGCAAGCCCAAGACAAGATTCTTTCGAAAGGCTCTAAAGGATTACATGCGTGAGAACAAGAAGCGAGACAAGACCTTCTTCGCCGAGATGGAGAAAAGATACTCCAAGAGATCCTCGTCTTCCTCCTCATATTCAAGTTCAAGTGATGAAGAGATCATGATCAGGAAGGGGAAGGACAGGGACAATCCGGTGGGTCTCTGTTTCATGGGCTTCGGGGACAAGCCGAAGAGTCGCTCACGTCACAGCCGAATACCCCACAAGAGCTTCTGCTCAATGGCTCTTGGGGAGAAGAAAGAGAAGGATTCCTCCGATGACTCCGACGACGACGATGAGAAGGTATCATCCTATGAACAAGAAGTTGTTAATTTATTAGAACAGAACCGTCAGGAGTTGAAGTATAGGGAGAAACTGCTTATAGGGGCTAAGAAGAGGATAGATGAGCTTAAGAGTGAGCTTGCCATGGCAAATGGCAAGATTGAGAGTCTCTCTTCTTCCCCTTGCTTGGGTGATAGTGGTGAGTGCCCTAACTGTGAGGTGATGTTGTGTGACCTGACGACTCTTAAGTCCAGGTACACAGAGAGAGTAGATGAGAGAGACGCATTGGCCACTGACCTTGGGAGCGCTCAGCAGGAGCTAAAAGATGCCCATGCCACTGTCATCACACCTTGTGTAGACTGCTCATCCCATTTAGCTAGTATAGCTGAGCTGAGAGCCAAGAGTGATGAGCAGTTGAGTGAGTTAGCTGGAGTGAGAGCTGAGTTGGAGCAGACTAAGCTAGAGCTTGAGACCTTGTCAGTTCCACCCACTGTTTGTGAGAACTGTTTGTCCATTAGAATGGAGTTGATCAAGCTAAAAGCTGAGAAGTCTGTCGAAGTTGATAAAGAGTGTGAGATCTGTTTATCTCAGGTGGAGGTGTTAGCTTCTTTGAGAGAGGAGCTAGATGATGTTCAAAACGAGAACTTTTACCTCCATCAGATCCTAAGTTGGATTAGTTCCAGAGAGCCACAGCTCGGCATGATGATCCAGCAGTTCAAGAGACAGGATGGGTTTGGGGTATGTTACACCTATACCAAGGCTGATTTTGAGAGCGCCATTAGCCGAGCAGTGGAGTGGAGCAAGATGACTCCCGAACAGAGATATCCCAAGACTCACTCCACTGACTCCTTTAAGGATAGTCAGCCCAAGGATGGAGTGTTCCAAGAACAACCTAAAGCTCCACCTAAGAAGCAAATCTGGGTCCCAAAGCCTAAAACTCTCCACACTTCTCTTGACTCTTTACCTGGACCCTCTCACACCAAAGATGCTACACCAAACACCACCAAGCCTAAGATTCCCAAGCCTCAACCACATCCTAAGAAGACTACCTATCATTATGAGTTTTGTCAGAGAGACGACATCTTGATGATTTTTTCTTTAGGAGGAAGCGGGTTAAGCGAGCAGAGAGAGCTCGAAGTGGGCAGGAGCAGTTCTACCAGTAGGATGGTAGACAGAGAGTTCCTCGATGTAGAGAGAGGCTAGAGGCCAGGCCACATCGTGTAGGTGGTGGTAGAGGAGACGATTTTTATGATCGTGGTCTGGAGGGTGGTTTCCGTTCCGGCAGAGTTCCAGATCATCATGGATACGACTTTGGATCTCATGGCCATGATTTTAGGAAGAACAGAGGACCGCGCTTTGATCTGCTTTTCGGTCCAGACTCATATGATTCTTTTTGCTTTCCTACATACGAGCAGATGGCTCGACACTGGTTTAACACCTTTGCCAAACCTGGCGTTGGACCGTTTGTTCCCACTCGTGATTATTGATCTTGATTTGGGAGTTGTGTATCCTTTTCTGGGATACTTTGAGTCATTTTTTTATTTCTTCTTTATTTTTATTGAGTCTTTTTGTGTGTGCGTTCATATCATGCATAATCATCAATCACTTTTTGAGCTTGCTTCTGTTATATGATTAATCTGCTTTACTTTCTCTAGCTAGTATATGCTTTTGATTACTTGTCGATGATAATGTTCTGTTTCAATTCACATGATATATCTGATATTTGTCATATGCATGGCTTTTATGCTTTAAAATTAAAAAATGATCACCATTGCTTCTGGTAACTAGCATGTGTAGGCTGAATGCTTTCGCTATCTTTTACATGCCTGATAGCTAGATCCTTACTTAGATGCAGATATGCAACTTGGACATCCATATGCTTTAAATATGAAAAATGTGTTATAAAAATGATAAAACTTCTCAAAAATGATAAATTTATGCATTTTTATGATTATCAGAAAAGATCCAGGTGGGTTTGCTTTGTCGCATTGCATTGTTCTGGACTGCTTACCATAACACTTTGGTATGAACTAGGACGGTGTAATGTATGCCAAGATCAATGTCTTAAGCTTCTGATGGTCTAGTTCTGGTCTAGGCTTGACTTGGTCGGTTAGCATAAGGTTTGACATGCAAATAACCCCTGGCAGAAATGAAAAATAAAAAGAAAAAGAAAAAGTCTGAAAAAATTAAAAAGATGACAAGTTTGCTGAAGCACTTTGTTTTTGGACAATGCTTATCTTGGTAGATATCAGTTAGCTTTTGCATCTCATGCTTTACTTTGCTTGTCAACTAGAAAATGTGGTGATGCTTTTGTTTGCAAAAATCAAAAATGTGTGCTAATGACTTCCTTTAGATATTATCTATTGCACTGATCATGCCATGTATCTTAGATAGTATATCTTTTGCTATACCTGTTAGATGTCGTAATTGCAGTTAATCATATCTAAGAAGCATGATTTTCACACTCCACCTGCACTCCATCTGCATTCATGGCATACTTTGAGGGGGAGCTGCATTTCAGGGGGAGTTTGTGTTTATGTCTCTTTAGAGTGCATTTAGTCTAACTTGATGAGTCCAATTGTCAACAAGGGGGAGAAATTTTGGAGTACATTTTTTAGCTTTCTCTTGGATTTATTTCAGGGTGAGTTCCTTGTTGTTAATTTTCTTTATTTTTGGTTAACCATAATGACCATTTTCTTGCTTCTGTTTATTTGGCTTTTGGTCATTAGGGTTAAACTTTTATTTTATTTCTTCTATTTTCTTTTGTCTTTGTTTTTCTGTTTCCGCATGTTTTGCAGGTTCTAGAGATGAGCTAAAAAGGGTGTTGACAATGCACTCATCAAGGGGGAGATTGAGAAACCATGTTGAAGAATATGGTTTTGATATTCCAGATGTGATGAGTTATTGTCAACGGAAGTCAAAGGAAGGGAGAGATGAAGACCTACCGAGTCTGAGGCGCATGTGACTCAGGTACACGGGCAGTGAGCGACGGCCGGGCAGAGGAGCCGCGGAGTCGGGCTGGCCCAATCCGGGTACATGGCTAGGAGCGGCAGATGATCCACTGGTCTGTTGACTGGGTTTGACTCAGGTACACGGGCGGTGAGCGATTGCTGGGCTGAGGAAGCTACGGGGTCGGGTCGGCCCAATCCGGGTACCCGGTGCGAAAACGGTGGACGCTTTGTCAGTTTCGGCGCAAAACTAACAACCTATGATTAATTCATTTTTAGGATATTAATATTTAGTTTTTAAGTTTAGAATATTTTTATTTGAGTCAAGTAATTTTTCTGAGAATATTTTAGTAATTTTCGGAATTTATTTTAGAGTCAGTCTATTTTACCCTAGGGGTAAATTAGACTTTTCATGTATTAGGATTCGCCTATAAATAGGCCCCTATCCCCTTGGGGATAGATGACTATTTTTAGAGATCAATCTACACTCCAATTTCCCTTGTTCGGCTTTCGTTTTCATCTAAAATTATTTTGGCCGTCATCGCTGTATCGCGTGGCGGTGAAACTTCTCGTTTGTGCTCCTGTTCCACGCACGGCAGCCCTGGCGGGGAGAACAGCATGCGGTAGGCATCTTTTTCCACGGCTTTTCCCACGATTTTTCCCACGGCGATCAGAGCAACGGCGGCTGCAGTCCGCAGGCGCACGGTAGCCAAGCCTGCGCAGCAGCTCATTATAGGGTGTGGGTCCCACAGGCATGAACACATGCACGTTTACCAAGCCAAGGCAGAAAAGCTCAAGCTTCCAGGGATTATAGCCACGGCCAGCTTTTCGATGGCAGTTTTAGCATGGGAATCTGCTGGTTGCCAAGTCTAGCTTTTGGATGGAGTTTTTGCGGCGAACGCTCGTCTGGCGCAGCGACAGGTGTCCACGGCACGCAGAGAAGATGGAGAAGGTAAGTTCAATCTGATCTCCTATTTTTTAGTTAGAATTAATTAAAATCGATAATTATCTGTTTTTAAATTAACAGTAAAATTGTTTTAGTATTTTCGTAGATATTTTATCTGCTAGATATGATTATTTGATCTGATTATTAGTTATCTCGTATTATTTATTTAAACATATCTGTTTAATCTGCTCATATAAAAAGAACAATTTATTATTAGCCGCAGCAATATTTTTATTTTAAATTTACATGAAATATTTTAGGTTTATTTCCGAATTAATTTCTGGATGATCCATGTTTTATTCATTCGATTAGTATTTTATTTTTAGACTGCAATCCAAATTATTATTGCTTTATTTAGGTATTTTTCTTAGGCCATTAAATGTTTCTAGTACTCATTTTTATTCGCTGCAGTTATTTTATTTAGTTTAGTTTAGTTTATCTTTAATATCATTTTAATTAGGACACCCGTCATTTTTAGACTAGACAATTTTAGTTCCAATAATTACTTTGTTGATAGTAGTTGTCTGGTTAAGTTCGTTTGGGTGTTGGGATTAAAATATAATTTAGTAAGAAATTTTTAGGCACCCATTCACCCCCCTCCGGTCGCTACTTTCGGTCCTACAACCTAGCCCTAGCCAGCCTTCACTATTTATAGGCCCTATTCAGCCCTATGAATATACTACTTTACCTCTAGGATTTACATAGTTTTTGTATCAGCCAGATGAGGGGGTATAGATGGTAGTCTACTTTATTTGGAGGCTTCTTTTGTCAGCTTCGCAGAGGAGACATCATCAGCTTTTGTAGAGCAGACACGATCAGCCTTTGTAGTTTTGGAGTCTTCTGAAGCCCCCTTCGCATGCGAAGTATGCGGTAGCTTCGGCGAGAAGCTTGGAGCCAGATGGCCTTCGCTTCCCCAAAGACAACCTTCGATATAGTGACGGTTTTGAGCCGAAGCCATCAAAGCATTGAGCCTTCGCACCATCACCTCCGGAGTGGACCACCACGGCTTCGCAACTACTCCCAGCTCGAACTCCGTAAGTTCGTGTACCGAAGCCATGTATGGCTGAAGTATCTCAAGTCAGCCATATTCTGAAGCCCCACCTTTGGAGTACCTTCGCCACCTTTCGAAGTCCTTTAGTCCAAGACCTCCGCATGAAGCATATCCATACACACCCCTTCGCAGTGTCTCAGCTCCGAGCACACTCTACGAAGACCCTTATCCGGACCATGCCCTTGATGCACCTTGACTTCCGAGACCTTCGTCAGGTGTCCCTTCGAGTGCCTCCATCCGGAGCACACTTCGAATGCCTTGCCTCAATGCTGAGGACTTCGTCCACTACACTTCGAAGTTACTCCGTCCGGAGTACCCTTCGCAGTGCCTCACCTCTGAGGACTTTGCCTCTAGGTACCTTCAGCCAGAGCCACCCTCCACACTTTCTGCCTTCGCCTGGCGCACCTTGGCCTGAGGACTGACCTCGACCCCATGCATCCTTCGTGACCGAGCTCCCTGCTCACCTGGCATCAAGCCTCTCGCTTGACCCAGGTTCACTTACTATGAATCGTCCGTCGCCTCCGAAGCCACCTATGCACCACCGACAAGCAGTCAAGTGTTTCTAGTACCCAGAAGACCTCTCCGGTATACAACCTTCGGTACACACTCTGGTGTACCGCCCAAAGTACTGAACCCTTCGGTAACCATGTCATCGTGCTCTGTCGGACCCCTCCGACAAACACACTCTGCTGCATAGGTACAGCCATTTAAATCTGCACCCTTCGGAAAGCACCTCCGAACCCCTTCGGAGGGACCCCTTCACCCGGAGAAGGAACCTTGTCAATCACTCATCACAGTCTTGAAACCAAGGCACATTTCAACTTGGTTTCTCACCTTTGTTTTCCGCAATGGTGTGATGACTCATTTGCTTGATGTACTTGCTTTGACCTCCCTTGACATCACCTCTCCTTGCAATCCTCTCTCTTTCCGCTCCAAGGTGACCCATCGTCTTGGTGTAAAATTAACTAATGGCTAGGGCAAGTATGTTATGAAGCACAACAAGCAGACTGGCCCTGTTGACACCGAAGAACATGTTGCCTTCCTTAATCTCTAGTTGGAGCGGTTTGTGTTTTGTGGATCCACTCTAGGTCGAACCACCCACCTCCAATTTCTGGGCGAGCAACTTGCCACCAAAAAGAAAATCCCTCTCGGCCGATACCTCCTTGGCACCACTTATGACCTTCCCTATCAGCTATCAGCCAGATTATCGGCTGGTGAACCTATCGACCATTTTGGCGGACCTTGGTGGTTTCTACAACTTTGGCTCAACATTTACTTCACCAAAGTGACTGATGATTCCCCACTTTCTTTGATGGAATTTCCCGTGGATCATTCCCCACTATATCTAGTGTTTGTCTTTGGGCGAGGCAGCCTCTTGTCGGTCTCCTTCTCGATTGTCGCCTGATTCCTTGAGCTTCTGGTTCACATCTTTTTACTGTGGTCTTGGACTCCGGAAGATCACCTGGTTTGCATATGAATACTCATCTAAGTACGAATACCCTCATGAAATCCTCTTGACCGACATGTGCCAGAACAAGGGGTCCACCAAAATTTTCAAAACCTTGACCACCCCTTGCCTTCTTCTCATCAACTTCACTACCCGCTGGGCTTCTTATGAATTTTATCACTCGATTGTCTGTTTGTAGCAATTATGGTTTGGCTAGCTTCCTCCTCACCTATTCTTTATTAGTCGAATCCAAATCCACGGAGAAATTGTGAACGCCCGGGAGTATGATCAGCTGTCCCGAGTAGCCGATGGGAGGCCCTATGGCAACCTCGCTCCTTGGCTGGCCTGCACCATCGGGTCTATTGACTTTGATGTGTGGTGGGGCGAATGGGTGCTACATCTTTTTGATGGGCCTATGAGGTCGTACTGCGAGCATCTGCATCCTGGTTTTGCCGATGATTCCTCACTGGTTCATTTCTTGACTCCTCTCATTCATTTTCCTCCATATCTTTCTTCTTTACTAATCCTTGTGTTCTGCAGGGGGTGGCGGGGATGCTCCGTAGGTGAGCCGGATCGGCCGACCGATTGACTATCAACCGCAATCAGCCGCCAGTGTTCTGGGTAGTGGGGCTCCTACCCTTAAGGATTTGCTTTCTGACAAGCGAGTCAAAATAACATCGTGCACGCGCAAGGCATCGGATGGAGGAACTCGCCGATTCACCAAATCCCGACCTAGCCAGGTACCCTTTCTATTCTCCCAGATGTTTGGTGATGTATTTTCCCCTTCATAATGTTTTTTATTTTCCTCCAGTCGACAACGTCTACTCCCCCGACCAAACAAGCTAAGGTTGCTACTGAGGTGCCTTCATAAGTTCAGGTATACTTGGGTATTTACCCAACATACCTTATTTTGAGCTTTCAACGTCTGACATCTTTTATTATCCAGCCTTCCTTCCCTACTATCGTATCCCCTCCAGAGGATTCTAGCCCAGAATTTGATGAACCGGCCAACACTTGATCGCCCCCGCCTATTGGTGGTGCCATGGCAGAGACCGTCATTGGGGTCAATGCGCCTGAATCTACATCTATAGATCCCGATGTGTCGGCTAATGTGGTCGGTACGACTATCACTATAGAGGCCAATATGCCAGGAGGTGTGGTGGTTGACGCTCGGGTTTCTTCTACCTCACCCCCTCATGAGGTACCCAACTTGTTTTTCCTTTTCCCGTTTGTCCTCCGCATAACTAACATTGGCCTCTACTGTAGCAGATGGTGGATGCCACAGGATCGCCTACCCCTCAAGGTAGCCTTGAGGAAGAGGGGTCGCACACTCTTCCAGTGGCCAATGACGCTGCTGTTTCTTCTACAGATAGTACTATGCGATCGACTGCCTCTTCCAAGCCTATTGATGTAAGTGCTTTTACGCCTATCATCATACTATGATGAGTCTATTCTTAGAGTTTTTCTCTTCCTTCAGTCCTTTGCCCAACAATTTTCTTTTTATGTCTGGCCATACATGGAGGGTGATGTCACCAATGCTTCCTCGTCGGCCATGTCACTACTGTCTTCGATGGTGAAGGTTGTCAATTGCCGGGCAGTGCAACGAGCCATCAAGCAGATAGCCAATCGAGCCCACCGTGCATTGTTGTTGGAAGCGATGAAGACTCACAAAGAGGCAGTCATAACCAAGAGTACCCTCTTGAATTGCATTGAAGCCGAGTCATCGTCCACATTGCAGGCGCTTGATCGGCTGTGGGCAGAATACTCTGATCTGTTGACGAAGATGGAGGGGATTCGGGTGAAGATCGTTGATCAAGAGAGGGTCGTCGCCTCGTTTCTAGCTCGGGTCGATTCCTAGAAGTAGTGGCTCGATGGTGCCGTTCGTTAGGCGCAGCATCGTCATCGCTTCTTCTATGATATTCTGGGTTTAGATGTCAAAGACTAGGCCATCCTTCATGGCATCAACGCTATTTGGCTATAGGCGATTGAGGCCATTCGCCGGGCACTCCTTTGATCTTTTGTAACACTTTGTCTTGTAACCAAAATTTTGTCCCTCCTGTAATATATTGTCATTGATCCCTTCATTTTGAAACTGAGCTTGTTTGCATTTTGCGTCTAAGGGCGATGCTTCTACATTGGCCGTCTAAAGGTGATACCATCGACGTCAGCTGTTTTTGCATGTACATATTTTATGCTTCTTCCGAACGATCTCTCAATCTTTCCTTAAGTACTTCTAGTTTGGCCTTTTCCCATATCTCCAATGTTGTTTCCTTCAATATATTTATCTCATTGGGGATCTAGATACTTATGAAGGTTAGCCTTGGTCTATCGCTGGTGTCCGATGTTTGCATTTTCGTAGTTCGTCGGTTGCGACAAAGCCTTGACCGACTCCACCCTTCGTTCTTTGGAGTCGTCTTCTTAGCACGAGCTTGGGAAACTCCTCGCTGATCGGGTTGATACCATTATCTGATACTTCAAGAAAATTGCCATCCCAAGCCTTTCCTGATAGACGGATGACTCCTTCTATCCCCTATACTGATAAATCGGCTGCAAATATATTAATCGACCTATCAGCGGAAACTATTTTCACTTGATCACCGACCCATTGTATGAGGTTCTGGTGCATCATCCACGATATGCAACATTTCATGTGTATCCAATCAAGTCCTAGCAACAGGCTGTAAGATCCTTTTCCCTCTATAACGAAGAAGGTAGTCGGCATCGTCTTACTCCCAACGATTAGTTCTGCATTCAATACTCCAATCGTGTTTGACCAGTTGCCACCGAAGTCCCTTAATACCATATTAGTTCTAATGAGGTCCCTAGACATTTTCCCAAGCATGCCGAAGGTGGCATAAGGCATCAAGTTGACAGCCGCACCACGTCTATCATTATCTTGGACATCGGCTTCTCATTAACCAATCCTTTGATATAGAGAGGCCTTAAGTGCCGATTCTCAAGGTCTTTCATCTTGTCAAAAACTGTTGGCTACGGATCCAACACTAATTGGGCCATCGTATCAGCCTGTTCTATGTCATCTTTTGAGATGGCCCGATACTCTGCAGGGAGGAAGAAGACCATGTTTATCCCTCCATCCTTCTCATAATCATGATTGGCCTTATCTTTCGGTCACCATTCACTCTTGATTTTGTGTGGCTGATCAGCTCCTCACTACACCTCTGTGCCTTCAATTCTTTTTGCCATATATGTTGTACCCTTCTCTTCTAACTCCTTTTGAAAATACTATTGGGGAACCATCGCGACTTTTCTAGTGCGGCGCTACAATCAGCTGGTTGGCTGATTTCCTCGGAGTTGATGGGGCCTAGCCTTTAGAGCGTTGATATCCTTGGTGGTGACAACCTTTGGTAAATGGCTTCTCGATCATGTAGACATGGCTTGATGTTATTTTGCCGATGACCAGCTTGTGGCTCATCCTTGGCGCCGCATCCCGGGTAGCCGTCCATTGATTGTATACGCAGCATTTCGTTCCAGCAAAGCGTGAAGCACTCACAATTCCAATGAGGATTGAAACATGAGTAGACATGGTTGTCTTCATCGTCCATCCTCTACTTCAACTTCCTTTGATATTTCCTGATGGGATCTGAAGAAGCGACATTGCTGTTGGCTCGCCTACTTTTATCTGTGTTATAAAAATGATAAAACTTCTCAAAAATGATAAATTTATGCATTTTTATGATTATCAGAAAAGATCCAGGTGGGTTTGCTTTGTCGCATTGCATTGTTCTGGACTGCTTACCATAACACTTTGGTATGAACTAGGACGGTGTAATGTATGCCAAGATCAATGTCTTAAGCTTCTGATGGTCTAGTTCTGGTCTAGGCTTGACTTGGTCGGTTAGCATAAGGTTTGACATGCAAATAACCCCTGGCAGAAATGAAAAATAAAAAGAAAAAGAAAAAGTCTGAAAAAATTAAAAGATGACAAGTTTGCTGAAGCACTTTGTTTTTGGACAATGCTTATCTTGGTAGATATCAGTTAGCTTTTGCATCTCATGCTTTACTTTGCTTGTCAACTAGAAAATGTGGTGATGCTTTTGTTTGCAAAAATCAAAAATGTGTGCTAATGACTTCCTTTAGATATTATCTATTGCACTGATCATGCCATGTATCTTAGATAGTATATCTTTTGCTATACCTGTTAGATGTCGTAATTGCAGTTAATCATATCTAAGAAGCATGATTTTCACACTCCACCTGCACTCCATCTGCATTCATGGCATACTTTGAGGGGGAGCTGCATTTCAGGGGGAGTTTGTGTTTATGTCTCTTTAGAGTGCATTTAGTCTAACTTGATGAGTCCAATTGTCAACAAGGGGGAGAAATTTTGGAGTACATTTTTTAGCTTTCTCTTGGATTTATTTCAGGGTGAGTTCCTTGTTGTTAATTTTCTTTATTTTTGGTTAACCATAATGACCATTTTCTTGCTTCTGTTTATTTGGCTTTTGGTCATTAGGGTTAAACTTTTATTTTATTTCTTCTATTTTCTTTTGTCTTTGTTTTTCTGTTTCCGCATGTTTTGCAGGTTCTAGAGATGAGCTAAAAAGGGTGTTGACAATGCACTCATCAAGGGGGAGATTGAGAAACCATGTTGAAGAATATGGTTTTGATATTCCAGATGTGATGAGTTATTGTCAACGGAAGTCAAAGGAAGGGAGAGATGAAGACCTACCGAGTCTGAGGCGCATGTGACTCAGGTACACGGGCAGTGAGCGACGGCCGGGCAGAGGAGCCGCGGAGTCGGGCTGGCCCAATCCGGGTACATGGCTAGGAGCGGCAGATGATCCACTGGTCTGTTGACTGGGTTTGACTCAGGTACACGGGCGGTGAGCGATTGCTGGGCTGAGGAAGCTACGGGGTCGGGTCGGCCCAATCCGGGTACCCGGTGCGAAAACGGTGGACGCTTTGTCAGTTTCGGCGCAAAACTAACAACCTATGATTAATTCATTTTTAGGATATTAATATTTAGTTTTTAAGTTTAGAATATTTTTATTTGAGTCAAGTAATTTTTCTGAGAATATTTTAGTAATTTTCGGAATTTATTTTAGAGTCAGTCTATTTTACCCTAGGGGTAAATTAGACTTTTCATGTATTAGGATTCGCCTATAAATAGGCCCCTATCCCCTTGGGGATAGATGACTATTTTTTAGAGATCAATCTACAGTCCAATTTCCCTTGTTCGGCTTTCGTTTTCATCTAAAATTATTTTGGCCGTCATCGTTGTATCGCGTGGCGGCGAAACTTCTCGTTTGTGCTCCTGTTCCACGCACGGCAGCCCTGGCGGGGAGAACAGCACGCGGTAGGCATCTTTTTCCACGGCTTTTCCCACGATTTTTCCCACGGCGATCAGAGCAACGGCGGCTGCAGTCCGCAGGCGCACGGTAGCCAAGCCTGCGCAGCAGCTCATTATAGGGTGTGGGTCCCACAGGCATGAACACATGCACGTTTACCAAGCCAAGGCAGAAAAGCTCAAGCTTCCAGGGATTATAGCCACGGCCAGCTTTTCGATGGCAGTTTTAGCATGGGAATCTGCTGGTTGCCAAGTCTAGCTTTTGGATGGAGTTTTTGCGGCGAACGCTCGTCTGGCGCAGCGACAGGTGTCCACGGCACGCAGAGAAGATGGAGAAGGTAAGTTCAATCTGATCTCCTATTTTTTAGTTAGAATTAATTAAAATCGATAATTATCTGTTTTTAAATTAACAGTAAAATTGTTTTAGTATTTTCGTAGATATTTTTATCTGCTAGATATGATTATTTGATCTGATTATTAGTTATCTCGTATTATTTATTTAAACATATCTGTTTAATCTGCTCATATAAAAAGAACAATTTATTATTAGCCGCAGCAATATTTTTATTTTAAATTTACATGAAATATTTTAGGTTTATTTCCGAATTAATTTCTGGATGATCCATGTTTTATTCATTCGATTAGTATTTTATTTTTAGACTGCAATCCGAATTATTATTGCTTTATTTAGGTATTTTTCTTAGGCCATTAAATGTTTCTAGTACTCATTTTTATTCGCTGCAGTTATTTTATTTAGTTTAGTTTAGTTTATCTTTAATATCATTTTAATTAGGACACCCGTCATTTTTAGACTAGACAATTTTAGTTCCAATAATTACTTTGTTGATAGTAGTTGTCTGGTTAAGTTCGTTTGGGTGTTGGGATTAAAATATAATTTAGTAAGAAATTTTTAGGCACCCATTCACCCCCCTCCGGTCGCTACTTTCGGTCCTACAACCTAGCCCTAGCCAGCCTTCACTATTTATAGGCCCTATTCAGCCCTATGAATATACTACTTTACCTCTAGGATTTACATAGTTTTTGTATCAGCCAGATGAGGGGGTATAGATGGTAGTCTACTTTATTTGGAGGCTTCTTTTGTCAGCTTCGCAGAGGAGACATCATCAGCTTTTGTAGAGCAGACACGATCAGCCTTTGTAGTTTTGGAGTCTTCTGAAGCCCCCTTCGCATGCGAAGTATGCGGTAGCTTCGGCGAGAAGCTTGGAGCCAGATGGCCTTCGCTTCCCCAAAGACAACCTTCGATATAGTGACGGTTTTGAGCCGAAGCCATCAAAGCATTGAGCCTTCGCACCATCACCTCCGGAGTGGACCACCACGGCTTCGCAACTACTCCCAGCTCGAACTCCGTAAGTTCGTGTACCGAAGCCATGTATGGCTGAAGTATCTCAAGTCAGCCATATTCTGAAGCCCCACCTTTGGAGTACCTTCGCCACCTTTCGAAGTCCTTTAGTCCAAGACCTCCGCATGAAGCATATCCATACACACCCCTTCGCAGTGTCTCAGCTCCGAGCACACTCTACGAAGACCCTTATCCGGACCATGCCCTTGATGCACCTTGACTTCCGAGACCTTCGTCAGGTGTCCCTTCGAGTGCCTCCATCCGGAGCACACTTCGAATGCCTTGCCTCAATGCTGAGGACTTCGTCCACTACACTTCGAAGTTACTCCGTCCGGAGTACCCTTCGCAGTGCCTCACCTCTGAGGACTTTGCCTCTAGGTACCTTCAGCCAGAGCCACCCTCCACACTTTCTGCCTTCGCCTGGCGCACCTTGGCCTGAGGACTGACCTCGACCCCATGCATCCTTCGTGACCGAGCTCCCTGCTCACCTGGCATCAAGCCTCTCGCTTGACCCAGGTTCACTTACTATGAATCGTCCGTCGCCTCCGAAGCCACCTATGCACCACCGACAAGCAGTCAAGTGTTTCTAGTACCCAGAAGACCTCTCCGGTATACAACCTTCGGTACACACTCTGGTGTACCGCCCAAAGTACTGAACCCTTCGGTAACCATGTCATCGTGCTCTGTCGGACCCCTCCGACAAACACACTCTGCTGCATAGGTACAGCCATTTAAATCTGCACCCTTCGGAAAGCACCTCCGAACCCCTTCGGAGGGACCCCTTCACCCGGAGAAGGAACCTTGTCAATCACTCATCACAGTCTTGAAACCAAGGCACATTTCAACTTGGTTTCTCACCTTTGTTTTCCGCAATGGTGTGATGACTCCTTTACTTGATGTACTTGCTTTGACCTCCCTTGACATCACCTCTCCTTGCAATCCTCTCTCTTTCCGCTCCAAGGTGACCCATCGTCTTGGTGTAAAATTAACTAATGGCTAGGGCAAGTATGTTATGAAGCACAACAAGCAGACTGGCCCTGTTGACACCGAAGAACACGTTGCCTTCCTTAATCTCTAGTTGGAGCGGTTTGTGTTTTGTGGATCCACTCTAGGTCGAACCACCCACCTCCAATTTCTGGGCGAGCAACTTGCCACCAAAAAGAAAATCCCTCTCGGCCGATACCTCCTTGGCACCACTTATGACCTTCCCTATCAGCTATCAGCCAGATTATCGGCTGGTGAACCTATCGACCATTTTGGCGGACCTTGGTGGTTTCTACAACTTTGGCTCAACATTTACTTCACCAAAGTGACTGATGATTCCCCACTTTCTTTGATGGAATTTCCCGTGGATCATTCCCCACTATATCTAGTGTTTGTCTTTGGGCGAGGCAGCCTCTTGTCGGTCTCCTTCTCGATTGTCGCCTGATTCCTTGAGCTTCTGGTTCACATCTTTTTACTGTGGTCTTGGACTCCGGAAGATCACCTGGTTTGCATATGAATACTCATCTAAGTACGAATACCCTCATGAAATCCTCTTGACCGACATGTGCCAGAACAAGGGGTCCACCAAAATTTTCAAAACCTTGACCACCCCTTGCCTTCTTCTCATCAACTTCACTACCCGCTGGGCTTCTTATGAATTTTATCACTCGATTGTCTGTTTGTAGCAATTATGGTTTGGCTAGCTTCCTCCTCACCTATTCTTTATTAGTCGAATCCAAATCCACGGAGAAATTGTGAACGCCCGGGAGTATGATCAGCTGTCCCGAGTAGCCGATGGGAGGCCCTATGGCAACCTCGCTCCTTGGCTGGCCTGCACCATCGGGTCTATTGACTTTGATGTGTGGTGGGGCGAATGGGTGCTACATCTTTTTGATGGGCCTATGAGGTCGTACTGCGAGCATCTGCATCCTGGTTTTGCCGATGATTCCTCACTGGTTCATTTCTTGACTCCTCTCATTCATTTTCCTCCATATCTTTCTTCTTTACTAATCCTTGTGTTCTGCAGGGGGTGGCGGGGATGCTCCGTAGGTGAGCCGGATCGGCCGACCGATTGACTATCAACCGCAATCAGCCGCCAGTGTTCTGGGTAGTGGGGCTCCTACCCTTAAGGATTTGCTTTCTGACAAGCGAGTCAAAATAACATCGTGCACGCGCAAGGCATCGGATGGAGGAACTCGCCGATTCACCAAATCCCGACCTAGCCAGGTACCCTTTCTATTCTCCCAGATGTTTGGTGATGTATTTTCCCCTTCATAATGTTTTTTATTTTCCTCCAGTCGACAACGTCTACTCCCCCGACCAAACAAGCTAAGGTTGCTACTGAGGTGCCTTCATAAGTTCAGGTATACTTGGGTATTTACCCAACATACCTTATTTTGAGCTTTCAACGTCTGACATCTTTTATTATCCAGCCTTCCTTCCCTACTATCGTATCCCCTCCAGAGGATTCTAGCCCAGAATTTGATGAACCGGCCAACACTTGATCGCCCCCGCCTATTGGTGGTGCCATGGCAGAGACCGTCATTGGGGTCAATGCGCCTGAATCTACATCTATAGATCCCGATGTGTCGGCTAATGTGGTCGGTACGACTATCACTATAGAGGCCAATATGCCAGGAGGTGTGGTGGTTGACGCTCGGGTTTCTTCTACCTCACCCCCTCATGAGGTACCCAACTTGTTTTTCCTTTTCCCGTTTGTCCTCCGCATAACTAACATTGGCCTCTACTGTAGCAGATGGTGGATGCCACAGGATCGCCTACCCCTCAAGGTAGCCTTGAGGAAGAGGGGTCGCACACTCTTCCAGTGGCCAATGACGCTGCTGTTTCTTCTACAGATAGTACTATGCGATCGACTGCCTCTTCCAAGCCTATTGATGTAAGTGCTTTTACGCCTATCATCATACTATGATGAGTCTATTCTTAGAGTTTTTCTCTTCCTTCAGTCCTTTGCCCAACAATTTTCTTTTTATGTCTGGCCATACATGGAGGGTGATGTCACCAATGCTTCCTCGTCGGCCATGTCACTACTGTCTTCGATGGTGAAGGTTGTCAATTGCCGGGCAGTGCAACGAGCCATCAAGCAGATAGCCAATCGAGCCCACCGTGCATTGTTGTTGGAAGCGATGAAGACTCACAAAGAGGCAGTCATAACCAAGAGTACCCTCTTGAATTGCATTGAAGCCGAGTCATCGTCCACATTGCAGGCGCTTGATCGGCTGTGGGCAGAATACTCTGATCTGTTGACGAAGATGGAGGGGATTCGGGTGAAGATCGTTGATCAAGAGAGGGTCGTCGCCTCGTTTCTAGCTCGGGTCGATTCCTAGAAGTAGTGGCTCGATGGTGCCGTTCGTTAGGCGCAGCATCGTCATCGCTTCTTCTATGATATTCTGGGTTTAGATGTCAAAGACTAGGCCATCCTTCATGGCATCAACGCTATTTGGCTATAGGCGATTGAGGCCATTCGCCGGGCACTCCTTTGATCTTTTGTAACACTTTGTCTTGTAACCAAAATTTTGTCCCTCCTGTAATATATTGTCATTGATCCCTTCATTTTGAAACTGAGCTTGTTTGCATTTTGCGTCTAAGGGCGATGCTTCTACATTGGCCGTCTAAAGGTGATACCATCGACGTCAGCTGTTTTTGCATGTACATATTTTATGCTTCTTCCGAACGATCTCTCAATCTTTCCTTAAGTACTTCTAGTTTGGCCTTTTCCCATATCTCCAATGTTGTTTCCTTCAATATATTTATCTCATTGGGGATCTAGATACTTATGAAGGTTAGCCTTGGTCTATCGCTGGTGTCCGATGTTTGCATTTTCGTAGTTCGTCGGTTGCGACAAAGCCTTGACCGACTCCACCCTTCGTTCTTTGGAGTCGTCTTCTTAGCACGAGCTTGGGAAACTCCTCGCTGATCGGGTTGATACCATTATCTGATACTTCAAGAAAATTGCCATCCCAAGCCTTTCCTGATAGACGGATGACTCCTTCTATCCCCTATACTGATAAATCGGCTGCAAATATATTAATCGACCTATCAGCGGAAACTATTTTCACTTGATCACCGACCCATTGTATGAGGTTCTGGTGCATCATCCACGATATGCAACATTTCATGTGTATCCAATCAAGTCCTAGCAACAGGCTGTAAGATCCTTTTCCCTCTATAACGAAGAAGGTAGTCGGCATCGTCTTACTCCCAACGATTAGTTCTGCATTCAATACTCCAATCGTGTTTGACCAGTTGCCACCGAAGTCCCTTAATACCATATTAGTTCTAATGAGGTCCCTAGACATTTTCCCAAGCATGCCGAAGGTGGCATAAGGCATCAAGTTGACAGCCGCACCACGTCTATCATTATCTTGGACATCGGCTTCTCATTAACCAATCCTTTGATATAGAGAGGCCTTAAGTGCCGATTCTCAAGGTCTTTCATCTTGTCAAAAACTGTTGGCTACGGATCCAACACTAATTGGGCCATCGTATCAGCCTGTTCTATGTCATCTTTTGAGATGGCCCGATACTCTGCAGGGAGGAAGAAGACCATGTTTATCCCTCCATCCTTCTCATAATCATGATTGGCCTTATCTTTCGGTCACCATTCACTCTTGATTTTGTGTGGCTGATCAGCTCCTCACTACACCTCTGTGCCTTCAATTCTTTTTGCCATATATGTTGTACCCTTCTCTTCTAACTCCTTTTGAAAATACTATTGGGGAACCATCGCGACTTTTCTAGTGCGGCGCTACAATCAGCTGGTTGGCTGATTTCCTCAGAGTTGATGGGGCCTAGCCTTTAGAGCGTTGATATCCTTGGTGGTGACAACCTTTGGTAAATGGCTTCTCGATCATGTAGACATGGCTTGATGTTATTTTGCCGATGACCAGCTTGTGGCTCATCCTTGGCGCCGCATCCCGGGTAGCCGTCCATTGATTGTATACGCAGCATTTCGTTCCAGCAAAGCGTGAAGCACTCACAATTCCAATGAGGATTGAAACATGAGTAGACATGGTTGTCTTCATCGTCCATCCTCTACTTCAACTTCCTTTGATATTTCCTGATGGGATCTGAAGAAGCGACATTGCTGTTGGCTCGCCTACTTTTATCTGTGTGCTGATCATAAGTGTGGTGCGCGTGCACCATGTTGACTGGGAATAGATGACCGTCGATATTCATCGGCTTCTTTCCATCATCGAACTTGATTCAGCCTTGCTCCATAGTCGATTTGATCTGCTGCCTAAAAACTTTGCACTTATTAGTATGATGCGATGGGGAATTGTGCCGCTTGTAGTATTTTCTCTTCTTCACTTCACCGGCAAGCGGTAACACGTGGCCAGGTGACAAGTGGATCTGCTTCTCATTGAGTAACAGATCAAATATTTTATCAGCCTTGTTGATTTCAAAGTTGTACTTTTCCTCTTTATCGGTCAGTTTCACCTAGGGGCATGCAACTTGCTTCTTGTTTCTAGACCATTCGACCAGACCAACTTCTACGTCTGAGTCGCCATCCTCGTCGGAGTTCGAACGGTCCACCTAAGTGTATGCCACCTTCTTCTGATGCCTTTCTCTTTTGGCTTCTTGGAATCGACTCTCATGTGCTAATACCGTTTGCATCAGTTGGGAGAGGCTCTTGAACTCATGCGATGAAAATATCTCCTTAATTGGGGTTAGGAGTCCCTAAAACGCCAACTCCGCCAATTGGGTATCACTGAGGCTCAGACTATAGCATCTGCTCCATACGTCTCGGAACCTATGGATATAATCTTAGACCGACTCGTCCATTCTTTGCTTTACGGTCGTCATGTCGGAGAGCTTCAATTATTTAATGTCGGCGAAGAAATATTGGTGAAACTTCTTCTCCAGATATGCCCATCCTCTGATGGAATCCACCGGGAGTGAAGCAAACCACGTGAAGGTCAATCCTGATAGTGAGAGCGGGAAAAATCAGACCCTCAGTGCTTCGTCAGCCGATGCCTCCCCACACTGGGCAAGGAAACAATTGATGTACTCAATCGTGGAGACCGAGTCTTGTTCCGAGAACTTGGTGAATTTGGGTATCTTGTATCGACCGGGTAGCGGTACTTGGTCGAACCATTCTGGATACGGCCGCTGATACATGTACGTCTGTTCTTTGGGTTTCATTGATCTTTGAGAACTTCTATGATATGATTCACCCAATCATATTCTTGCTGCCCCGGAGTTGGGTACCGTTCAGTCATTGGTGCCTGCTGATATTGCTCTGACCAAGCTGCGTTGTATCTATATTGCCCCTCATCACCATAAGACTGCGGTCCAAAGTTCACGGTTCTATGGTACCTTTGAGGAATACCATCGGGTACCCCTAGGCAACATGATGTCTAGCAGCATGTTCCTTGCGACATCATATGTGACTTGTAGGGCCTCCTGTCCTATCAGCCTAGGGCTGACCGCTGAGAACGGCGCCGGCCACCTCTTTCAAGGTTATACGGCAAACTCGACGGCATGCCCCGAGCGGGGGCTGGTGGTTGGGTCGCCCTATTGTAAGACTGAGATTAGAGACCAGAGGGAGAGTGAATGGGCACTTCAAAAATTCTTTCGAATTGATGGATTTTCCCAACACTCAACGCACCTCAAGAGTTAACTAAAACTCAGACCAAAAACACAAATGAAAATAGCGTTGTCACTCTCCTGTCAAATATGATGTGATGCGACAGTCTGACAGATCATTAGCATTAAAAATAATCTAGCCTAAAACGACCGTTGTCCTAATCAAAAAGACACCATCGAAGTGCTTAAAGGTAGATCAACACTACTAATAGATCAGATCAATAAATCATCAAAAACTTCAAGATTCATGATTTTTAAACAAAAACTATTTATGCAAGAGACATATCATAAATGGCTAGGAAAATATCCAATTACTTGTCATAAACAGAAATGTCACACAAAGTACTCTCGTGAAATTTATTAATAGAAATGAATGACTGAGAAGAAAAAATTAATTACCTTTTCTTACCTAATCGATTTACAAGTCTGTGTGGTAGGCTTCATTGAAACGGAGTGTCCTGATGTTTTGCCTTTGGCGTGAACTCCAATGACGCAGTGAGCTTCTAGAACAGTTTCCTTGCGTGTGAAGGATGGAGTAAAACTAGCTGCTCGCTGGATACGGTGGAAGTGTTTGCCTGCCACAGCAATGAGAAAAAAATCGATTCCCAAATAAACCGGCCAAAGAAAGAACTCCCTCCAAAACCGACCTCGCTGTTAATGCCAGAAGAGAAGTGCAGTGGTGGGATTTCTGACCAGCAATGGTTTTCAAGAAAACCGGTGAAGACCCGATGGAGAAAAATCGGAAGACTTCTTGCGTGTTGCGAATCGTTGGAGACGAAGGTGCTTGGCGGCTGTTGAGCAAAATACTTCATCCTCATGATTCCCAAGATTCGAAGATAAATGCAAATCATAATGTTGGAGCTCAAGACTTGCTTCCGGATTGAAGGGCCTGAAGTCGAAGGGTCCATCCAAGCTCCGGTCCGAAGAGACCCTCCGAAAAGCTTACCCTCCGAAGTGGAAAACAACCAGAAGGATGGGACGTCTACTTTATCGGGATACCGAAATAGTTTCCACTATGTCGGTTGTAATTAAGGGGTAAAAAGGTCTTATCTCTAGAGATTTTACCTATAAATACCCCTCTTCTCGCCTTGTAATGGGCATTGAATATTCAGATATTCAAAACACTCTTCGAACTATTACGAGCTATTATCCTATTCGGAGGCTTGAGATAGTCCACATTCACAAACACTTCGTTTGTCAGTTATTGATCTTATAGAACCTGTTAGCATAATCCGTTGCACCAATAGTTGGCGCCGTCCATGGGGAGCCTAGTACTAAAAGCTAGTTCTCTACCACTGACTGTATTTCAAAGAGCGTTTGCGAATGGAGTTTCAAAGTCTCAAGATTCCGCGCACCCTTCGGCAAGGGGCTTCAAATACAGTTCGAAGGCCCTTTTGTCGCCTTCCTCAATCATTCGAAGCTCCTGGTCTTTGGACCTTGCTTAGCTTCATAAGTCATGCCTCCCAAGCGGAGTTTAGCCACCGGTCCTCTCCGAAGGTCCCCTCAGACCTCCGGCGTAGGACCTTCAGACGTTCCTCAAACTCCTAAAGTAGTCAATAGGCCTCGAGCAGCCGGAGTTCTTAGGGCAGCTTCGTCCGTGCTTCGAACTGACTATGTCAGTTCTCAAGACCCGGAGGATCCCTCTGGAGGAAGTGAAGACCTCCCCGAAGACGTGGCTGCTCAGGTAACACGGCTTCAGGCGGAGGTAGAAAGATGGAGGCAGGAGGCTACGGATAGGCTTCGCCCTTAAGTCGTCCCTCTTTCTTCGGAGGTGTATCAAGAAGACGACCTCGATGATTATCCTGAAGCCCCTCAGGTCCAAGAAAATGCTGAGAACGCCTCCTTCGATGACAAATCCCCGTTACATCCATACTTGCAGAAGGTGTGCTTTGATCCCAGGTTTCGAGCCTCGAAGCTGCACAAGTACTCCAGATGGTCTGATCCTGGAGAATTTTCTCGCTCTTATGCCCTTGCAATAGAAGCAAGCGGAGGGGTCCAAAATATGATGGCAAAGTGTTTCCCCCTCGCGTCAGAAGGTGTAGCCCTTCGTTGGTTCTGGTGTCTAAAGCCAGGATCAATTAAGTCATGAGAGCAGTTGAAGAGGAAATTCGTGAGCCATTTCCAGGGGACTTTCATAGCCCCGATGTCTACTGGAAGACTTTTTCAGGTGAAGCAGCAGACGGGAGAAACTCTTCAAGAATACTTCACGCGCTTCGCCCACACCAAATCACAAATAAAAGGGTTGTCCACATCGTTTGTGGTGATGCGACGCGTGATGGTGTTATGAATCCCGACCTCCTTAGCAAACTTCATCGAAAGCTGGTGTCTTCAGTAGCGTAATTGATGGCGCACTTCGAACAGTATTCTAAAGCAAAAGAGGGATGCCTCCGAAGAACTATGGTATCCATACCAACCCTCCCCCAAGAAGTCAAGCTGGACCCAGGGGCTCTGAATCCTCGCAGGCCCTCCTCGACAATCGTGCTAACGATTAGAGAAGAGGAAGGAAGCACTTTCGTTCCTAAGTGTTGAATATTGCCCCCTCCGCTCCAAAGATGCCTTCCAACTATCAATAGGCTCAAGACAATAAAGCTAGTGGCTCAAAGCCACTAGAAAAACCGGCTGGCCAAGGTAAAACTCTTTTTTGTTGTGTGCATGGTGAAAACAGAAGCCATGCCACCAAAGATTGTAAGTCCATACTAACTCTCTGGGGCGAGTACCAAAGATTGAGCTCCTCCGGTAGCGCGGCCGGAGCCAGTACAAGTGGTTGGGCGAGCAGGCAATCCTGAAACCCCCATGCAGCTACTGGTGGCCAACATTATGCCACCACCGAAGCAAGAAGACCCTCAAGATCATGGCAAACGAGTGGTCTTACCCATCTCCAGAGGAGGTTGAGGAGCCATGCTGAATAGCGTGGGCCTCATGGCTCTAGATGTGATGAGTCATTGTCAACGATAGTCAAAGAGGACAGAAGAAGAAGAGATCTGCCGTTTCATGGGTCGCGTGTCACTCAGGTACACGGGCAGCGAGCGACTGTCGGGCAGAGGAGGCTGCGAAGTCGGGCTTGCCCAATCCGGGTACATGGGCCAGGAGCAGCAAAAGACCCACTGGGCTGTTGACCAAGGTTGACTCAGGTACATGGGTGGTGAGTGATTGCCGGGCTGAGAGAGCTACGGAATCGGGCCGGCCCAATCCGGGTACCTGGTGCAAAGCCGGTAGAGGCTTTGTCAGTTTCGGCGCAAAACTGACAACCGTTGATCTTGTATCGGACTGTCCAGAAGAGAAGCCGTAGTCTCTACAAAAACTTAGCTTCCGGATAAGTCATCTGTATCTCTAGGCCCACAGTCAGTCAGTCGTGTCTGTAAAAATACCTAAGGGCAGTAGAGTCTTTTCCTTTATTCCTGCGTCTGTAAAAACGTACCCTAAGGGGCTGGTGGAATATTCTAGGCCATTGGGCAGCCTATAAATAGGGCCCCAATCCCTAGGGTTGGACTACCCTTCTAGAAATCACTTTTTCCATCATTCCTTGGGTCATCTTTGTTTCCTGCGCACTCTCTCTCTTACTCCTGTTTGTGTGCGCCGCCAGAGGCTTCTATTCTGCATGCATTCATTTTGTTCTTCATTAATGCAGTGAGATTTTGTTCTCTGTTGAGTACGAGGCGTGCATTTAGTTATTGTGGATCTGAATCTTTGTGTACCGTGTGCGTTTTTGTTCACTATTTGCAACTCTGTTGGCTGTGTTCTTCGCGCTAGCTGTACTAGTTCTTGCTATTGCAAGTAGTACTACTACACTGCAGCAGCAGGACACTAGTACCAGCTTTTGCTTTCTCTGCGTAGCCTTTTTTGATCGAAGTTGACAGGGCTGAGTACCTTTTCTGACTGTTTTCTGGCGAAGCCACCCTCTCTGTTCGAAGCCCCTCAGCTCCGTGAGGCAGGCTTCGATCTGATAATACTCGAAGGCTTTGTTTGAACTTCAAACTTTGTTTTGTGTCCTGAGTTGCTAGCTTCGAAGTACTTTTTGAACTGTCAGCATCTCATACTTCGAACGTCTGTGCGAAGGTACTCCGACTCGTGCTCTTCGAAGTCCATACTTCGACAGGTTTCGAAGTTGGCTTCGAAGCTTGTCTTTTTGTTAGACTTCGCTCAGTGTTTGCTTCCGTCTTCTTCGAAGGTCCTCGATGTGTTTGTTCGAAGGTAGAGTGTAGGCTTCATTTTTGGTTCTCTGTCGCGTGTCAGCCTTCGCTTCTCCTTCGAAGGTAGTCTTTGTGTGTGACGTGTTCGAAGGTCTGTTCGAAGGTTGTTTGTTTGTGCGTTGTGTTCGAAGCAATCTATTCGAAGAATAGGCTTCGAAGCACTCGGTTCGAAGCTAGCTTCGATACTTCCGTATTTCGCTTCGAAGCATACTTCTCTCCCTGCCACTTCGAACTAGGCTAGACCAAAACACCTTCGACATTTTCACAACAGCCTTCGGCAGGCTTCGCAACTAACCTCCGAAGCAGGCTTCGACCAGTGAAGCAGGCTTCGACCACCGAAGCAGGCTTCGACCACCGAAGCAGACCTCGACGGGCGAAGCAAGCTTCGCCAAGTTCCGAACAGGAGACAAATCTGAACAGTAACTTCTCATCTCACTTTATATATACTTAGATCATTTCATTGAGAAGTTTGGCCTGACATGTCTAGTATACTTTGTTTATCTGCCTAGTTGCACTGCTTTGGTAGTTCTCTGCTGAACATCAGTTACTTCTAGGCTAGATACCTTTAGATTTAGGCTATCTGTTCATTTTCTGCTGCTTAGTCTTTTGAGGTGCGTTGGGTGTTGGGAACAGGCCATATATTCGAAAGAATTTTTAAGGCGCCCATTCACCCCCCTCTAGTCGCTACTTTCGGTCCTACAAGTGGTATCAGAGCGAGGTTAGGGTTTTTCCATACCTTAACCGGTTCTAAACCCCAGTAGTGACCATGACGTCTCCTGGCAAGGTCCCGTCCGTGGAAGCCTATGGCTATAACTATTGGAAGACTCGCATGCGAGCCTATCTCATGAGCTAGGGTTCGGACATTTGGGACATTTGTGTTCACACCACATTTGTCATATTGCCGGTCGCTGAGCATTGTACTGCTGGTATCATTGCTCAGCATCTGAGCAACAGTAAGGCTGTGAACATTCTTTTCTCTGGTTTAGGTCCCACTGAGTTTGAGCGTGTGAGCCATCTCTCCACTGCGAGAGAGATCCGGGCTACCCTCAAGGAACACCATGAGGGAACAGCTCAGGTAAAGACTCGACTCTATCAGACCTACCGGCGTGAGTACGAGAACTTCACACAAAAGCCGGGTGAATCTGTTGAAGCTTTGTTTGGTCGCTTTCAATCGATCATTAACAAGCTTCAGGACAAGAAGGCTGAGGGTGCTCAGTTAGTCTCAGATCATGAGCAGGCGCTCAAGGTTCTCCATACCTTGGACCCAAAGATCTGGGAGATCAAGGTATCCTCTATCGTTGAGAGCACTTCTTACGATACCTTGACCATTTCTGAGTTGTTTAGCAAGCTAAAGGCCACTGAGGTAGATATCTAGCTGAGATCAAATCTCACTGGTTCTGGATCAAAATCCTTGGCCCTTGCTACACCTTCTGTTGATCCCTCTGCTGTGAGCTGTGCTGGGTTCTCCTTGATGTCTATCACTCAGGACCAGCTTGAGTCTTTGGGAGATGATGATTTGTGTCTCTTTAACAATCGGGTGCGTCGTGTCTATGAAAAGAGAATGTTCAAAAGACACGGCACAAAATCCGGATGCTTTGAGTGTGGTGATCCAGGACACTTCATCGCCGACTGCCCCAAGCGCAATGGACACAAGAAGGGCACCGGTGGCAGCTTCCACGACTCCGGCAAGCACGAGAGCTCATCCTTCAACAAGGGCAAGCCGAAGACCAGTTTCTTCAAGAAGGCCCTGAAGGATTACCGGCGAGAGAACAAGAAGCACGACAAGGCCTTCTTCGCCGAGATGGAGAAGAGCTACTCCAAGCGGTCCACGCCTTCTTCCTCTTCATCGAGCTCAAGCGATGAGGAGATCACCATCAGAAAGGGGAAGGACAAGGATGATCCGGCGGGCCTCTGCTTCATGGCCTTCGGAGACAAGCCGAAGAGCCGCTCACACCAGCGCCGAAGATCCCACAAGAGCTTCTGTTCAATGGCTCTTGGGGATAGGGAAGAAAAGAGCTCCTCCGATGACTCCGACGACGACGACAACAAGGTATCATCCTATGACCGAGAAATTGTTGATTTTCTTGAGAGCAATCGTTAGGAGTTAAAGTATCGGGAAAAACTGCTTAGGGGGGCCAAAAAGAGGATAGATGAGTTAGAGAGTGAGCTTGCCGTAGCCAACGGCAGAATTGAGAGTCTATCTTCTTCCCCTTGCTTGGGTGATGGCAGTGAGTGCCCGAAGTGTGAGGTGCTTCTGTGTGACCTGTCGACTCTGAAGTCCAGGTACACAGAAAGGGTTGATGAGAGGGACGCTTTGGCCACTGAGCTTGAAAGCGCTCAGCTAGAGCTGAAAGATGCTCAAGCCACTGTCGTCTCACCCTGTGTTGATTGCCCATCTCATCTAGCTGCCTTAGCTGAGCTGAAATCCAAGGGCGATGAACATTTGGGTGATTTGGAGAGGTTGAGAGCTGAGCTTGCGCAGACTAGGCTAGAGCTTGAGACATTGTCAGTTCCACCCACTGTCTGTGAGAACTGCCTGTCTCTTAGACTTGAGTTGATCAAGTTAAAAGCCGAGAAGTCTGTCCAAGTAGAGAGTGAGTGTGAGACCTGCTTGTCTCAGGTGGAGGTTCTAGCTTCCTTGAGAGAGGAGCTAGCTGATTCTCAGAATGAGAACTTTTTCCTCCGTTCTATCCTGAGTTGGATCAGTGCCAGAGAGCCACATCTTGGCATGATGATTCAGCAGTTCAAGAGGCAGGATGGGTTTGGGGTAGGTTACACCTACACCAAGGCTGACTTTGAGAGAGCCATTAGCCGGGCAGTGGAGTGGAGTAAAATGACTCCTGAGCAGAGATACCCCAAGACTCACTCCACTGAGTCTTCCCAGGCTTGTCAGCCCAAGGATGGAGTAATTCATGAACCACCCAAAGCTCCACCCAAGAAGCCTATCTGGGTTCCAAAGCCCAAACACCTCCACTCTTCTCTAGACTCTATTCCTGGACCATCTCAACCCAAGAAGACCACACCAAACACCACCAAGCCCAAACATCCCAAGCCTCAACCACATCCCAAGAAGCCCACCTATCATTGTGAGTACTGTCAGAGAGACGAGCATCTTGCGGAGATTTGCTTCAGGAGGAAGCGGGTTGAGAGAGCAGAGAGAGCTCGTGGTGATCAGGAGCAGTTCTACCAGCAGGGTGGTAGACTGCGTGTTCCTCGACGCGGGGAGAGGCTGGAGGCCAGGCCGCGTCGTGTAGGTGGTGGTAGAGGAGACAACTTTCTTGCCCGTGCTCCAGTTGGTGGTGTCCGTTCCGGCAGAGTTCCAGGCCGTGTTGGCTACGATCCTGGACCTCGTGGCCGCAGGTTTAGGCAGAACCGAGGACCGCGCTTTGAGCCGCATTTTCGTCCAAATTCTCATGATGATTTCTGCTTTCCGTCTTTTGAGCAGATGGCTCGACACTGGTTTAGCTCATTTGCTAAACCTTGTGCCGGACCATTTGCTCCCACTTACAGCCACTGATTGTGCAGGATCGGGGACTGGAGGACGTTTGGATCATGGACTCAAGATGCTCCCGCCATATGACGGGACATCGCAGATGGTTCTCCAGTCTCACTCCCCCGAGCTCCAAAGAGCACATCACGTTCGGGAACAGTGGTCAAGGGAAGGTAAGTGGCATAGGCTCTATTCGCATTTCAGATCATTTCTCATTGAAGAATGTTGCTTTGGTTAAGAATTTGAACTTCAATTTGATTTCTGTTTCGCAACTTCTTGAGGATGGTTTGGAAGTGCGTTTTAAGAAGGACAGTTCTTCTGTGTTTGATTCTAGAGTGTCTTTGATTTGCCTGATTTTACCATTCGGTAAAGTTTTTCGAATTGACTTCTCTAGTTCTTTTGGCCCTTCTCGCTGTTTGATTGCTGGATCCTCCTCTGAGCTCTGGAAGTGGTATAGGAGGTTAGGTCATTTGAGTTTTGATCTGCTAGTCAGGTTAAGCTCTATGGACCTCATCCGAGGATTGCCCAAGCTTAAGATGGAGAAGGATCTAGTTTGTCATCCCTGTCATCATGGGAAAATGGTTGCCGCTTCTCACTCACCTGTGACTCAGGTGATGACTTCGTATCCGGGTGAGCTTTTACACTTGGACACTGTTGGTCCAGCTCGGGTACATTCAGTCAGTGGAAAGTGGTACGCACTTGTCATTGTTGATGACTTTTCTCGATTCTCGTGGTTTTTCTTTTTGGAGTCTAAGGATGAAACATTTCAGTTTGTTCATGACCTGATTTTGAAGCTGAAGAATGAGAACAATGGTCGGATGCGAGCAATTCGCTCCGACAATGGCTCTGAGTTCAAGAACTCTCAGTTCGTCAGCTTCTGTAGTGATCAGGGTCTGGACCATCAGTTTTCTTCTCCTTAAACTCCCCCACAGAACGGCGTTGTGGAACGAAAGAACCGCACGCTAGTCGAGATGGCCAGGACGATGCTCGATGAACATAGGACTCCTAGGCGTTTTTGGGCTGAAGCCATGAACACGGCTTGCTATCTGGCCAATCGCATTTTTCTTAGAGCTTACCTAGGTAAGACCTCATATGAGTTGCGGTTTGGCAGACAGCCCAAGGTGAGCCACTTGCGAGCGTTTAGCTGCAAGTGCTTTGTGCTAAAGAAGGGAGGGCATTTGGACAAGTTTGAGTCTCATTGCTGGTACGATGTTTTTCTTGGTTACGCTTTGCATTCTCGAGGCTTCCGTGTTTGGAAGCTCGACTCCCAGCAGCTTGTCGAGACTTGTGAAGTTTCATTTGACGAGTCCTTGCCTTCTTTAACTCCTTCTTTTGAGCTTTCTGGGGATGATGAGCTCGGAGAGTCCATCTTCGAGGAAGATGAGGATACTCTAGCTGCTGATGAGGGTGGGCCTTCTGCACCCCCGGCAGAGCCCACACATTCTGAGACTTCGACTGAGGATGAGGGCGGACCTCTGATCACTTCTTCCACTTCAATCGAGCCCCCTCAGTCGAGTACAGAGGTGCCAGCTGCTGACTCCGGTGAGGTGACTTCAGATCACCAGGGAACCCGAGCAGTTCAGCGTGATCACCCCTCAGAGCTCATCATCTGTGATTTGACTGAGAGAACTTTGCGTTCATCTACCTCTCTTGCTGTGTTTGCTGAATCTGCTTTTGTTGCATCTTTTGAGCCCACAGATGTTTCTCATGCTCTTTCTGATTCAAATTGGATTAATGCTATGCAAGAAGAGCTTGAGAATTTTGTCCGTAATCGGGTTTGGACACTATTTGAGCCGCCACCAGGATGCAACCCCATAGGCACCAAATGGGTGTTCAAGAACAAACAAGGTGAAGATGGGGTTGTGGTGCGCAACAAAGCTCGACTAGTTGCCCAGGGTTTTTGCCAGAAAGAGGGTATTGATTTTGAAGAAACTTTTGCCCCTGTTGCCCGTCTTGAGTCCATTCGTATTCTCTTAGCTTTTGCCACTTCGAAGGGTTTTAAGCTTTTTCAAATGGACGTTAAGAGTGCTTTTCTGAACGGGTTCATAAAGGAGGAACTTTATGTTAGGCAGCCCCCCGATTTTGAGAACCCTAAGTTTCCTCGACATGTTTTTAAGCTGCAAAAGGCTTTATACGGGTTGAAGCAAGCCCCTAGGGCTTGGTATGACCGGTTGAAGCAATTTTTGTTGGGGAAGGGCTTTGTGATGGGTTCGGTGGATAAAACTCTTTTCTTGCTCAGAGATGCTTCAGATTTCTTGGTTGCTCAGATTTACGTGGACGATATTATTTTTGGCGGTACTACTGATTCTCTTGTGTCCAAGTTCTCTGAGCAGATGCACAGCGAGTTTGAGATGAGCCTCATGGGTGAGCTTAAGTACTTCTTAGGGCTCCAGATCAAGCAAACCAAGGACGGCACCTTAATCCACTAGGGTAAGTATACTAGAGACATGCTGAAGAAGTTCGACTTTGGTGGAGAGCTGAAGCCTCAGATGACCCCAATGGGTACGTCTGGAGGTCTGGACAAGGATGAGAGCGGCGTCAAGGTCAATGAGAGAGAGTTTCGAGGGATGATTGGTTCACTATTGTACTTAACGGCTACAAGACCGGACATTCAGTTCACCGTGGGACTGTGCGCGTGCTTCCAGTCTTCACCACGCGCGTCTCATCGGCAGGCTGTCAAGCGCATCTTCAGGTATCTCACTTATGCGCCTGATCTTAGTCTTTATTATTCAACATCATCTTCTCTCGATTTATCTGGGTTTTCGGATGCCGACTTTGGTGGGTGCCGGTTGGATCGCAAGTCGACTTCCGGTACTTGCCAGTTTCTTGGTTCGTCTCTTGTCTCCTGGTCTTCTCGAAAGCAATCTAGAGTTGCTCTTTCGACCACTGAGGCTAAGTATGTAGCTGCTGCTAGCTGCTGCTCACAGTTGGTTTGGATGATTTCCACTCTGCGAGATTTTGGGTTATTCTTTCCTACCAGAGTTCCATTGTTTTGCGACAGCACCAGTGCAATTAGTGTAGGGAAAAACCCTTGTCTCCATTCAAAAACCAAACACATTGATGTGCGCTTTCATTTTCTGCGGGATCAATATGAGAAAGGTGTCATTGACCTTGTTCATGTTGATACCTGTTGGCGTAAAAGATTACGCTAACAGGTTTCTGAAGATTAGCAACTAACAAATGAAGTGTTTGCGAAGAAAACTATTCCAAGCCTCCGAAAGGATAATAACTTAGAATAATTTGAAAGTGTGTATTGAATAACTTGTATTCGGTCCCTATTACAGGGTAAAACGGGGGGTATTTATAGGCCTAAACATTAAGGAAAAGACCTTTTTACCCCTCTATTATAACCGACATAGTGGAAACTATTCGGTACCCTTAATAGGGCTAAAATGGTAAAAAACTAATCTAATGAGAAAGAAGATAAGTCTTCCATCTTAGCTGGCAACAAAGATCTCAGAAGAGTCCATGTTCGAAGATATACTCCGAACTGAAGTCCGTCTTCATACTTCGAACTGCCTTCAACATGTATCCAAAAGTATGTTAGAACCTCTTGATTTCTTGTCTTTGTCTTGTTACCACAATAATCCTGAAGATGGAATATTTTCCCCCAACAGTAGCCCCTGGAATACGCTTCTCCATTAAATCTGCGATATTAGGGAAGCAGTATACGCAAGGAAACATTTCCATCTACAAGGATTAGCAGACTTAATGTATCTCCGAAACGCATGGAGATATGAACTTCGAAATATTCTTTAAGTGAATTACATTCGAAGTATTTTAGAATTAACTCGAGAAATTAAGAAGTCTTTTTAGACTTGGAAAAAATAGCCGTTAACTTTTTCCTTCTGACGGAAGTTACGCAATGCGCTAATTCCGGAATAGAATAACGGGCAAGAATGCGAAACTGCATGGACAAACGGTAAAAATTTAGAGTCTGTGTTATAAATAGAGGGCCTAGACCTTTCTTGAGTACCTTTCCACCACTTTCTTGCAAACAAACCGTTCTTCGAGCCCTAGCCTCAATTCTTCCTTCAAAGCACTCCATTAGTTCTAATGGCGAAAACCAGCTTCAAGGGGCCAGGAGCAGCTTCAACTCTGGCCCGGCAGCAGGCTGCTGCTGCAGCGGCAGCTACATCGGTGGCGACGGCAACTCCGACACCCGCAGTGACAGCCATGGCGGCGGTAGGGGGAAATCCCCAAAATGTTGGCGATCAAGGCCTCTTCCCAGCATCAACAAAGTATCTGGACCAATCCTACCAACTAGGGCCTTCAACCTACAAAAGGGAATCACTGGCGGCCACAGTAGAAGGCAAGATTAGTTCTGGGGTCATGATTCGCAAACTTGGGAAAGAAACTATTCCGTCACCAAGACCCGGAGAAGTAGTCGTTTTCGAAGCCTTCTTCGAAGCCGGTTTGGGGCTTCCTGCGGTGAACTTCTTAGCGGAGGTACTAGATCTATTCCACGTCACTCTCCCCCAACTCTCTCCGAATGCAGTAGCTCGTCTCGCTATCTTCGAATGGGTGTTGCGAGCCGAAGGTTGTGAAGGAAGGGCGGAAATCTTCGCAGCACTACACAGGGCATCTTGCCAACCGAAAACCTTCGTAGGCCCCGGAGGTGAAATGATAGTAGTGGCCTTCGGAAGTATCAATTTCAGACTTCAGGACGAATACGCTCTCTGGTTTCCTGCGAAGGCCATCATTGCCAGGTGGTATACTGATTGGATCTTGAGATGGTTTTATGCTGAAGTTGGAGCGAGCAGTCGCCTAGCTGGGCCTTTGCAAGAAATCCACTTCCGAAAGGAAGCCTTAGTGCACCCGGATCTGGGCCAACTCGAAGCTCGCCTAAGCTTACTTCAGAAAATTAGTCGTCGCTTGAGCATGCGAGACTTAGCTGAAGAATTCCTAGGGCTTCAAATCCCTCCCTTGATGGCTAACTAGCCGATTACCTTTCAAGAAGATTCGGAGGGTGGTCTCCGAAAAATTTCTTCGAACTCAATCCCTGTAGGTAACTTCGAAAACAACATATGTCATGTATATTTACTTGAAGAGATAATTAACTTAACTTATTTTCCAGATTCTTCAGCCCCTATTACTTCGGAGCAAATTGTACGAGCTTCGGAGAAGATTCTGGGCATCCCAACTCCAACAGAAAAAGAGTGGAGGAAGAAATTAGTTGGAACTTGGGAACGATCCAACCGAGTATGGGGGCTACTCGAGCTTACTCCACCGCCTCTTTTGGATTGGGTGCCTTCGGAGAAGGGGCCTTCAAAGAGAAAAGCTGAAGTCAGAGCTTCGAGCTCCGCCAAAACTCCAGTTAAAAAGGTGGCTCGAAAGCCAAGAGTTCCTGTACCTTCGAGCCCTAGAGCTTCAGCTTCTGAATCATTGGAGGATGAAGGCAGGATGTTGACCGACCTAATCGACAAAGATGTAGAACAGACAGAAACAAATGTTGAAGATACTGCGAGCGTGCCGGAGTCTCAGATCAACCTTGAGCAAGTAAGAACTCTGGCCACTCAAGAAATTTTACCTCGGGAGGAAAACCCTGTGGATGAAAGCGGAGTCGAAGTTACTGCAGCTTCGATTCTGGTGGAAGGAGCAACAACTGTTCAAGAAGATGCTCCGAAAGTTGAAGTTTTAATCGTTGACTCCGATGAAGACTTCGGAGTATCCTTCGACCCGCCAAGCAGTCCTATGCTTACCCGCCGCCAAAGTGCTGAAGGTAGCCTTCGCACAATTCTTTTGTTTTTTTCTGTAAAATTATTCAATGTATAATACCTTTGCTTTAACAGAACCCACTTCCGTGGAAGAGGTCCGTCCCAAAGATGCAAATCTTGGACCTTGACAGCTTCGGACCCGAATCCAGAACCTGCTCAAATGGGGCCTAGAAAAGGCAAAGGAAAGATGGTCCCTCTCCCTACTCCAAGCTCAGGATCAACTCCGTCTGAGTCAACAGACGAGATTCAATCTTCTGAAGGGGACCGGACTACCAAGGCTCCAGAAGCTATAGCTCAACACTCCGAACCTTCGCCAAGCGAAGATGACCACCAGACCTTGAACATGGTCCCTCTCCTAGCTCCTTTCTTGGAGCAAAGATCTGGGCTTCGGACTTTGCTCGAGCCTTTAGACCGAGCTAGCCACGAAGTCAGAAAGATGGACCTAGTGGCTATTTTAAGCGAAGCGGAGAGTTCGGAGCTTAATGCTGCTATGGAGCGTGCAGCATACCAGGTATGAAGTATCTGCAAAACAACATTAGTTTTATATATAAATAATTTCTCACCTTGGTTTTCTCTTTTCGCAGCAAACAGTCTTGGCTCGAGCTGCGAACATGTCAAATGAACGCAGAAACATTCACCTTCGAGAGGAAAATACAACTCTTCAGAGGAATCTTAATATCTCCGAAGGTCGAGTTTCTCAGTTGAACAGCATGGTTTCAATGGAGCGCAGGTCTAGACAGAGTTTGGAAGCTGCGAGTAAAGAGCTCGAAGCAGAACAAATTATGCTTCGAGTGGAGATTGAAAAGATGCGGGTAGAACATGCTGCTGCGGGGGCTGAACTTGTCAAGCTTCAGGAAGAAAAGGCTAAAACTGCCGAAGAAGCTAGCCAGCTGCTTAATCAGAAGAATTCCTTATCTACAGAGGCGGCTAGACTTTCTGGGGTAGTAAGAGAATTGACCTCGGTAAAGGATGCTTTGAACGAAGATAAATTTAAATCAGAGAAGGTAGCTGCGGAGGTCATGAATGAAATGCTAAGTGTTCTGGAGTACTTCGGTACTACTGGGACACTTCCTTCAGATGACAACGTCTCCCAACTGCACCGGCTAAAAAGAATTCAAGGAGCAACGAAGCAAATGAAGACAACAGGCATTCCATATGGAGAAATCTCCGGTCAAGTGGCTGCTATCGGCATTCTTCGTTACTACGAAGATTTGGGCCAATCCATATCTCCGAGCGCAGAAAGAGGTCCCATTATCTTCGATGACGATCAACTTCTTACTCCTTCCGAAGGTGTGGCCACAGCTTGGCAAGCCTTTCAGACTTCATGGAGAGCCGAAGGTCGCTCTGCGATCAAGGCTTGGATTGATGAAGGGCAACGCCAGAAGCAAGCTCGGTCTCAAGCTTCGAGCAGTCAGCCTCCGCCAGACCCACAGGTTTAGAAATATTTTAGGATCTTCACTATGTAAAGAATCAATGTTTTGGTACATTTATGAATGAAAATTTCCTTGTCATGTTTTTAGGCTTTGTCTCATATGGAAGATGTCGAAGTGTTAGATGTTAACAACGAAATTCGCTTATTATGGGCTACTTTTGATATCTTAAAACCTCACAAGTGCCCTCGATTTCTAGTTCCTCGAGACAACTCCGGAACGATTGCATCCGAAGTAAGTAAAGATATATTATCTTATATTAAAGAGGAAGAAAAAGAAGTCAACTCAGATACTCCATCCTCCGAAAACGTTGTATGGTCCGAAGATGAAGATGAAGATGAAGATCAAAGGAGCAAGCCTGAAGAACTCAGAAGCTGGGAACGGAGCCCCGAACGACTTCGAACTTGGGCAGAGCTTCAACAAGAGCAAAAGGACTTTATAGCTTCGAAGGGAGGCAAAAGAGTTAAACGTAAAGTTGTTAGAACTCCCGGCTCTGGAACTAGTCGTTCCAACCTTAGCTCTAGAGACCGAAGGGGTCTTCGATTCCTTCTCGGTATAGATACCGATTTTTCATAATGTAATTATATTGTTCAAATAATAAATATCAATTTAAAATTGTCTCCTTATTTATTAGCCCCTCTTTGGGCGTAAGCAACTTCGAACTCTATTCAAAGATGGTTAGGCGCAAAGAAAAACTTAGGAGTACAATTTTCGGGGTTTGGAGCCCCTCAACAATTTAAAGATTGATTAAAATCTTATAAATTGCCTTTGACTATTTGCAGTCTAAAGATTGGTAATTTAATACCTTATGTTTTTGAAAGAAATCACTTGAGATAACTTTCCGGACACTTTAGTGTCTTCGATAATTTGTCACTTTGGACTTTCTAACAGACATTCGAAGCTCATAGCTCAAACTCTGTTCTGTTTTGGCCTCCTTCGGCTCTTTTTCGCGAATTCTACCAAACCAATGGTTCAGAGTTCACAGTGGTCTCTTTGGACTCTTTTTACGGATGCGTACAAGCCAGTGGCTTGGACTCCGCATAATTTGGTCTCCTTGGACTCTTTTTACGGATGCCTACAAGCCAGTGGCTTGGACTCCGCATAATTTGGTCTCCTTGGACTCTTTTTACGGATGTCTACCAGCCAATGGCTTGGACTCTGTATGATGTGGTTTTGGGCTCTTTTACGGATGCCTACAAGCCGGTGGCTTGGACTCCGGATTATGTCAGCCCCCACGTCGGAAACTTCGAACCAATGGTTCGAAGTCCGAAAATATGATTCAAATTAATGACACTTCCCTCTCGGTCAACCCCACGGTTCCAGTGCGTCCACTTAGAAGCTGGGAGTTTATGAGCGGCAGGCACTATCTGAACCATATGCTTTATTAATTCAGAAGATGATTACAAATGATTACAAGAAGCGCCTATGCAAAGTATCGCTTTAGGTGCTCCGCATGCCAAGTATGTGCTAACTCTTCACCTTCTAAATGAGCTAGTTTTAAAGAGCCAGGACGCCCTGAACGAACAATTAGGTATGGACCTTCCCATTTATTTCCTAATTTTCGTGGCGCTATGATGCTTCGTAAAACGAGATGACCCGGTCTAAGCTCATTGATCTTAACCTTCGGGTCAAACCAAGCCTTCGTGTGCTGATGATACTTTGATAAATTGGCTACAGCTCGAAGTCTTGTCTCTTCTGTTAAATCCAGCGAAGCTTGTCTTTCTCCTTCAATCTCTGGTTCGGTGCTGCGAAGTGATCCTCCTTTGAGCTCTGTTGGCGTCATAGTGTTGGACCGGAAACGGCGACCAGAGGGGGGGTGAATGGGAGCTTTTAAAATTTCGGGCTAAAAACTTAGCCTTCGGATCGGTTCTGTCTTCTGCGGAACAGGCTTCGAACACTACCTTCGAAGGTCTGGTTCGGAGGTACTTCGACACCTTCGAACACAGGCTTCGGAGGAGCAAAAGTTCGAAGCCCAGAAGACTTCGCTCCACTAACAACCCTCGAAAATCTACTCTGCTAAGTCAGTGCAGGCTCCGCACACGAGGTGCTTCGAGCAGGCTTCGCACTTCACCCTTCGCAAGAGTGGACAGCCCTCTGAGGACTTCGACCAAGTACTTGGCGACAGCAACGGGTGCTGGGCTTCGTACCCGAAGGTCTACACGCACACACAACGGACCACGCTAAGGACTTCGACACAGGAAGCAAAACGGGAATAAAACAGGGCTTCGCTAGTAAGCAGCGAGGTCTTGCCTCGTGTTACACAGAGCGACAGCACACTGACAAAACACACCTCGCACGAAAAACAACCTTCGCCTCAACAGGCTTCGGTGCACTAAACTAGCGAAGTATGTAGATCGAGCTCAAGCAAAAAGCACAAGACAGACAGGGCTTCGCCGCTTGAACAAGGAACACTGAAAATGAACTCAGGATGTATTGAATCGAAGTGTGGCTACAGGAGCTCAACAGTAAATGCTCAAAGTGTTAAATGATACCTACCGAGCCCCCATATTTATAGCCCATGGATTCATCCTAAGGAAGTGACTACTTTACCCCTAGGGTTTACAACAGATTTGTCTCTACAGAACTAAGGGGTACAAAAGGTAGTCCACCTTTATTTTGGAGGCTTCTCTGTCAGCTGCAGAGGGGACAGTGTCAGCCTTTTTCAGAACAGACAGTGTCAGCCTTTACAGATTTGACTTCTGGAACCTCCCTTCGCACGCGAGGGGTGCGGAAGCTTCGGCGAGAAGCCTGCAGCCTGTTGGCCTTCGCTCCGCCGAAGTAGTCCTTCGATACAGTGACGGTTTTGAGCCGAAGCCGTCAAAGCCCTTGGGCCTTCGCACCACCACCTCCGGAGTGGATCACCACGGCTTCGCAGCTACTCCGAGCTCGAGCACCGTCCGTCCGTGTACCGAAGCCATGCATGGCCGAAGCACCTCAAGTCATCCTCACTCCGGAGCTAGCCTCGCTCCGAAGTCCTTCACACTCCGAAGCCCCACCTTCGGAGTACCACCCTTCGAAGTCCCTCCTTCGTCCAAGGCCTCCGCATGAAGCATTCCAAGAGCACTTCGTCGCAGTGCCTCTTCCCGAGCACACTCCTCGACGAGCCTCACCCGGACCATGCCTTCGATGCGCCTCGACTTCTGAGACCTTCGTCGGGCCACCTTCGAGTGTCTCCCTCTGGAGCACACTTCGAACACCTTGCCTCCGCAGAGGACTTGTTCCACCAACTCCGAAGTCACTCCATTCGGAGTACCTTCGAAGTGCCTCACCTCCGAGGACTTTGTCTCGGAGTACCTTCAGCCGGAGCCACGCTCCGCACTCTCTGCCTTCACCTGGCACGCCTCGACCCGAGGACCGACCCGGACCACCTTCGCAGCCACCGTGACGGAGCTCCCTGCTCCCTTGGCATCAAACCACCCGCTTGACCCAAGTTCACCTGGCTCGAACCCTGTCCGTCGCCTCCGAAGTCCCTGCGCACCACAGACAAACAGACAAGTGTATCCAGTACTCCGGAGACCTCTCCGGGTTAGCAACCTTCGGTACACACTCCGGTGTACCGCCCAAAGTACCGAAGCCATCGGTACGAACCCAGTCATCGTGTACTGCCGGACCCCTCCGACAGGTACACTCCGCTGCAACAGCTGCAGCAAGCAAACACCGAACACCCTTCGGTGACACACCTCCGAACACCCTTCGGAGGTACCACCTCCGAAGCCCCTCCGGAGGTACCCTTCGAACAGAGGGTAAAATCCAGTCAATCACTCATCACAAAACACCGAAACCAACCCTTGGTTTCTCAATCTCCCCCTTGATGAGTGCATTGACAACCAAATCCAAGTTCAAGAAAATTTAAAAAACTTTCAGCACACAAGTGACCATAAAAACTCAAAAAGAGCCAAAGCATGTCACTTGATAAAAGAAATTTTCTCCCCCTTTGAAAAAGAGTAAAAGCCCCTTTGGCAAATCTCCCCTTGAAAAGAACTCCCCCTGAGTTGAGCAAATTGTTCTCCCCCTTTATGTCAAAAATCTCTCCCCCTTTAGAAATAATGCCTTCTTGCAGCAGAGAACATAGCAAAATCTCTCCCCCTTTGGCAATGCAAGCATCAAGGAGCAGTCAAAAGATGCAAAGCTTCGAAATGAAGAGAATTGCAAAGACATATAATGCAAAAATATGCCAAAATTAACACAAATGATCATGGGCTCAGCTCAATTTAACAATCTGTGAATCAAGATGATGGCATGTGATTTTGTCATTTTGAAGTGAAAGCATCACCACTGAATCACAGTAGCTAGACATGAAAGGCAAGGACTGCGCAAAGCTAACAAATTCTACCCTAGACAGACAAGTCTTGTTCAAAAGGAGCTGTGAAAGCAAACTTGATGATCAATTAATTTTGTTGTTCTTTTTCTTAATGCCAGGGGTTATTTGTTTGTCCACCTTATACTTTCCAATCAGGCCAAGCCTAGGCATGAAAGCCATCTGAAGCTTAAGGCGGTGATTTTGGCATACACTACACTATCCCAGTTCAGACCAAAGTGCAATGGTAAGCAGTCTAGAATAGAGTAGTGCGACAAACAAACCCTCCTGGATCTTTTCATTTAAACCAGATAAATCATGGATTTTTGATTTTGATTCAGATAAATGAAATATTTTGGTGAATATCCATGAATAAAGAACACAATTTTTCAAGTTGCAAATTTTAGCATCCAAGGAACAGTGTCTTGCTGTCAAGTAGATAAAAGGTAGCTAAAAGCAGTCCAGTCTAAACAAGCTAGATACAAGATTGTGTGGTGAGCAAGTTTTGATTTTTAGAAAATAAAACATCATGCACAATCAATGTTCCAGACATATTTCATAGAGCTGAGCTGACATGAATTCTTTGAATTAAAAGCAGGCATATAATAGCAAAAGATGTAAGTGCAATTCCACACATAATGAGCATATGCAAGACAATTAAAATCAGCTCCCCCTTACAAAATGCCGTAAGGGTGACAAATGCCAAGTTCCCCACGCAAGTAAGCAAACCGAGAAGCATCGAGGGGTTTTGTAAAAATATCGGCAAGCTGGTGTTGGGTATCAACATATTGAAGTTCAATATCACCCTTCTCATTGTGATCTCTGAGAAAATGATACCGTACATCAATGTGTTTGGTTCTGGAGTGCTGAACCGGGTTGTTTGCAATACAAATAGCACTAGTGTTATCACAGAAAAGTGGAACACTCTTATAATCTAACCCGAAATCCCGCAAAGTGGAAACCATCCACAAAATCTGAGAGCAACAGCTAGCTGCAGCAACATATTCGGCTTCCGCCGTCGATTGTGCAACACTAGACTGTTTGCGGGAAGACCAGCAAACCAGAGACGTACCCAGAAAATGACAAGTACCAGAGGTACTCTTCCTATCAATTCTACACCCAGCAAAATCCGCATCAGAATAACCTCTAAGACATAAAGATGAAGACGATGAATATCATATGCCGAACTCAAGGGTGTGCTTGAGATACCTTAGAATGCGCTTAACCGCTTGGCGGTGCGAAGCTCGTGGTGAAGCCTGAAAACGAGCGCACAGACATACTGCGAAGTGTATGTCCGGCCTCGTGGCAGTCAAGTAGAGGAGGGAGCCGATCATGCTCCGAAACTCCTTCTGATCTACGGCTTCTCCATCTTCGTCAGGGTCCAATGCTACAGATGTAGCCATTGGAGTGGCGAGGGGCTTCGCATCGGACATGTCGAACTTCTTGAGCAGGTCCTTGGTGTACTTTGTCTGGTGGACAAAAGTACCTTGTTTGCTTTGCTTGATTTGCAAACCAAGGAAAAAGGTGAGTTCACCCATCATTGACATTTCAAACTCCCTGCTCATGGTATCTGCAAACTCGGCAACCAAAGCATGAGAAGAGCCACCAAAGATGATATCATCCACATAAATCTGCACTAGGAGGAAATCTTTGCCATGCTTGAGAGTAAACAATGTTTTATCAACAGAGCCCATCATGTACCCTCGCTCAAGCAGAAAAGACTTAAGTCTATCATACCAAGCCCGAGGGGCCTGCTTGAGTCCATAAAGAGCCTTATGAAGTTTAAGGACTTTATGTGGGTACTTGGGGTTTTCAAAACCAGGGGGTTGTTTTACATAAACATCTTCACCTATGAAGCCATTAAGAAAAGCACTTTTGACATCCATTTGATAGAGTTTGAATCCCCGGGATGTCGCAAAGGCAAGCAAAATCCTAATGGCCTCAAGGCGAGCAACAGGTGCAAAAGTTTCAGTAAAATCAATCCCTTCTAGTTGAGAAAAACCCTGAGCTACTAGTCTAGCCTTATTTCTAACAATTGTTCCATCCTCCCCTTGTTTATTTTTAAAAATCCATTTTGTTCCAATGAAATGAACATTAGGTGGAGGATCAACTAAAGTCCAGACTTGATTTCTTTCAAAATTTTCAAGCTCTTCATGCATGGCATTGATCCAACTAGAATCAGAAAGTGCATGACTAACATCTAAGGGCTCGAAAGAAGCAACAAAAGCAGCATTAGTAAAATGAGCATGAGAACGTGTTACCCTTTGATCAAGCTCACCAATGATCTGCTCGGGAGGGTGCATCCGTTGAACATGATGTGGAGCCTCGCGGCGGGATGCAGTCTCCCCCTCAACTTGTGCGTTGGAGTGGTCCAAGATGACCGATGTTGAGGTAGTCGCTTCGGGACCTCGTGCCGAAGTAGTTGAAGCGGGGTCAGCTTCGGGGGTCGATGTCGAGGGTAGTAGAGGATCATCCTCGAATTCTCCGGGATCTTCGTCTTCGAATAAGGTCTGTTCCATGTCGTGTTCATTTGCCTGTTCAAAAGCAGAACTAACAGAGGGGGTTGATTCATCAAAAGTCACATCACATGACTCGATGACAGTGTTAGTTTCCAAGTTATAAACACGATAAGAATGACCATGAGTAGTATATCCCAAAAAGATCCCATCAGAAGAACGCGACTCAAATTTATCCAAGTTACCACGTTTTAGGATAAAGCAGCGACAGCCAAAAACTCGAAGATGAGTAACCTTGGGCTGTCTCCCAAAACGCAGCTCATAAGATGTCAAGTTCAAAATTGAGCGCAAGAAAATTCGGTTTGAGATGTAACATGCTGTGTTCATGGCCTCAGCCCAGAATTTTCTAGGAGTCCTATGCTCATCAAGCATCGTCCTAGCCATCTCAACCAAAGTGCGGTTTTTCCTCTCAACAACACCATTCTGTTGAGGAACCCGCGGAGCAGAGAATTGATGTTCTATGCCATGCTCCATGCAAAAGTCAACAAAGAGACTATTTTTGAACTCGGTGCCATTATCGCTTCGAATGAATTTTAATGCACCAGGGAGTTCAGTAAAAAGTCTCAAAGCCAAGCTCCGAAAGTGTGAAAACACTTCATCCTTGCTGGCAAGAAAGAAGACCCAAGAGTAGCGAGAGAAATCGTCGACAATAACAAGCACATACCACTTGCCGCCTAAAGAACTAACCCGAGAAGGACCTACAGTGTCCATATGGAGAAGTTCTCCGGGCTGTTCAGTCATCACTGTGGTGACTGGCGAATGCGAAGCGGCAATCATTTTTCCATGTCGACACGGAGCGCAAACTAAATTCTTCTCAAACTTGAGCTTGGGCAATCCTCGGATCAAACCTAGGGCGCTCAGACGAGCGAGCAATTCAAAGCTCATATGCCCTAGTCTCCTATGCCACTTCCAAAGCTCAGAAGTCGAATGTGCAACAAGGCAGTGAGAAGAACCAGACGACTCTGAAAAATCAGCTCCAAAAACTCTCCCAACCCTAAAGATCTTACACACCACAACGCCATCAGAATTGAGCACTTGCGAAGTATCGCGATGAAATCGCACTTCGAAGCCCTCATCAAGCAACTGAGATACAGACAACAAATTGTATCCCAGGTTCTCAACCAAAGCAACATCTTTGAGAGTGAAGTTCGTGTTAATCGTTACCACACCTTTACCTTTCACTCTACTCCTTCGATTGTTTCCGAAGGTGATATGTTCCCTTTGCTTGGTTGTGGTGAGGCTGGAGAACCAATTTGCATCTCCGGTCATGTGGCGCGAACAACCGGAGTCCATGATCCACGTGCCCTCCAAGCCTCGACCTGACGCCTACACATGATAAGAACGCCTCGATCGCTCAGTGCTGGGGTGAGTAAAATAATGACGAGGCATCCAGCACTGAGTGACACGAGTAGTAGGCACAGTAAAAGCAGACGGTCTACGCACATAATAATCAGAATGATGCAAAGTGCGAGGTCTACCTACATGCTGTGAAAGAACAACATGTCGAGGTCTCCTACTCTGACGAGGTACAAATCTGCTAGCCCGCGGTCTACCACCATATGGAACATGGTGAAGACCTCGAGGAGCAACACCTCTCCGAGAAGCACGAGGAGCCTCAAAAGCAGGACGATAGTACATCTCAGACTCATGCATACCTAAAGATGGGTAATGCATGTCCTGGTAACTCATCGCCTGAGCGCGTCGCTCATCCTTGATGCGACGAAAACAAAACCCAACCAAATGACCCGCCCGCTGACAATAAGAACAATGAAACACTCTCCTAGGGGCACTCTCATGGGTCACAGGAGCAACTCTCACAGGCTCCTTGGGTTTCTTCACAGTGGTTTTCTTGGGAGGATTTTTCTTGGTAGGAGGTGTGGTTTTCTTTGGTAGATGGGTAGGCTTTTTGGCTGGAGGGGTGTCCAACAGAGCTCTCTCTTTCTCTAGGGTGGTGGGAGAGGTGAAAACAGTTTTAGTCTTACTGTCTGAAGCTATCCTCTCAAAACCCAAACCTAGAGCTACCCCGGCTCTGTCAGCACACAACTTGGTCTTGGCCAAGAGCAAATCCATCCTACCCTTCCCTTCAGTGCATTTATTCACCACAGAAAGAAGGTATTCATTTTCGGACATGAGGTTTTCAGCTCGCTCTCTGACAGTGCCTAGCTGGTCCTTAAGGGTAATGCATGTGTCACACACAGGCTGCACATCCTTAGAACTACCGGCCTTCTCCAATCTAGCCTCCAATTCATGAACATGCTTATCACGTAAATTAATGCTATCGCGTAATAAAGAGCAGTTCATGCAATCAACATCATGAGGTCTAGAATCCACCTCCAAAAGCTGCTTCTGTGCAGTCTCAAGCTCAGAAAGAGTTTGAGCATGAACAGAACGCAACTGAGCAAGCTCACTCATGACAACAGAACATGATTCACAATCAGCATCATCATACTTAGACTTAAGCATGGCATATTCAGTAGACATATTTTCTAGCCTAAGTCTAAGGTCTTTTCTTTCTCTAGCGGCTTGCACAAGTAATCTATCCTGACCTAGCACAACTTCATTCAGCTCATCTAATTTAATTAGAAGCTGGTCAGGAGATAGGTTTACCTCAGATGAGTCTAGCTCATCGCCGCTGTGATCGCTGTCGGCCATGAAGCAAAGGCCGGTGAAGTCACGTCCCTTCTTGTCCTTCTTGTCCTCCTTTCTTGGGGACTCCTCCTCCTCAGAGCTCGACTCCTCAGTTGAGGAAGTGTCGATGTCGCTGAGAGCAGCAACAAAAGCTCTGGAAGCGGCCTTGGCTACTTTCTTAGCCATCTTGCCGCGCTTGCCCTTTACAAAGGGCTTCCTCTCCTTTTTGTGGAATTTGGGGCGGTCACTCTCATCTCTCTTCTTGACCTTGGGGCAATTGGCCTTAATGTGAGAGGTGTCGCCACATTCATAACAGCCACTAAAACCACTTCTCCTCTGATCCCGTCTCTCATGATGAAAGCGGGTGAACCTCCGAGCAATGAGAGCAAGCTCATCATCTGCTAGAGTATCCACCTGCTCCTTTGTGACGGAGACCAGGGAGGACAAAGCAAAACCATCTGCAAGAACACAAGTGCCTGATGTGCTTGGTTCTGCAGTGGTGCCACGGCTAGTGCTAGAAACCAATGCCAATGGCTGTGGCAAAGAGCTTCTGTGCACCGCAAGAGATGCCTTGGCAATCTCTGTGGACTTCAGCTTGCTAAAGAGTTCATCACAGGTTAGAGTGTCATAGCCTGTGGACTCCTCAATGCTGGATATCTTCACCTCCCATATGCTACGGTCAAGAGCATAGAGAAGCTTGATAGCCCTATCGTGATCACTGTAAGCAAGCGTCCCGTTGGATCGCAAGTTACTCACTATAGCATCAAAGCGCGAAAACATGGCATCTATAGATTCACCAGGTGCCTGCACAAACAGCTGATACTGTTGGTTGTAGGTGCTTTGGCGCCTGGCCTTAATCTGAGTAGAGCCCTCATGATAAATAGTGAGAGTTGTCCAAATCTCCCTAGCAGTCCTAAGGTGCTGCACCCTATCAAACTCACTCCGACTCAAACCAATGAACAGTATGTTCCTTGCCTTCGAGTTGGCAATATATTGATCTTTTTCGGTTTGAGTGGTGCGGGTATCAGGGATGGAGTATTGTGAGTCCACAATCTCCCAAATTGCATTTCCTTGGCTTAACAAGTAAGCCTCCATGCGCACCTTCCAGTATGCAAAATCTGTCCCATCGAACAGAGGAATTTTACTGCCTCTATCCATGTCGCCAACAGATCACAAAACCGGTTAAGGTCAACTGGTGATCTTAACCTGCTCTGATACCAATTGTTGGACCGGAAACGGCGACCAGAGGGGGGGTGAATGGGAGCTTTTAAAATTTCGGGCTAAAAACTTAGCCTTCGGATCGGTTCTGTCTTCTGCGGAACAGGCTTCGAACACTACCTTCGAAGGTCTGGTTCGGAGGTACTTCGACACCTTCGAACACAGGCTTCGGAGGAGCAAAAGTTCGAAGCCCAGAAGACTTCGCTCCACTAACAACCCTCGAAAATCTACTCTGCTAAGTCAGTGCAGGCTCCGCACACGAGGTGCTTCGAGCAGGCTTCGCACTTCACCCTTCGCAAGAGTGGACAGCCCTCTGAGGACTTCGACCAAGTACTTGGCGACAGCAACGGGTGCTGGGCTTCGTACCCGAAGGTCTACACGCACACACAACGGACCACGCTAAGGACTTCGACACAGGAAGCAAAACGGGAATAAAACAGGGCTTCGCTAGTAAGCAGCGAGGTCTTGCCTCGTGTTACACAGAGCGACAGCACACTGACAAAACACACCTCGCACGAAAAACAACCTTCGCCTCAACAGGCTTCGGTGCACTAAACTAGCGAAGTATGTAGATCGAGCTCAAGCAAAAAGCACAAGACAGACAGGGCTTCGCCGCTTGAACAAGGAACACTGAAAATGAACTCAGGATGTATTGAATCGAAGTGTGGCTACAGGAGCTCAACAGTAAATGCTCAAAGTGTTAAATGATACCTACCGAGCCCCCATATTTATAGCCCATGGATTCATCCTAAGGAAGTGACTACTTTACCCCTAGGGTTTACAACAGATTTGTCTCTACAGAACTAAGGGGTACAAAAGGTAGTCCACCTTTATTTTGGAGGCTTCTCTGTCAGCTGCAGAGGGGACAGTGTCAGCCTTTTTCAGAACAGACAGTGTCAGCCTTTACAGATTTGACTTCTGGAACCTCCCTTCGCACGCGAGGGGTGCGGAAGCTTCGGCGAGAAGCCTGCAGCCTGTTGGCCTTCGCTCCGCCGAAGTAGTCCTTCGATACAGTGACGGTTTTGAGCCGAAGCCGTCAAAGCCCTTGGGCCTTCGCACCACCACCTCCGGAGTGGATCACCACGGCTTCGCAGCTACTCCGAGCTCGAGCACCGTCCGTCCGTGTACCGAAGCCATGCATGGCCGAAGCACCTCAAGTCATCCTCACTCCGGAGCTAGCCTCGCTCCGAAGTCCTTCACACTCCGAAGCCCCACCTTCGGAGTACCACCCTTCGAAGTCCCTCCTTCGTCCAAGGCCTCCGCATGAAGCATTCCAAGAGCACTTCGTCGCAGTGCCTCTTCCCGAGCACACTCCTCGACGAGCCTCACCCGGACCATGCCTTCGATGCGCCTCGACTTCTGAGACCTTCGTCGGGCCACCTTCGAGTGTCTCCCTCTGGAGCACACTTCGAACACCTTGCCTCCGCAGAGGACTTGTTCCACCAACTCCGAAGTCACTCCATTCGGAGTACCTTCGAAGTGCCTCACCTCCGAGGACTTTGTCTCGGAGTACCTTCAGCCGGAGCCACGCTCCGCACTCTCTGCCTTCACCTGGCACGCCTCGACCCGAGGACCGACCCGGACCACCTTCGCAGCCACCGTGACGGAGCTCCCTGCTCCCTTGGCATCAAACCACCCGCTTGACCCAAGTTCACCTGGCTCGAACCCTGTCCGTCGCCTCCGAAGTCCCTGCGCACCACAGACAAACAGACAAGTGTATCCAGTACTCCGGAGACCTCTCCGGGTTAGCAACCTTCGGTACACACTCCGGTGTACCGCCCAAAGTACCGAAGCCATCGGTACGAACCCAGTCATCGTGTACTGCCGGACCCCTCCGACAGGTACACTCCGCTGCAACAGCTGCAGCAAGCAAACACCGAACACCCTTCGGTGACACACCTCCGAACACCCTTCGGAGGTACCACCTCCGAAGCCCCTCCGGAGGTACCCTTCGAACAGAGGGTAAAATCCAGTCAATCACTCATCACAAAACACCGAAACCAACCCTTGGTTTCTCACATAGCTTCATCTCCGAATAGCAATCTGAATGGAGTGAAACCTGTGGACCTTGTTTGCGTAGTCCGAATGGACCATAAAATCTTCGGAAGTTCTTCGGTCCACAGTCCTTTTGCTAATCCTACTATCCTTCGATTTAGCCCTGACAAAATATTTCCATTGGCTCTTTCTACAGAGGATTCCTCACTGCACCAAAACATAACTGGATGCCTAGATCTTCGCAGAACTTTCTGAAAGGTTCTGCATCGAACTGTGTTCCATTATCAACTGTGAGTTGTCTAGGTACTCCAAACCGACAAATGATACTTTTCCAAAAGAATTTCTGTACATTGTTCGAAGTGATAGCTGTTAAGGGCTCTGCTTCTACCCACTTAGAAAAATATTCAATAGCTACCACTACGAACTTTAAATTTCCCTTGGCCACTGGAAAGGGACCAATCAAATCCATACCCCATCTAGCCATAGGCCATACCGGAGTAATAACTTGAAGAGTTGTTGGTGGGCGATGGCTCCGTCATCCCATCCACTGACATCCTTGGCACGTGCGAACTAAATTCTCCGCATCTGCTACTATTGTAGGCCAATAAAGCCCCTGGCGAAGTGTTTTTCCTACCAAAGCTCGGGGGGCCAGATGGCTATCGCAAAGCCCTTCATGAATTTCTCGAAGAATATCTTGACCTTCGGCTTGGGATATACATCGGAGTAGAGGGGAACATACTCCGGCCTTGTATAAAATACCGTTGATTATTTGATAATTTCTGGCTCTGAGTTTCAATCTTGAAAATTGTGGCTCTTCAAACGAATTTGCTCCTCCTTGCAAAAGTTCCATGATCGAATTTATCCAATCTGTACTTGGAATGCAAAGAATCTCTGCGGAGGGAATTTGCGGCACCGAAGGTGTACTAAGCTCCGGCTGCAGCTTTTGCTAAGATGTCCGCTTGCGCATTTTCTGGTCTTGGTATACTCCGAATTGAAATACCCTTGAATTGTGCTTCGATTTTACGGATTTCTTCTAAGTATTTTGCAAGCTGTAGATGCCAAACTTGAAAACTTTTATCAACGTGCCCTGCTACTATTTGAGAATCTGTTTTTATAACAACTCTTGTAGCCCCTAGAGCACGTGCTTTTCGGAGTCCCAGTAAAATCCCTTCATACTATGCTATATTATTGGTAGACTTAAAGTTGAGTCTTGCGGAGTACATTGCTCTTTGCCCTGAAGGCGAAATTAAAACTGCTCCAATGCCTGCTTGAAACTAAATACCCTAACAACTTCCCAGCCTTAGCTCCGAAGATACATTTCTCGGGGTTAAGACAGATTCCACATGCCCGAAGGCTATTAAATGTTTCTGCTAAGTCTAGGCTATGCTCGTGCTTTAAAGCACTCTTTATTACAATATCATCCATATAGGCCTCTACATTGCGACCTAATTGATGACCCAGAGCCTTAGCAACTAACCTCGAAAAAGTAGCCCCGGCATTTCTTAAGCCAAAGGGCATTCTTACATAACAGAAGACTCCTGAAGGAGTTATGAAGCTTGTCTTGATTTCATCTTCGCGTTTCAACCATATTTGATGATAACCGGAATACGCGTCAAGGATGCTTAATAACTCCGAACCTGCGGTGGAGTCAACCAATTGATCAATTCGGGGCATGGGGTAGGGGTCACGAGGGCATGCTTTATTCAAGTATGTGAAATCGATGCACATGCGCCACTTTCCAGAGGATTTCTTCTTGATGAAGACTGGGTTGGCTAACCATTCTGTGTGAGCCACTTCTCTGATAATCCCAGCCTTCAATAATTTTTCAACTTCGTCTTTTGCAAGAACAGCTCTTTCTGCCGACATTTTCCGGAGTCCTTGGCGAAGAGGTCGGGCCTTCGGGTTTACAAGTAAACTATGTTCAATAATATCCCGACTGACTCCGATGATGTCTTCGTCAAACCAAGCAAAGACATCTAAATTCTCCTCAACTACTTTTTCCAAGTAGGTGGCAACTTCTGGAGGTAAATCTTTACCAAATTGAAATGCATATTCTTTACCATCTTTAACAATAATCTTTGTTGCAATCTCTCATTTAGGACTTGGTCTTGGGAAGGATTTCTTCGAAGATTCAGAAGGAGCAAAAAAATTTTCTTGATTATCCTGCACATTATTCACTTGTCTTGGATCAAGAGGGGGGCCGTGACCATATTCTGCTCTTCGGGCGGTAGCTTGATCTCCGAAGATAGTGAGCACTCCCGCTTGTGTGGGCATCTTCATGCACAAGTAATTGTGGTGTGCCACAACTCCGAACTGATTTAACATTCCTCTTCCGAAGATGACGTTATAGGCATATGGAGCATCCACGACGTCGAAGATTACTTCCTCTGTCCTGGCTAACAATCCTTCTCCAAAGGTAACTTCCAGGCCAATTTGGCCAAGTGCATCAAGCGGAGGTCCTGCGAAGCCTTGCAAAGGACGAGCCGCTAGAAGAAGGTGCTTTCTGGAGATGCATAATTGATCGAAGGCTTGAACAAAAATAATGTCTGTCGAACTCCCTCCGTCAATTAGCACTCTTCGAACCTCAGTTCCTACAATGTCGGTAGTAATGACAAGTGGGTCTGCATGTGGAAATTTAATGCCAGCTGCATCCTCTGCAGAGAAAGATATTGGCACATGGGACCATTCAGGCATAGCAGCTGCAGATGACGAAGTTCCAATGTGCCCCACTTCTCGGACATACTCTCTTCTCTGCCTTTTTGACATGCTTCCTAGAGTACCTCCTCCGGAAATAGGGAGGACTACTCTTTTTCCTCGGTCTTGCCCCTCTTCTTTCTTCGGAGGTGGCATAATATTGACCACCGGAGGGCGTCTTGCAGCTTCGAAGTTTTCTATCCGCGCCACAGCCTGGACAGGCTCCGGACGCACTTCAGCTAGAACTCGGTTAGTAGTACCTCGACCCGAAGTTCTCTCTAGATATTCTCCTCTCAGGGCAAGTATAGCTTTGCACGCATCAGTTTCGTGACTTCGGTTTTCACCATGAATACAGCAGAAAAGGGCCTGGCCCTTGCCAACTGGTTTCCCTGGCGGCCTCCAGCCGCTAGCCTTGTTTCCCGAAGGTTGCGGAGCTCTTTGGGCAAACTTCTGCGGGGGTGCAATGTTCAGAACTTCTGAACGAAGATGCCTTTGCCCCCTTCTCCTATCATGCTGAACTTCGAAGACAGGTTCCTGCGGCTGTGCCGAAGTTTTCACTTCCAATTTTACTTCCTGTAGTATGGACAGAGTAGCTGCAGTTCTCCGAAGCCAGCCCTCTTCTGACCTTGCATATTCTTCAAAATAGGACATCAGCTGAGAAACATAAGATATGCTTTTCCGGTGAAGTTTATCAAGGAGGCCTGGATGAATGACTCCTTCCCGAGCTGCGTCAACTACTGAAGACGTAGTTAACCCTCGGATCTGCGACTTCGTATGAGCGAAGCGCTTGAAGTATTGTCTTAAGGTTTCTCCAGGGAGCTGCTTCACCTGGAAAAGACTTCCCGTTGACATTGGAGGCACGAAGGTGCCCTGGAAGTTACTCACAAACTTTTTCTTCAATTGTCCCCATGAACTGATTGATCCTGGTTTTAAAGACCAGAACCATCGCAAAGCTACTCCTTGAAGAGCTAGGGGAAACATTTTGCCATGGTGTCCCGCACTCCTCCACTGGCTTCAATCGCCAAAGCATAAGATCGGACAAATTCTCCAGGATCTTCATCTCCGGCATACTTGCAAAGCTTCGAAGTCTTAAACTTCGGGTCGAAGCGAACTTTTTGCAGTTTAGGATGCAGCGGAGACTCGGTATCAAAGGAGGCGTTCTCCGGGGCTTCAGGATAGATAGGTTCGTCGTCTTCATGCACTTCAGGAATAACTGGGATGGCTTGAGAGCGAAGCCTATTTGCAGCTTCTTGCCGCAATCTCGCTACTTCAGCTTGGAGACTGGCCATTTGAGCGGCCATATCACCAAGATTGTCTTCATCTCCTCCGGAAGGATCTTCCGGGTCTTGAGAACTGTAAGGATCAGTTCGGAGTGGAACTTGAGGTGGAAGAGGGACTCCGGGTGGCCGAAGTATAGATGGAGTTGGCGGAGGAACTCCGTATGCTCAGGAATTGGGAATCCCTTCCGGAGTTTGAGGTGGAGGAAATGTCGAAGGTCCTCCGACCTCAACTGTGTCTGGAGATATCACTCCGGAGGTCCGAGGGGACCTCTGAACAGGGTTACCAGTTGCGCTCCGCTTAGGAGGCATGGTGTAAGAAGTTGGTAGAGAATGAAGTTTCTTGGACTAGGTTCCCCACGGACGGCGCCAACTGTTGGCGTAAAAGATTACGCTAACAGGTTTCTGAAGATTAGCAACTAACAAACGAAGTGTTTGCGAAGAAAACTATTCCAAGCATCCGAAAGGATAATAACTTAGAATAGTTTGAAAGTGTGTATTGAATAACTTGTATTCGGTCCCTATTACAGGGTAAAACGGGGGGTATTTATAGGCCTAAACATTAAGGAAAAGACCTTTTTACCCCTATATTACAACCGACATAGTGGAAACTATTTGGTACCCTTAATAGGGCTAAAATGGTAAAAAACTAATCTAATGAGAAAGAAGATAAGTCTTCCATCTTAGCTGGCAACAAAGATCTCAGAAGAGTCCATGTTCGAAGATATACTCCGAACTGAAGTCCGTCTTCATACTTCGAACTGCCTTCAACATGTATCCAAAAGTATGTCAGAACCTCTTGACTTGATTTCTTGTCTTTGTCTTGTTACTGCAATAATCCTAAAGATGGAATATTTTCCCCCAACAATACCCATCATCAGTTGGCTGACATTTTCACCAAACCCCTAGATCAGTCTACCTTTGAGCGTTTACGAGGGGATTTGGGTGTTGTGTATCCTTTCTAGGATATTTTGCGTCAGTTTTTTCCTTCTTCTTCCTTCTTCTTTACTCTTTTCTTGAGTCTTTTTTTGTGTCTGTTCATAACTTGCATATTCACATATCACACTTTAGAGCTGCTTCTGTTATATGATTGAACTGCTTTACTTAATCTAGCTGGTACATGCTTTTGAATACTTGTCTTTGATCATGCCTTGGTTCAGTTCACTTGATATGTCTGATATCTGTCATATGCATGGCTTTTATGCTTTAAAATTTGAAAAATGATCACCATTGCTTCTGGTAACTAGCATGTGTAGGCTGAATGTTCTTGCTATCGGTTACATGCCTTGTAGCTAGTTCCTGACTTAGATGCAAACATGCAACTTGGACATCTTTCTGCTTTATAACATGGAAATGTGCTATAAAAATCAAGAAAAATGAAAATTCCATGCCTTTTTATGCATAACTTGAAAAGATCCAGGTGGGTTTGTTTTGTCGCATTGCATTGTTCTGGACTGCGTACCATAGCACTTTGGTCTGAACTAGGACAGTGTAATGTATGCCAAGACCAATGTCTTAAGCTTCTGATGGTCCAGTTCTGGCCTAGGCTTGACTTGGTCGGTCAGCATAAGGTTTGACATGCAAATAACCCCTAGCAAAAATGAAAAAGGAAAGAGAAAAAGCCTGAAAAATGAAATGATAACAAGTTTGCTGAAGCACTTTGTTTTGGATAATGCTTATCTTGGTAGATATCAGATATCTTTTACATCTCATGCTTTACCTTGCTTGTTTACTGGAAAATGTGGTGATGCTTTTGTTTGCAAAAACTGAAAAATGTGTGCTAATGACTTTCTTTAGATATCATCTGTTGCACTGATCATGCCATGTGTCTTAGACAGTATGTCTTTTGCTCTACTTGTTAGATGTTGTAATTGCAGTCAATCATATCTGAGAAGCATGCTTTATTCACTCCTCATGCACCCCAGTTGCATTCATTGCATATTTTGAGGGGGAGTTGCGTTTCAGGGAGAGTTTGTGTCTCTTTTGAGTGCTTGATGAGTTCACTTGTCAACAAGGGGGAGAAATTTTGGGATAAGAGTTCGAGGGGGAGTTTTTGTCTCACTTACTCTTTTTGATATCCTTGTTGATGTTTCTGAAATCGCACTCATTTTGAGCTTTTACGTTTTGGTTAACCATAATGACCACTTCTTGCTTTTGTTCGGCTTTTGGTCATTAAGGTTAAACTTTTACCTTATTTTTCTTCTTCTTTGTTTTCTTGTGCTTTGTTTTCGTGTTTCCACATTTGCTCGCAGGTGCTGAAGAGCTGAAAAAGAGGAGTGTTGACAATGCACTCATCAAGGGGGAGATTGAGGAGCCATGCTGAATAGCGTGGGCCTCATGGCTCCAGATGTGATGAGTCATTGTCAACGATAGTCAAAGAGGACAGAAGAAGAAGAGATCTGCCGTTTCATGGGTCGCGTGTGACTTAGGTACACGGGCAGCGAGCGACTGTCGGGTAGAGGAGGCTGCGAAGTCGGGCTGGCCCAATCCGGGTACATGGGCCAGGAGCAGCAGAAGACCCACTAGGCTATTGACCAGGGTTGACTCAGGTACACGGGTGGTGAGTGATTGCCGGGCTGAGAGAGCAGCGGAATTGGGACGGCCCAATCCGGGTACCTGGTGCAAAGCCGGTGGAGGCTTTGTCAGTTTCGGTGCAAAACTGACAACCGTTGATCTTGTATCGGACTGTCCAGAAGAGAAGCCGTAGTCGCTACGAAAACTTAGCTTCCAGATAAGTCATCTGTATCTCTAGGCCCACAGTCAGTCAGTCGTGTCTGTAAAGATACCTAAGGGCACTAGAGTCTTTTCCTTTATTCCTGCATCTGTAAAAAACCCTAAGGGCTGGTGGAATATTCTAGGCCATTGGTCAGCCTATAAATAGGGCCCCAATCCCTAGGGTTGGACTACCCTTCTAGAAATCACTTTTTCCATCATTCCTTGGGTCATCTTTGTTTCCTGCACACTCTCTCTCTTACTCCTATTTGTGTGCGCCTCCAGAGGCTTCTATTCTGCATGCATTCATTTTGTTCTTCATTAATGCAGTGAGATTTTGTTCTCTGTTGAGTACGAGGCGTGCATTTAGTTATTGTGGATCTGATTCTTTGTGTACCGTCTGCATTTTTGTTCACTATTTGCAACTCTGTTGGTTGTGTTCTTCGCGCTAGCAGTACTAGTTCTTGCTGTTGCAAGTAGTAGTACTACACTGCAGTAGCAGGACACTAGTACCAGCTTTTGCTTTCTCTGCGTAGCCTTTTTTGATCGAAGTTGACAGGGCTGAGTACCTTTTCTGACTGTTTTCTAGCGAAGCCACCCTCTCTGTTCGAAGCCCCTCAGCTCCGTGAGGTAGGCTTCGATCTGATAATACTCAAAGGCTTCGTTTGAACTTCAAACTTCGTTTTATGTCCTGAGTTGCTAGCTTCGAAGTACTTTTTGAACTGTCAGCATCTCATACTTCGAACGTCTGTGCGAAGGTACTCTGACTCGTGCTCTTCGAAGTCCATACTTCGACAGGTTTCGAAGTTGGCTTCGAAGCTTGTCTTTTGTTAGACTTCACTCAGTGTTTGCTTCCGTCTTCTTCGAAGGTCCTCGATGTGTTTGTTCGAAGGTAGAGTGTAGGCTTCATTTTTGGTTCTCTGTCGCGTGTCAGCCTTCACTTCTCCTTCGAAGGTAGTCTTTGTGTGTGACGTGTTCGAAGGTCTGTTCGAAGGTTGTTTTTCTGTGCGTTATGTTCGAAGCAATCTATTCGAAGAATAGGCTTCGAAGCACTCGGTTCGAAGCTAGCTTCGATACTTCCGTATTTCGCTTCGAAGCATACTTCTCTCCCTGCCACTTCGAACTAGGCTAGACCAAAACACCTTCGGCATTTTCACAACAGCCTTCGGCAGGCTTCACAACTAACCTCCGAAGCAGGCTTCGACCAGCAAAGCAGGCTTCGACCACCGAAGCAGACCTCGATGGGCGAAGCAAGCTTCGCCAAGTTCCTAACAGGAGACAAATCTGAACAGTAACTTCTCATCTCACTTTATATATACTTAGATCATTTCATTGAGAAGTTTGGCCTGACATGTCTAGTATACTTTGTTTATCTTCCTAGTTGCATTGCTTTGGTAGTTCTCTGCTTAACATCAGTTACTTCTAGGCTAGATACCTTTAGACTTAGGCTATCTGTTCATTTTCTGCTGCTTGGTCTTTTGAGGTGCGTTGAGTGTTGGGAACAGGCCATATATTCGAAAGAATTTTTAAGGCGCCCATTCACCACCCTCTGGTCGCTACTTTCGGTCCTACAGAGGTACCCTCAGTAATATGTCGAAGCGTCAGCGAAGGGAATATGTTTGGGAAGTAGGATATATAGGGACTTCAAACTTGGCTACAGAAATGCCCAAGTGGTCCCATGTGCCAATTTCGTTCTCTGCCCATGATGCTGTAGGGGTGAAATTCCCCCATGCTGACCCCTTATCATTTCAGCTGATATCGCAGGAGTGGAAGTGATGAGGACATCGCTGCCATTGATACAACCACAACAGCAGCCAACACTTCACCGCTTACACCTAAGCAAGGACCAATGACACGCACCCGTGCACGTGAACTTAATTATCTGGTGAACTCATTCCTAGCTGTTCAAGTTAATTATTTTTCCAATGGGGTACTATTAAAGTCTTGTGATGACTTTATTATCCTTAAGTGCTTAGGAACTGAACCAGCTAGGAGTGGAGAAGGCAACAATGCAATAAATATTCGTGCACCCGAAGGGACTCTTGTAACTGCAAAAATCCAAGATTAAATGGAGCATATCTTTCAACTCCCAAGGTTGTTTAATGCAAATAAATACTTGTTGGAAAGGTCTCTTCGTCTGCTTTCCAACGGATCAAGAATCAATGGCAGAGGACAGATGAAACGTCCAGAAACTGCCAAAGAACGCTCGTGACTCCATCCTGAGTTTCTAGTTTTCCCTTTAAAAGCAAGTAGTAGCCACAAAAGAACTCGGGTTTTGTTTGATGTAAGATAGCTGCTGCTACTTCCTTGTAACGCGCGTGTCGGCTAGACCGCCCGATTACTTGAATCAAAACTCCAACTTCTATCACATCCGTGAGTGTTTGCTTGTCATCTTGTTCTTGCTTGTTCTTCGATTGCTTGCAGGTTCAAGGCTGTTCTTGGCACGGCAAGAGCAGCAACAACCGGAGTCGGTGTAACTATCGCTAAGGCGCAGCATCCTTGTGGTTGTTGTAGTCGGGTAGCACAACGTCGATCTCCACCCCCAAATCGTAGTTATCAGGAGACGGTGTACCTGTCGCTCAAGGCGCCACACCATCTTGGTTGTGGTAGTCGGGCAGCCAACGTCGGCCTCCACCAAATTCACCACATCCTCCATCTCTCATCGAAAGATCGGGCTCCCTCGTACCCGTAGGGGTCTATTAGGAAGTTCGAAGGATATTAATGGACGGTGGAAGCTCCACTGATATACTCTTCGTCCAAGCCTTCGATCAAATGTGTATTCCCTGAAGGCATTTGCTTCCAGCAGCCCGTCCACTCTAAGGCTTCGCAGGCCCTCCTCTCGATGCCCTCGGCCAAATAGGCCTCAAGGTTGTTTTCGGTGAGGGGCCCCTGGCCAAAATTGAGGAAGTTATCTTTGACATTGTCACTGCCCCGTACGCCTACAACGCAATCTTCGGGCGAGGGATGCTGAACTAATCTGGAGCTGTGGCACATCACAATTATTTGTGTCTCAAAATGCCCAAGCAAGGTGGACTTCTTACAATTCTAGGGGACCAGGTCGCAGCTGGGAGATTGGAATACGGCCACGGCCCACCTCTTGATCCTTGGCAGGTAAACAGTATGCAAGAACACTTGGAGGAGGCTTCGGGGTTCCTAGACCCTCCGAAGAACCCTTCCCTCAAACCAAGCCCCGAAGGTGATGTTGTCACGAGGATCATTCTCAAAGAAGGCAAAGAATACCCCATTCAGTTTGGTAAAGGCCTGCCTTCGGAAATTGCTACTTCGCTAGAAGAAGTAGTTTGAGAATTGAGCATAATTTGCCCGTTAACCCTAAGGCTCGACCAATTTGCCAGGGGCTCCACAAATTGTCAACTGAAAGAGCAGACCTCGCTAAGGCGGAGGAAGAGAAGTTGCTAAGAGCTAGAATCATCAGGGAGGTAGCCCACACAGAGTGGTTGGCTAACCCGGTCTTCGTCAAGAAAAAAGGCTCCGGCAAATGGCGCAAGTGCATTGATTTTACCTCTCTAAATAAAGCATGCCCACGTGACCCCTACCATATGCCCCACATTGATCAACTTGTTGACTCTACGGCTGGTTCCGAGCTCTTAAGTTTCCTTATTGCATACTCCGGCTATCATCAAATCTGGCTAAAACGTGAAGACGAAGCCTAGACGAGCTTTATAACTCCTTCTAGAGTATCCTATTATGTCCGAATGCCCTTCGGCTGGAGAAATGCTGGGGTAACTTTTTCGCGTCTTATTGCTAAGGCTCTAGGTTACCAAATAGGCTGAAATGTCGAAGCCTATATGGATGACATTGTAATAAAGAGTGCTTTAAAGCACCCGCATAGTCTAGACCTAGCAGAAACTTTTGAGAGCCTCCGAGCATGTGGAGTTCGCCTTAATCCTAAAAAATGTATATTCAGAGCTCAAGAAGAAAAATTGATAGGGTACTTAGTTTCGAGTAGAGGAATCGAAGCTAGCCCGAGACAGATAAGTGCACTACAAAGAATGGCTCCGCCTGAAAATTTGAAGCAAGTCTAGAAGTTGACAGGACACCTTGCATCCCTCAGCAGATTCCTAGACATATCAGCGGAGCGAAGCCTCCCAATTTTCAAAGCTTTAAAATGGTCTGAAAGTTTCAAGTGGACGACGGAGTGCCAGAAAAGCTTCGATGATGTTAAGGACTATCTTGGAAATTTGTCAACGCTTACTGTGCCCCTCGTAGAAGAAACTCTCCTCCTTTATATTGTAGAAACGGGCTCCGTAGTAAGTGCAGTGCTTGTCAGAGAAATAGAGCTCAATGGAAAACTGGTGCAGAACACAGTATACTTCGTTTCAGAAGCCTTGTCCGGAGAAAAAACATGGTACTCCGAGCTCGAGAAATTTGCATATGCTTTAGTAATGGCCTCGCGGAAGCTAAGGCATTACTTTTTAGCACACAACATAATTGTCCCTACTTCGTATCCCCTTGGTGATATGCTTCGAAGCAAAGACTGCACAAGGAGAATTGGAAAATGGGCTGTCGAGCTAGCCCCCTTCGCATTTCCTTCACCGCAAGAAAAACTATTAAATACCAAGTTATAGCCGACTTTGTGGCCGAGTGGACTCCATCTGCAATTTGGGCTCCGGAAGAACCCTGTGAAGGATTATGGACAATATTCTCCGACGGAGCCTTCCAGGCATCTGGGGCTAGCGAAGGAGCCGTAATAATATCACCTTCAGGGCAAAAAGCAATGTATTCTACAAGGCTCAACTTTAAGTCCACTAACAATATTGCAGCATACAAAGGAATCCTGCTTGGTCTCCGAAAAGCAAGAGCACTTGGAGCAACTAGAATTGTAATAAAGACAGATTCCCAAGTTATTGGGGGGCATGTTGACAAAAGCCTACAAGCTCGTCATCAATATCTTGCGAAATACTTAGAAGAAATACGCAAGATGGAGGCATTATTCAAAGGAATCTCCATCCGAAGCATTCCTCGAGCAGATAATCAACTTTGCTACTTAGCTCTCGGCTTGTTGAATTCACGGTTACTTCTTTGTGTCAAGTTGCTGGTCCTAAGTTTTTTACCGCTAGAGTTTTGAGTTCGTGCACCTTGTTCTATCTCCATTTTCATTCTCTAGCTGAAGTTACAAGGAGAGAAAAAGGCAAGTGCAAAACAAAAGCCGCACAGATCAGCAAGAAACAAGGCACAGGTCAAAAAAAAGAAAAAAAAAAGAAAAAAAACAAAAAAAGGAGAAGCGGTCCTGTTAGTTGCTTGTCCGATCCCTTGTCCGAACCCTTGTCCGATCTCTTGTCCAATCTGCAGAGAGCTGATTTTGGCCTGTTATTGCTTCCATTTGATTTCAGCTTGCTGTTTTGAGCATTTTGGTGATTACGTTTGGGTGACGGCTCACGTCTCTATCACGGTTTGGACTAGGACCAGCACAGTACCATCGCGGAACGTTTATTCAACTTGCTGTGACTAACGTGGTACTAGCTGTTCCTTTGTGCAATTGTTTTAGCAGCCACCTACAGCTCCACAAAATTACCTACAACACCACCGGGTTGTGCTGGCAGTCACCGTTTGTTGTTGTTCTTGCTGTTTGCCGGCGCCTCCTACATTGTGTGGTAAGAACTTGCAAGAGCTTGATTTCCTGCTAGTGAGAAAGTGTCTGTGTCCTACCATCTCCTAGCAACTGCTAGGTTTAATCTGCTTGCTTTTGTACTTCTTTTGTACTAACCATGTCAGCTGATGCGAGTGAGACGCTTCCACATTCACCACGTATGAGGGGCATCATTCAACATTTCGAACGCCAACTAAGGTTGCACACAGAAGCCCTCAATGAGGATGTTCAAGTCACCAATGAGCGCATTGGTCAATTAGAGGCAGCGCAAATTCTTGCCAACAACCAGCTGACCACATTAGAGAGAACAACTGGGGCTATTAACACCTCTCTTGCAGCAATCAATGTGCGATTAGAGAGGATGGAACAAGCTGGGCTCGGAGAGAGGGAACACCGTGATGATGACGGGCATACCTCCATTGCTAGCGCCGCAAGATATGACGAGCTAGAGTATTCAGCGGATACCGAGCTTGATGATGGATCTTTCAGGTATCGACAGCAACCACGTCGCAACTATCACGGTATAGTTGGCCGAGCTCCACGACGTGAGGTACGTGACAACGATGATTCCCTACGCAGGATTAAATTCTCCATACCATCTTTTGATGGGAAATATGATCCTGATGCATATCTGACTTGGGAGCTATCGGTAGATCAAAAATTTGCATGCCATGAATTTCCTGATGATAAAAAGGTTAGAGCTGCCACTAGTGAATTCACTGACTTTGCTTCTGTTTGGTGGCATGAGTATCAAACTAAAAATCCAGCTATTGTACCACAAACTTGGAATGCTTTAAAAAGAATCATGCGTAGTCGTTTTGTTCCTTCCTATCATGCTCGAGACTTGTTGCATAAATTACAACAGCTTAGGCAAGGCAATAAATCGGTTGAGGAGTACTATCAAGAACTACAAATAGGCATGATGAGATGTGGTCTAGTTGAAAATGAAGAGGCTGCGATGGCTCGATTCATGGGTGGTTTAACTAGAGAAATTCAGGATATATTGGCTTAAAGGAGTACACTAATGTCACTCGATTATTTCATCTTGCTTGTAAGGCTGAAAGGGAAGTGCAGGGACGCCGCACAATAAATAACACTCCTGCAGGTCGGACTACATCGTGGCAGCCCCGCACAAGTGCCGCTGGCCCTAAACATGATTTTTCAGAGAGATGCTTCCAATCGGCAGTCCACAACTACATCAAAATCAGCACCTGTCCGTACTACCGAGACAGCAAAAGGATCCACCCAAGCTGCAGCCAACACTTCTTCTTCCGTCGCTTCCACCGAGAGAATGAAGGACATCCAATGTCTCCGATGCAAAGGATTTGGGCATATACAAAGGGACTGTCCAAGCAAGCGTGTGCTGATCGTACGAGAAAATGGTGAGTATTCATCAGCTAGTGATTTAGATGATGAAACATATGCCATGCTTGCTGCCCAAGATGCAGGAAATAATAATGATGATGAAGAACACATTGGGGCTGAACATGCTGAACACTACGAGAGTCTTGTTGTAAGGCGTATCTTGAGTGCACAAATGATTCAAGCTGAACGGAACCAGCGACACAATCTGTTCCAAACAAAGTGTGTAGTTTTGGAACGATCGTGTCGCATTATTATTGATGGAGGAAGCTGCAACAACTTGGCGAGTGCCACCATGGTAGCAAAACTTGGGATGAAAACACTTCCACACCCACATCCCTACTACATCCAATGGTTCAATGATAGTGGTAAGCTTAAGGTAACACGTATGGTCCGAGTGGAATTTACAATTAGTTCATACCATGATTACATTGATTGTGATGTGGTACCTATGCAAGCTTGCTCTATGTTATTTGGTAGAACTTGGCAATTTGATAAGGATACATTGCATCATGGTAAATCAAATCAATATTCTTTCATGCATAATGAGAAGAAGCTTGTTTTGCACCCTATGTCCCCCGATGCTATTTTGAGGGATGAAGTTGCTAGAGCTTGCAAGGAGAAAAACAAGAAATCTGCTCAAAATGACAGTGGTGTTGTGAACGGATCGGTTCAACCTACGAATGATAAATCTAAATCTGCTCATGTTGAAAAAAATGACATAAAATTGAAAAGTGCTTGTTTCCTTGCTTCAAAATCTGATTTACTTGAATTAAATGACGACGCCATGATATGCTATGTGTTTGTTTGCAAAGAAGCTTTGTTCTCACTTCACGACATACCATCTACTTTGCCTCCTACTGTCACTAATCTTTTGCAGGAATATGCTGATGTGTTCCCACAAGAAGTGCCACCCGGGCTACCACCAATCAGAGGTATTGAGCATCAGATTGACCTCATCCCTGGGGCTTCCTTGCCAAATCAAGCGCCATACAGGACCAACCCGGAAGAGACCAAGGAGATTCAGCGACAAGTTCAGGAATTACTCGACAAAGGTTATGTGCGTGAGTCCCTTAGTCCTTGCTCTGTTCCTGTTCTGTTGGTTCCAAAGAAAGATGGATCATGGCGCATGTGTGTAGATTGCCGAGCAATTAATAACATTACCATCAGATATCGTCATCCTATCCCTAGGTTAGATGATATGCTTGATGAACTTAGTGGCTCGATGATTTTCTCTAAAATTGATTTGCGTAGTGGATACCACCAAATTCGCATGAAGCTAGGAGATGAATGGAAAACAGCGTTTAAAACCAAGTTTGGTTTGTATGAGTGGTTGGTCATGCCTTTTGGCCTCACTAATGCACCTAGCACTTTCATGAGATTAATGAATGAAGTTTTACGTGCTTTCATTGGGAGATTTGTGGTAGTTTACTTTGATGACATCTTGATCTATAGCACATCTCTAGAAGAACATCTTGAACATTTACGTGCTGTTTTTAATGCTTTACGCAATGCACGCTTATTTGGTAACATTGACAAGTGCACCTTTTGAACAGATAGAGTCTCTTTTCTTGGCTATGTTGTGACACCACAGGGAATTGAAGTTGATCAAGCCAAGGTGGAGGCAATACAAAGTTGGCCGGTTCCTACCACGGTCACGCAAGTCCGAAGCTTTCTCGGGCTTGCTGGATTCTATCGCCGATTTGTGAAGGACTTCAGCACCATAGCAGGCCCACTGCACGAGCTTACAAAGAAGGGTGCTCCGTTCACCTGGGGGGAGGCGCAAGAGGTTGCATTTAACACTTTGAAGGATAGGTTAACTCATACACCCCTTCTCCAATTACCAGATTTCAATAAGACTTTTGAATTAGAATGTGATGCTAGTGGTATTGGGTTGGGAGGTGTCTTGTTGCAAGAAGGAAAGCCTATTGCTTATTTTAGTGAGAAACTGAATGGGCCTAGTTTGAACTATTCCACTTATGATAAAGAATTATATGCTCTAGTTCGAACTTTGGAAACATGGCAACATTATTTATGGCCTAAAGAATTTGTTATACATTATGATCATGAATCTTTGAAGCACATTAGGAGCCAAACCAATCTGAACCGTCGGCATGCCAAGTGGGTAGAATTTATTGAGTCCTTTCCTTATGTCATCAAACATAAGAAAGGAAAAGATAATGTCATTGCAGATGCCTTGTCTCGCCGTTATACTATGTTATCCCAACTTGATTTTAAGATCTTTGGCTTGGAAACAATTAAAGAACAATATGCTTTTGATGATGATTTCAAAGATGTGTTGCTGCAATGTAAAGAAGGAAGAACATGGAACAAGTTTGTTCTCACTGATGGCTTCGTGTTTCGGGCTAACAAATTATGCATTCCAGCTAGTTCTGTGCGTATGTTACTATTGCAGGAAGCACATGGCGGTGGGTTGATGGGGCACTTTGGTGTGAAGAAGACAGAAGACATCCTAGCAAGCCATTTCTATTGGCCAAAGATGAGAAGGGATGTGGAGCGGTTTGTTGCTCACTGCACCACCTGTCAAAAAGCTAAGTCCCGTCTTAATCCACATGGTTTGTACATGCCTCTCCCTGTTCCTAGTACTCCATGGGAGGATATTTCTATGGACTTTGTTTTAGGACTGCCTAGAACAAAGAAGGGGAGGGATAGTATTTTTGTTGTTGTGGACATGTTTTCTAAAATGGCACACTTCATACCATGTCACAAAACTGATGATGCTACCCATATTGCTGATTTGTTCTTTCGTGAAGTTGTTCGTTTGCATGGGGTACCAAACACTATTGTGTCAGATCGGGATGCCAAATTTCTTAGTCATTTTTGGAAAACCTTATGGGCTAAATTGGGAACTAAATTACTCTTTTCTACTACTTGTCATCCTCAAACTGATGGACAAACAGAAGTTGTAAACCGTAGTTTATCTACCATGCTTAGGACTATTCTGAAACATAATATCAAATTGTGGGAAGAATGTTTGCCTCATATTGAATTTGCTTACAATCGTTCGCTGCATTCGACTACTAAATTATGCCCTTTTGAGATTGTGTATGGTTTTGTCCCTCGTGCTCCCATTGATCTTATGGCCATTCCACCTTCAGAAAAATTGAATTTTGATGCTTCTCGCCGTGCTGAACTGATTCTTAAGATGCATGAGCAAACTAAGGCAAACATTGAGGCCATGAATGCTAAGTATCAACAAGCCGGTAGCAAGGGTAGAAAGCATGTTACTTTTGAACCTAGTGATTTAGTTTGGGTTCATTTGAGAAAGGATAGATTTCCGGATTTAAGAAAGTCTAAATTACTACCACGAGCTGCTGGACCCTTCAAAGTGCTTCAAAAAATAAATGATAATGCATATAAAATTGAGTTGCCTGTAGATTTCGGGGTTAGTCCCTCTTTTAACATTGCAGATTTGAAACCATACTTGCGTGAGGAGGACACGTTCGAGTCGAGGACGACTCTGTTGCAAGAAGGGGAGGATGATGAGGACATCGCTGCCATTGATACAACCACAACAGCAGCCAACACTTCACCGCTTACACCTAAGCAAGGACCAATGACACGCACCCGTGCACGTGAACTTAATTATCTGGTGAACTCATTCCTAGCTGTTCAAGTTAATTATTTTTCCAATGGGGTACTATTAAAGTCTTGTGATGACTTTATTATCCTTAAGTGCTTAGGAACTGAACCAGCTAGGAGTGGAGAAGGCAACAATGCAATAAATATTCGTGCACCCGAAGGGACTCTTGTAACTGCAAAAATCCAAGATTAAATGGAGCATATCTTTCAACTCCCAAGGTTGTTTAATGCAAATAAATACTTGTTGGAAAGGTCTCTTCGTCTGCTTTCCAACGGATCAAGAATCAATGGCAGAGGACAGATGAAACGTCCAGAAACTGCCAAAGAATGCTCGTGACTCCATCCTGAGTTTCTAGTTTTCCCTTTAAAAGCAAGTAGTAGCCACAAAAGAACTCGGGTTTTGTTTGATGTAAGATAGCTGCTGCTACTTCCTTGTAACGCGCGTGTCGGCTAGACCGCCCGATTACTTGAATCAAAACTCCAACTTCTATCACATCCGTGAGTGTTTGCTTGTCATCTTGTTCTTGCTTGTTCTTCGATTGCTTGCAGGTTCAAGGCTGTTCTTGGCACGGCAAGAGCAGCAACAACCGGAGTCGGTGTAACTATCGCTAAGGCGCAGCATCCTTGTGGTTGTTGTAGTCGGGTAGCACAACGTCGATCTCCACCCCCAAATCGTAGTTATCAGGAGACGGTGTACCTGTCGCTCAAGGCGCCACACCATCTTGGTTGTGGTAGTCGGGCAGCCAACGTCGGCCTCCACCAAATTCACCACATCCTCCATCTCTCATCGAAAGATCGGGCTCCCTCGTACCCGTAGGGGTCTATTAGGAAGTTCGAAGGATATTAATGGACGGTGGAAGCTCCACTGATATACTCTTCGTCCAAGCCTTCGATCAAATGTGTATTCCATGAAGGCATTTGCTTCCAGCAGCCCGTCCACTCTAAGGCTTCGCAGGCCCTCCTCTCGATGCCCTCGGCCAAATAGGCCTCAAGGTTGTTTTCGGTGAGGGGCCCCTGGCCAAAATTGAGGAAGTTATCTTTGACATTGTCACTGCCCCGTACGCCTACAACGCAATCTTCGGGCGAGGGATGCTGAACTAATCTGGAGCTGTGGCACATCACAATTATTTGTGTCTCAAAATGCCCAAGCAAGGTGGACTTCTTACAATTCTAGGGGACCAGGTCGCAGCTGGGAGATTGGAATACGGCCACGGCCCACCTCTTGATCCTTGGCAGGTAAACAGTATGCAAGAACACTTGGAGGAGGCTTCGGGGTTCCTAGACCCTCCGAAGAACCCTTCCCTCAAACCAAGCCCCGAAGGTGATGTTGTCACGAGGATCATTCTCAAAGAAGGCAAAGAATACCCCATTCAGTTTGGTAAAGGCCTGCCTTCGGAAATTGCTACTTCGCTAGAAGAAGTAGTTTGAGAATTGAGCATAATTTGCCCGTTAACCCTAAGGCTCGACCAATTTGCCAGGGGCTCCACAAATTGTCAACTGAAAGAGCAGACCTCGCTAAGGCGGAGGAAGAGAAGTTGCTAAGAGCTAGAATCATCAAGGAGGTAGCCCACACAGAGTGGTTGGCTAACCCGGTCTTCGTCAAGAAAAAAGGCTCCGGCAAATGGCGCAAGTGCATTGATTTTACCTCTCTAAATAAAGCATGCCCACGTGACCCCTACCATATGCCCCACATTGATCAACTTGTTGACTCTACGGCTGGTTCCGAGCTCTTAAGTTTCCTTATTGCATACTCCGGCTATCATCAAATCTGGCTAAAACGTGAAGACGAAGCCTAGACGAGCTTTATAACTCCTTCTAGAGTATCCTATTATGTCCGAATGCCCTTCGGCTGGAGAAATGCTGGGGTAACTTTTTCGCGTCTTATTGCTAAGGCTCTAGGTTACCAAATAGGCTGAAATGTCGAAGCCTATATGGATGACATTGTAATAAAGAGTGCTTTAAAGCACCCGCATAGTCTAGACCTAGCAGAAACTTTTGAGAGCCTCCGAGCATGTGGAGTTCGCCTTAATCCTAAAAAATGTATATTCAGAGCTCAAGAAGAAAAATTGATAGGGTACTTAGTTTCGAGTAGAGGAATCGAAGCTAGCCCGAGACAGATAAGTGCACTACAAAGAATGGCTCCGCCTGAAAATTTGAAGCAAGTCTAGAAGTTGACAGGACACCTTGCATCCCTCAGCAGATTCCTAGACATATCAGCGGAGCGAAGCCTCCCAATTTTCAAAGCTTTAAAATGGTCTGAAAGTTTCAAGTGGACGACGGAGTGCCAGAAAAGCTTCGATGATGTTAAGGACTATCTTGGAAATTTGTCAACGCTTACTGTGCCCCTCGTAGAAGAAACTCTCCTCCTTTATAATGTAGCAACGGGCTCCGTAGTAAGTGCAGTGCTTGTCAGAGAAATAGAGCTCAATGGAAAACTGGTGCAGAACACAGTATACTTCGTTTCAGAAGCCTTGTCCGGAGAAAAAACATGGTACTCCGAGCTCGAGAAATTTGCATATGCTTTAGTAATGGCCTCACGGAAGCTAAGGCATTACTTTTTAGCACACAACATAATTGTCCCTACTTCGTATCCCCTTGGTGATATGCTTCGAAGCAAAGACTGCACAAGGAGAATTGGAAAATGGGCTGTCGAGCTAGCCCCCTTCGCATTTCCTTCACTGCAAGAAAAACTATTAAATACCAAGTTATAGCCGACTTTGTGGCCGAGTGGACTCCATCTGCAATTTGGGCTCCGGAAGAACCCTGTGAAGGATTATGGACAATATTCTCCGACGGAGCCTTCCAGGCATCTGGGGCTAGCGAAGGAGCCGTAATAATATCACCTTCAGGGCAAAAAGCAATGTATTCTACAAGGCTCAACTTTAAGTCCACTAACAATATTGCAGCATACAAAGGAATCCTGCTTGGTCTCCGAAAAGCAAGAGCACTTGGAGCAACTAGAATTGTAATAAAGACAGATTCCCAAGTTATTGGGGGGCATGTTGACAAAAGCCTACAAGCTCGTCATCAATATCTTGCGAAATACTTAGAAGAAATATGCAAGATGGAGGCATTATTCAAAGGAATCTCCATCCGAAGCATTCCTCGAGCAGATAATCAGCTTGCAGACATCTTGGCAAAGGCTTGCGGCCAGAGCAGTGGATGTCCCGGAAGGGGATTTTTATGAGGAACTTGTTAAACCTTCGGTGCATCAACCACCCTTCGTAGAAGTCCTTTGCATACCAGTCACTAATTGGCGGAGTCCGATATAGGATTTCTTACAAAATAATACAACCTCACTAGAAGGCCCAAATTTACAAAGGCTCCAGTCAAGGGGCCGAAATTATAAGCTAGTCAACAGAGTGCTATATAAAGTTGGAGTCTGTTCTCCTCTACTCCGATGCATCTCACAACTTGAAGGCCAAGATATACTTCAGGAAATTCATGAAGGCTTGTGTGGTAGCCACTTAGCCCCTCAAGCTTTAGCAGGAAAAACACTTCGCTAGGGGCTTTATTGGCCAACAATTGTATGAGATGCATAATCATTGGTTCGAACCTATCAAGGGTGCCAATGGATGGGAAAACGAATCCATTGTCCTCCAACACGCCTTCAAGTCATTGCTCCGGTATGGTCGATGGCACGATGGGGAATGGATCTCATCGGCCCTTTTCCAATGACGAAGGGCAGCTTGAAGTTCGTGGTGGTAGCAATCGAATACTTTTCTAAATGGATCGAAGTCGAACCCTTAACTTCTATTACATCGAAAAATGTGTAGAAATTCTTCTGCCAGAATATTATTTGCAGGTTCGGAGTGCCTAGAGAGTTGACAATCGACAATGACACCCAATTCGAGGCCGAACCTTTTGGAGAATTCTGTGAAGGAATGGGCATTAAAATGTACTTTGCAGCCATTCGTCATCCCCAATCCAACGGAGCCATCGAACGGGCCAATGGAAATATTCTGTTCGACTTAAATCGAAGGATTGTTGGGTTGGCAAAGGGACTGTGGACCGAAGAGCTTCCTAAGATTTTATGGTCCATTCAGACCACTCAAGCTAGGTCCACAGGTTTCACCCCATTTAGCTTGTTGTTCGGAGATGAGGCCATGACTCCAACGGAGCTGAAAGGTGGATCCCTTCGCGCAACGAAGCTAGAAGATAATGATGAAAGGAACACTTCGCTTGACTTGTCGAAAGAAACGAGGCTTCGAGCTGTCGCCAATTTGGCAAAGTACCAAGACCAGATGAAGACATGGTATGACCCGAAGGTAAAAGTTAATGAACTTAGACCGGGTCATTTGGAACTACAAAGTGTAATTTCTCTGGGAAAGTTAGGAAACAAATGGGAAGGACCATGTATTATCCTACACTCAGGGCGCCCAGATCTTTTAAATTAGCTAATTAAAAGGAGAAGAATTAAAGCATGCATGGCATGCCGGACATCTTAAACGTTATTACGCTTAGGGGCTCCTTGTAACAAATTGTATAGTACCTTTCTAAATAAATAAATATTGAGGATCGAATTATTATTACTATTGGGGGAATAAGTTTCCCTTAAACAGGGGCCAAATGACGTCAGTTTCCATAGGCCTCGAGCCCAGAGCCTGACACCGCCAAAGCATGAAGTCGAAGCAGATCCCTCCTACCGAAGTTATTTCTAAGCATCAATTAGTCTAAGCCTTCGGGCTCTCTTCGGGGCCCTCCGGAGTCAAGCCTCCGGGCTCCCTTCGGAGCTAGCCTCCGGGCTCCCTTCGAGGCCCTCCGGAGTCAAGCCTCCGGGCTCCCTTCGAAGCTAGCCTCCGAGCTCCCTTCAGAGTCCACTGGAGCCTAGCATCTGGGCTCCCTTCAGAGTCCTTTGGAGTCAAGCTTCCGGGCTCCCATCAGAGTTTAGCCTGCAGGCTCTCTTCGGAGCCCTCCGGGGTGAAGCCTCCGAGCTCCCTTCAGAGTTTAGCCTCCGGGCTCCCTTTGGAGCCCTCTGGGGTCAAGACTCCGGGCTCCCTTCGGAGTTCAGTTTGGAGCATACATCAAAGTCCACCTCGAAGTGACTTTCGAAGCCTTTGATGCAGTCTCCGCCCGAAGAGCTCTGGCCACTACCTCGAACCAGGAAAATATCTTAACTCCGTTGCAGTGTAGAGCCATACCGGGGCCCCTCCACCCCTAGTATGTCGTTTAGCTGCTCAGAAGTGACGTTTATCTGACACGTCTGTTAAGCTGTAAAGCTATTTGTACAGTAGTCTAGTATTTTTTCCTTCTTGCCCCTATAAGGCCTATAACCTATAGAGGGCATTTAGGTCTTTTCCTTTGGCCTGTGTGCCTATAAAAGCAGGGCCATGCCCTTGTAATAGACAATTTTCAATAGGTTCAGTAGAGGCAAAACTATGCCAAATCCACAATAGACTGGATGTAGGGCTATTATTCCTCAGGGGAGGCCTGAACCAGTATAAATCCTTTCTCTCTCTATGAGAACCCTTCGAGGTTCACTCTATACACCATATACACACAAAACCTGTTGTAGCTAACGCAATTGCTATAACACTTACTCCTCAACATTTCCTAAAACTGGTGGATGCATCGGAGGAACGAAGATGCTTGAGGAGGTAAGCATCTTTCATTAGAACCTAGCAAACGACCTTTAAACCATTGGTTCAAGGATTCCATAAAAGAGCCGAAGGTGGCCAAAGCCTACGAATTCTGGTTCTCAGCCCGATAGCATCTGTAGAAGAGTCTAAGGGCTTTAAAAGAACATATTTCTGATCCTTTGGGTTCGAAGCATCCATAAAAGAGCCGTAGGTGGGAAAAGCCTATGGATTCCGGGCCTCAGCCTGATAGCATCCATAGAAGAGTCTAAGGACTTTAAAAGAACAGATTTCTGATCCTCTAGGTTCGAAGCATTTGTAAAAGAGCCGTAGGTGGCCAAAGCCTACGGATTTCAGGCCTCGGCCTAATAGCATCTGTAGAACAATCTAAGGACTTTAAAAGAACAGATTTCCGATCCTCCGGGTTCGAAGCATCTGTAAAAGAGCCGTAGGTGGCCAAAACCTTCGGATTCCAGGATTCGGCCTGATAGCATCCGTAGAAGAGTCTAAGGACTTTAAAAGAGCAGATTTCCGATCCTCCGGGTTCGAAGCATCTGTAAAAGAGTCAAAGGCGACCAAGCAATAAGGTTTTAAGGCTCCGGCCAAATGAAACACATTAAGAGTCCTAAGTGACCAATTTCGGAGCTCCAATTTATAAATTCAAAGCTCTAAGATTATAGACATCATAATACGAACATACAGTTCGAAGAACTCTATGAAAGAATCAAGTTCATGATTATCAAGTACAATCTGCGAAGCATCGATTTTATTATACTAAGCATTGTGTGCGACGGACCTTATTGCATTGCGTATGGTCCCCCACTAAGGAGCCATGCTGGAGAGCGTGGGCCTCATGGCTCCAGATGTGATGAGTCATTGTCAACGGAAGTCAAGAGGACACAAAGAGAGGAGAAGACCTACTGTGTCTAGGCCGCATGTGACTCAGGTACACGGGCGGCGAGCGACTGTCGGGCAGAGGGGCCGCGAAGTCGGGCTGACCCAATCCGGGTACATGGGCTAGGAGCAGCAGAAGATCCACTGGGTTGTTGACTAGGATTGACTCAGGTACATGGGCAGCGAGTGATTGCTGGGCTGAGAGAGCTGCGGAATCGGGCCGGCCCAATCCGGGTACCTGGTGCAAAGTCGGTGGACGCTTTGTCAGTTTCGGCGTAAAACTGACGACCGCTGATCTCGGATCGGACTGTTCTGAGGTGAAGCCATAGTCGCTACGAAATCTCCACTTCAGGATAAGTCATCTGTAGTTAGGAGTTTACTATTTTGTCCTTAGGCCCATAGTCAGTCAGTCGAGTTTGTAAAAATATCCTAAGGGCAGTTTGGTCTTTTCCATTTTATTTCAGCGTCTCTAAAAAACCCTAAGGGTCTTTTGGTATTTTCCTAGGCTATTGGGCTGCCTATAAATAGGGCCCCAATTCCTAGGGTTAGGGTCACCCTTTCTAAAATCACTTTTCTAATACAAAGATATTGGGTCACTTTTTGTTCATCTTCCTGCGCACGTCGCCGCAGATTTCACTACGCACACGTCAAGAAATCATTTTCATCGGTTTTATCCTTCCTTTCTCAAATTTCTCTAGAATCTCTCTGTGTTTCTGTTTGCTGATACATCGTTTCGTGTGCTGTGTTTTTCTGTGCGTATTTTCGCAATGCCTTTCTTGCTACAGAGCGTTTCCTATAATCTGTTCATCGAGTCTATTTTTTAGATCTTCTTTAGCCGAATGTAGCATCTGTTTAAGATTCTATTCTGGATGCTTTTTCTTCCTACCGGGTATTTTTCTGCTAGTTTATTACTCTTCCCATAGCATTGCTGGCAGGTCTGTTTTTCTGCTGTGAGTGACAGAGCTCTTGAGCACCTAGTATCGGCTGGTCAGTCTTGTTGCAGCCTAGGCGCTAGTTTTTGTGCCTAGCTCCTGCGTTTGTCAGGTGTGGAGTTTCTCACACTGTTTGGTGCTTTTCTGCTGCTTCCTGGATGGCGGGTTGTTCGAAGCTTCTTTCAGCACACTGCTTTTCTCTATTAACTGTTGGCGCGTTATTTCGGCCGAAGCAAGCTTCACATTTTTATGTTTTTTGGCTTCTTGTGCGAGGTCATCCTTCGGACAAGCTTTTAAAGCTCTGTGAATGGAGTTATATGCACTACAATTCTTTATTTGAAGTGTTTGGAGTACTAGGCCTCGAGTCTGGTGTTTTGACTAGGTTCAGAGTACACACCGAAGGTGTTAGCGAAGCTCTGCAGAGGCAGGCTTCGTGATTAGCACTTGCGGACGTCGAATGTACTCCGTCCATTTCGTTGGTTGCTGGTTTCAAAGTTCAGCGAAGCACACCTCGCTGGTTTTCTTTGCACGAGTTCAAAGTCCTGTTCAACACTTCGCACAAAGCCCTTGACCAGATCAGCAGACTCCGATTAGACTAGGCTCACAGTTTCGAAGTCCAAGCTTCATTTTGCAGACTTTAGTTGCTGAAGAGTTTTTGTTTCGGAGTACTTGTGTGGTCCCCACAACGAACACAGGCTTCGGCAGCTACACACTTCGCTCTACTTACTACACGGGCTTCGACAACTTCAGGTTTCGCACGTTCACATTGCACAGGCTTCGACAAGTATCGAACAGGAGACAACCTTGAACAGTAAGATTCCTCGTTTTACGTGCACTCATGTTAAATCTCTGTGATGATCCATATTTGTGAAGCTTGATTCATCCATGTTTTAAATGCTTTATTAATCTGCCTTTCAACATTGTTTTGGTGTCTTATCATTTAGGACACCGGTTGTTTTTAGGCTAGATTATTTTTGGCTCTGTTGATCTGTTTACTTTTCCCTGCTAAGTCTGTTGAGGTGCGTTGGGTGTTGGGAGCAGGCCATTGATTCGAATGAATTTTTTAGGTGCCCATTCACCCCCCTTTGGTCGCTACTTTCGGTCCTACAAGTTGTATCAGATCCTGTTTAGGGTTTTTCCATACCTTGACCGGTTCTAAACCCCAGTAGTGATCATGACGTCTCCTGGAAAAGTCCCGTCCTTGGAATCTTATGGCTATAATTATTGGAAGACTCGCATGCGAGCCTATCTCATGAGCCAAAGCTCGGACATTTGGGACATTTGTGATCACGCTACTTTCACGGTATTGCCTGTTGCTCAGCGTAATACTCCTGATATTATCGCCCAGCATTAGAACAACAACAAAGTGGTGAACATTTTGTTTTCTGGATTAGGTCCCACTGAATTTGAGCGTGTGAGCCATCTCACCACTGCTAGAGAGATCAGGGCTACCCTCAAGGCACACCATGAGGGGACAGCCCAGGTCAAGGCTTCTCTATCAATATAAACAGACTTCTCTGCTTTTAGCTTGATCAACTCCATTCTCATGGACAAGCAGTTCTCAAAAATAGTGGGTGGAACTGTAAAGGTCTCAAGCTCTAGCTTAGTCTGCTCCAACTCAGCTCTCACTCTAGCTAACTCACTCAACTGCTCATCACTCTTGGCTCTAAGCTCAGCTATGCTAGCTAAATGATATGGGCAGTCTACACAAGGTACGACGACAGTGGCATGAGCATTTTTCAGCTCCTGCTGAGCGCTCTCAAACTTAGTGGCCAATGCGTCTCTCTCATCTACTCGCTTTGTGTACCTGGACTTAAGAGTCGTCAGGTCACACAACAACACCTCATAGTTAGGGCACTCACCACTATCACCCAAGCAAGGGGAAGAAGACAGACTCTCAATCTTGCCATTTGCCATGGCAAGCTCACTCTCAAGCTCATCTATCCTCTTCTTAGCCCCTCTAAGCAGTTTCTATCGATACTTAAACTCCTGACGGTTTTGTTCTAATAAATTAACAACTTCTTGTTCATAGGATGATACCTTCTCATCGTCGTGGTCGTCGGAGTCATCGGAGGAGTCCTCTTCTTTCTTCTCCCCAAGAGCCATTGAGCAGAAGCTCTTGTGGGGTCTTTGGCTGTCACGTGAGCATCTCTTCGGCTTGTCCCCGAAGGCCATGAATCAGAGGCCCACCAGATCGTCCCTGTCCTTCCCCTTCCTGATCACGATCTCTTCATCACTTGAACTCAAAGATGAGGAGGAAGACGAGGATCTCTTAGAGTAGCTTTTCTCCATCTCGGCGAAGAAAGCCTTGTCTCACTTCTTGTTCTCACGCCTGTAGTCCTTCAAAGCCTTTCGAAAGAATCTCATCTTGGGCTTGCCCTTCGTGGAGTTGCCGTACTTGTCGGAGTCGTAGGAGTTGCCGCCGGTTCCCTTCTTGTAATTCTTCTACTTGGGGCAGTCGGCAATGAAATGACCTGTATAACCACACTCAAAGCATCCGGATTTTGTGCCGTGTCTCTTAAACATTCGCTTATCATAAACACGTCGCACCCGGTTGTTAAACAAGCACAAATCATCATCTCCTAGAGTATCAAGTTGTTCCTCGGAGATAGACATCAATCAAAAGGCAGTACAACTCATGGCATTAGGATCAACAGACGGTGTCGCAAATGCCAGAGTCTTTGAGCCAGAACCAGTGAGATTTGATCTCAACTGGATATCAACCTCTGAGGCCTTGAGCTTACTAAAAAGATCAGCGACAGTCAAGGTATCATAAGACACGCTCTCAACAATAGAAGAAACCTTGATCTCCCAGATCTTAGGGTCCAAGGTATGGAGTACCTTAAGCGCTTGTTCATGATCTGAGACCAGCTGATCACGCTCGGCCTTGTTAACGCGAAGCTTGTTAATGATCGATTGAAAACGACCAAACAAAGCCTCAACAGTCTCACCCGGCTTCTGTGAGAAATTTTCATACTCACGCTGGTAGGTCTGGTAGAGCCTAGCCTTGACCTGAGCTATCCCCTCATGGTGTGCCTGGAGAGTAGCCCAAATCTCTCGAGCAGTGGTGAGATGGCTAACACGCTCAAACTCACTAGGACCTAGACCAGAAAATAAAATGTTCACCGCTTTACTATTATTTTGATGCTGGGTAACTACATCTGCAGCAGTATCAGCAGCAATAGTCACTATGGTGAAAGTAGGATGAACACAAATCTCCCATATGTCCGAGCTCTGGCTCATAAGGTATGCTCGCATGCGAGTCTTCCAATAAGTGTAGCCAAAAGCTTCTAGGGACGGTGTTGGGGGAAAATACTTCATCCTCAGGGTCACTGCTGTAACAAGATAAAGGCAGGCTATTTAGCTGAAGGTTTCCAGCATCTAACTTCGGCTTAGTACTTTGACCAGTTATAAGGATAGAGGCGAACTCTAGTTCAGAGTATATCTTTGAACGTAGACTCTTCAGAGAGCTTCCTTGCCAGCTAAGATGGAAGGCTTATCTTCTTTCTCATTAGATTAGTCTTTTACCGTTTTAGCCCTATTAAGGGTACCGAATAGTTTGCACTATGTCGGTTGTAATAGAGGGGTAAAAAGGTCTTTTCCTTAAGGTTTTGGCCTATAAATACCCCCACGTTTTACCCTGTAATGAGGAGGGAATACTGAGTTATTCAATACACAACTTCGAATTACTTCGAGCTATTATCCAATTCGGAGGCTTGAATAATTCGCTTCTTAAACACTTCGTTTAGTAGTTTCTAATCTCTGAAAACCTATTAGCGTAATCTTTTAAGCCAACAGACGGGATTTTGCCCGAAGACGTCATGGTCACTACCTAGGTTTAGAATCGGTTAAGATATTAGAAAACCCTAACCTCGCTCCGATACCACTAGTAGGACCGAAAGTAGCGACTAGAGGGGGGGTGAATGGGCGCCTAAAAAATTCTTGCTAAACTATGATCTAATCACGACACCCAAACAAACTTAACCAGACAAATAATATTAGCAAAGTAAATTACTAGAATTAAAGTTGTCTAGCCTAAAAATGATCGGTATATTAATTTAACTGATATTAAAGATAAACTAAATAAAAATACTACAGTAAATAAAAACACCTAAATAAATCACGAGATATTTATATTTCAGTCTAGAAATAAAGTACTAATCAAATGAATAAACCATGGATCATTAAAATTTAATTCATAAATAAACCTAAAGTATTGCATGTAAAACTAGACTAAAAATATTACTGTGACTAGAAATAATTAAGAATCTTTAAATAAAAATATGCGAGTACTAATAATATCTAGCAGATAAATATCAACTACGAAATTACAAAACAAATTTTCTGCTAATTTAATATAGATAAATCTTGATTTAGTTAAACAACTAAATAATAGGAGATTGAAAAACTAACTTGCATCTCGCCGGAAACAAAATGCCTGCCGTGCGCCGTTGCCTCCCGTGCTCAAGCCTGTGCTACAACACCTCGGGAATCGTGCGTAATGAATACAACTGCCGCTTGCTTCAGCCTGGCGCCAGGGAGCTACTGTCGTGTGCTTCCGTCGCCAGCCGAAGAAGTGGCCGTGGGATGACGACACCGTGGGGCCCGCCCGGTTCTAGAGCAGTTGCGGTGCAAAATCGTGGGAAGTGAGCTACTACTACTGCACGAATTCCTGCCCAAACAGCTGCTGCGATCTGCCACCGTGGGGCACGCTAGGAAAAATGAACTCGGCTACTGCAGGCGCCGACGACATGGTTTCCGTAGCCTGCTGCAACAGATGTGTAGCCGCTTGTAGCTTGGCTACCAGAGAAGCAAAACGCACAGAGGAAGAAGAAAAACATGCGGCGGCAGAAGAACATCGTCGGCGGAGAATAGAATAATGGACTGTAGATTGATCTATTAAAAACAGTCATCTATCCCCAAGGGGATAGGGGCCTATTTATAGGCGACTCCTAATACATGAAAAGACTAATTTACCCCTAGGATAAATTAACACTGACTCTAAAATAAATTCCGAAAATTACTAAAATATTCTTAGAAAAATCACCTGACTCAAATAAAAATATTCTGGACTTAAAAACTAAAATTTAATATCCTAAAAACAAAATAATCATTGGTTATCAGTTTTGCGCCGAAACTAACAAAGCATCCACCGTTTTCACACTGGGTACCCGGATTGGACCGACCAGACCCCGCAGCTTCCTCAGCCCGACAATCGCTCGCCGCCCGTGTACCTGTTTCAAACCCAATCAACAGACCAGTGGATCATCTGCCGCTCCTCGCCCATGTACCCGGATTGGGCCAGCCCGACTCCGCGGCTCTTCAGCCCGGCTGTCGCTCGCTGCCCGTGTACCTGAGTCACACGCACCTCAGACTCAGCAGGTCTTCATTTCTTTTCCTTTGACTTCCGTTGACAATCACTCATCACATCTGGAGTATCAAACCCATGTTCTTCAACATGGTTTCTTAGGGAGTTCAGTTAGTCTCAGATCATGAGCAGGCGCTCAAGGTTCTCCATACCTTGGATCCTAGGATCTGAGAGATAAAGGTATCCGATATCATTGAGAGCACCTCTTATGATACCTTGACAATTTCTAAGTTGTTTAGCAAGCTGAAGGCCATTGAGGTTGATACCTAGTTGAGATCAAATCTCACTGGCGCTAGATCAAAGACTCTGGCCCTTGCTACACCTTCTGCTGATCCCTCTTCTGTGAGCTATGTTGGGTTCTCCTTGATGTCTATCATTAAGGACCAGCTCGAGTCGTTAGGAGATGATGACCTGTGTCTATTTAACAACCGGGTGTGTCGTGTCTATGATAAGCGAATGTTCAAAAGACACGGCACAAAATCCAGATGCTTTGAGTGTGGTTATCCAGGTCACTTCATCGCCGATGGCCCCAAGCGCAATGGTTACAAGAAGGGTAACAGTGGTGGCTTCTACGACTTCGGCAAGCGCGACAGCTCCTCCTTCACAAAGGGCAAGCCAAAGACCAGATTCTTCAAAAAGGCCCTGAAGGACTACCGGCGTGAGAACAAGAAGCGCGACAAGGCCTTCTTCGCCGACATGGAGAAGAGCTGCTCCAAGCAGTCCACGTCTTCTTCCTCTTCATCAAGCTCAAGTGATGAGGAGATCGTGATAAGAAAGGGGAAGGACAAGGATGATCCAGCGGGCCTCTGCTTCATGGCCTTCGGGGATAGGCCGAAGAACCGCTCACATCAACACCGAAGATCCCGCAAGAGCTTCTACTCAATGACTCTTGGGGATAGGGAAGAAAAGGGCTCCTTCGACGACTCCAACGACGACGACAATGAAAAGGTATCCTCTTACGAATGTGAAATCGTTGATTTGCTTGAAATTAATCGTCAGGAGTTGAAATATCGGGAAAAACTGGTTAGAAGGGCTAAGAAGATGATAGATGAACTTGAGAGTGAGCTTGCCGTGGCCAACGGCAGAATTGAGAGTCTATCTTCTTCCCCTTGCTTGGGTGATAGCAGTGAGTGCCCAAAGTGTGAGGTGTTGTTGTGTGACCTGACGACTCTGAAGTCCAGGTACACAGAAAGGGTTGATGAGAGGGACGCTTTGGCCACTGAGCTTGAGAGCACTCAGCTGGAGCTGAAAGATGCTCATGCCACTGTCGTCGTGCCCTATGCTGATTGCCCATCCCATCTAGCTAGTTTAGCTGAGCTGAAAGCCAAGGGTGATGAGCATTTGAGCGATTTGGAGAGAGTTAGAGCTGAGCTGGAGCAGACTAGGCTAGAGCTTGAGACACTGTCAGTTCCACCCACTGTCTGTGAGAACTACTTGTCTCTTAGATTGGAATTGATCAAGCTGAAAGCTGAGAAATCTGTCAAGGTTAATAGAGAGTGTGAGACCTGCTTGTCTCAGGTGGAGGTTCTAGCTTCCTTGAGAGAGGAGCTAGCTGATGTTCAGAATGAGAACTTTTACCTCCGTCAAATTATGAGTTGGGTGAGTGCCAGAGAGCCACAGCTCGGCATGATGATCCAGCAGTTTAAGAGGCAGGATGGGTTTGGGGTAGGCTACACCTACACCAAGGCTGACTTTGAGAGCGCCATTAGCCGGGCAGTGGAGTGGAGTAAAATGACTCCTGAACGGAGATACCCCAAGACTCACTCCACTGAGTCTTTCTAGGATAGTCAGCCCAAGGATGGAGTATTCCAAGAACAGCCTAAAGCTCCACCAAAGAAGCCCATCTGGGTTCCAAAGCCCAAACACCTCCACACTTCTCTAGACTCTCTACCTGGACCCTCTCACACCAAAGAGACTTCACCCAACACCACCAAGCCCAAGAACCCTAAGCCTCAACCACATCCGAAGAATCCCACTTACCATTGTTAGTTTTGTTAGAAAGACGGGCATCTTGTAGAGTTTTGCTTCAGGAGGAAGCAGGTTGAGAGAGCAGAGAGAGCTCGTGGTGGCCAGGAGCAGTTCTACTAGCAGGGTGGTAGAATGAGAGTTCCTCAACACGGGGAGAGGATAGAGGCCAGGCCGCGTCGTGTAGGTGGTGGTAGAGGAGATGACTTTCATGCTCGTGCTCCGGAGGGTGGTGTTCGATCCGGCAGAGCTCCAGGTCATTTTGGATACAACCCTGGACCTCGTGGCCGAGGTTTTAGGCAGAACCGTGGACTGCGCTTTGAGCCACGTTTTGGTCCAGATTCTTATGATGATTTCTGTTTTCCGTCTTTTGAGCAGATAGCTCGACACTGGTTTAGTTCTTTTGCTCCCCCTTACAACCACTGATTGTGCAGGATCGGGGACTGGAGGACGTATGGATCATGGACTCAGGATGCTCTCGTCACATGATGGGACATCATAGATGGTTCTCCAGTCTCTCTCCTCCGAGCTCCAAGGAATACATCACTTTCAGAAACAGTGGTCAAGGGAAGGTACATGGCATTGGCTCAATTCATATCTCTGACCATTTCTCTTTGAAGAACGTTGCTTTTGTTGGAAATTTGAACTTCAATTTGATTTCTGTGTCGCAACTTCTTGAGGATGGTTTGGAGGTTCATTTTAAGAAGGGCAGTTCTTTTGTGATTGATTCTAGAGGGTGTTTGATTTACCAGATCTTACCTTTCGGTAAGGTTTTTCGGATTGACTTCTCTAGTTCTTTTGGCCCTTCTCGCTGTTTGATTTCTGGATCGTCTGAGCTCTGGAAGTGGCATAGGAGGTTAGGTCATTTGTGTTTTGATCTGCTAGTCAGATTGAGCTCTATGGATCTCATCTGTGGATTGCCCAAGCTTAAGATGGAGAAGGATCTAGTTTGCCATCCCTGTCATCACGGGAAAATGGTTGCCGCTTCTCACTCACCTGTGACTCAGGTGATGACTTCGTACCTGGGAGAGCTATTACACATGGACACTGTTGGTCTAGCTCGAGTACGCTCAGTCGGTGGGAAATGGTACGCGCTTGTAATCGTTGACATTTTTTCTCGATTTTGGTGGGTTTTCTTTTTGGAGTCTAAGGATGAGACTTTTCATTTTGTTCATGACCTGATTTTGAAGCTGAAGAATGAGAACAATGGTCGGATGCGAGCGATTCGCTCTGACAACGGCTCCGAGTTCAAGAACTCTCAATTCGTCAGCTTCTGTAGTAATCAGGGTCTTGATCATCAGTTTTCTGCTCCTTACACTCCCCCACAGAATGGCGCTGTGGAACGAAAGAACCGCATGCTAGTCGAGATGGCCAGGATGATGCTCGATGAGCACAGGACTCCTAGGCATTTTTGGGCTGAAGCAATGAACATGGCTTGCTATCTGGCTAACTGCATTTTTCTTATAGCTTACCTAGGAAAGACTTCATATGAGTTGCGGTTTGGAAGACAACCCAAAGTGAGCCACTTGCGAGTATTTGGCTGCAAGTGCTTTGTGCTCAAGAAGGGAGGGCATTTGGACAAGTTTGAGTCTCGTTGCTGGGATGAAGTCTTTCTTTGTTATGCTTTGCATTCTCGAGGCTTCTGTGTTTGGAACCTCGACTCCCAGCAGCTTGTCGAGACTTGCGAGGTTTCTTTTGATGAGTCCTTGCCTTCTTTGACTCCTTTTGAGCTTTCTGGAGATGGTGAGCTCGGAGAGTCCATCTTCGAGGAAGATGATGACGCCCCAGCTACTGATGATGGTGGGCCTTCTGCACAGCCTGCAGAACCCACACCTTCTGAGACTTTGACTGAGGATGAGGGCGAACCTCTGATCACTTCTTCCACTTTGACCGAGCCCCCTCAATCGAGTCCAGAGGTGCCAGCTGCTGACTTCGGTGAGGTGACTTCAGATCACCAGGGATCCCGAGCAGTTCAGCGTGATCGCCCCTCAGAGCTCATCATCGGTGATCTGTCTGAGAGGACTTTGCGTTCTTCTGTTGACTCTCTTGCTGTGTTTGCTGAATCTGCGTTTGTTGCATCTTTTGAGCCCAGAGACGTTTCTCATGCTCTTTCTGATTCGAATTGGATTAATGCTATGCAAGAAGAGCTTGAGAATTTTGTCCGCAATCGGGTTTGGACACTGGTTGAGCTGCCACCCGGATGCAACCCCATAGGCACCAAGTGGGTGTTCAAAAACAAGCAAGGTGAATATGGGGTTGTGGTGGGCAACAAAGCTCGACTGGTTGCCCAGGGTTTTTTCCAGAAGGAGGGTATTGACTTTGAAGAGACTTTCGCCAGGGTAAGTACACTCGGGACATGCTGAAGAAGTTCGACTGTGGTGGAGAGCTGAAGCCTCAGATGACCACAATGGGTACGTCTGGGGGCCTGGACAAGGACGAGAGCGGCGTAAAGGTCAACGAGAGAGTGTTTCGAGGGATGATTGGTTCACTGTTGTACTTGACAGTGACGAGGCTAGACATACAGTTCGCCGTGGGACTGTGCGCGCGCTTCCAGTCTTCACCACGCGCGTCTCATCGGCAGGCTGTCAAGCGCATTTTCAGGTATCTTACTTATGCGCCCGATCTTGGTCTTTATTATTCAGCATCATCATCTCTTGATTTATCTGGGTTTTCGGACGCTGACTTTGGTGGGTGCCAGTTGGATCGCAAGTCGACTTCCGGTACTTGCCAGTTTCTTCGTTCATCTCTTGTTTCTTGGTCTTCTCGAAAGCAGTCTAGAGTTGCACTTTCGACCACCGAGGCTGAGTATGTAGCTGCTGCTAGCTGCTGCTCACAGTTGGTTTGGATGATTTCCACGTTGCGAGATTTTGGGTTGTTCTTTCCTACCAGAGTTCCTCTGTTTTGTGACAGCACCAGTGCGATTAGTGTAGGGAAAAACCCTTGTCTCCATATTCACATATCACACTTTGAGCCTGCTTCTGTTATATGATTGAACTGCTTTACTTATTCTAGCTGGTACATGTTTTTGATTACTTGTCGATGATCATGCTTTGCTTCAGTTCACATGATATGTCTGATATCTGTCATATGCATGGCTTTTATGCTTTAAAATTGAAAAATGATCACCATTACTTCTAGTAACTAGCATGTGTAGGCTGAATGCTTTAACATGGAAAATGTGCTATAAAAATGATAAAAATAAAAAATGAATGAAAATTCCTTGCCTTTTTATGATTGAGTTGAAAAGATCCAGGTGGGTTTGCTTTGTCGCATTGCATTGTTCTGGATTGCTTACCATAGCACTTTGGTATGAACTAGGACAGTGTAATGTATGCCAACACCAATGACCTAAGCTTCTGATGGTCTAGATCTGGCCTAGGTTTGACATGCAAATAACCCCTGACAAAAATGAAAAAGGAAAAAGAAAAAGCCAGAAAATTAAAGAGATAACAAGTTTTGCTGAAGCACTTTGTTTTTGGACAATGCTTATCTTGGTAATATCAGTTAGCTTTTGTATCTCATGCTTTACCTTGCTTGTCAACTGGAAAATGTGGTGATGCTTTTGTTTCTGAAAATTGAAAAATGCGTGATAATGACTTTCTTTAGATATCATCTGTTGCACAGATCATGCCATGTGTCTTAGATAGAATGTCTTTTGCTATACCTGTTAGATGTTGTAATTGCAGTCAATCATATCTGAGAAGCATGCTTTCTACACTCCACCTGCACCCCAGTTGCATTCATTGCATATTTTGAGGGGGAGTTGCATTTCAGGGGGAGTCTGTGTCTCTTTAGAGTGCATTTAGTCTCGCTTGATGAGTCAAATTTTCAACAAGGGGGAGAAATTTTGGGAGAAGAGTTTAAGGGGGAGTTTTGGCTTTCTCTGGGATTTGTTTTAGGGGGACTTTTTTTGTCCCGTTTGTCCTTATTCTTTGGATATCCTTGTTGATAATTCTGAGATTGCACTCGTTTTTGAGTCTTTACTTTTGGTTAACCATAATGACCGCTTTCTTACTTTTGTTTGGCTTTTGGTCATTAGGGTTAAACTTTTATTTTATTTTCTTCTTCTCTATTTTCTTGTGTTTTGTTTTCGTGTTTCCACATGTGCTCGCAGGTACTGGAGAGCTGATGAAGAGAAGTGTTGACAATGCACTCATCAAGGGGGAGATTGAGGAGCCATGCTGAAGAGCGTGGGCCTCATGGCTCCAGATGTGATGAGTCGTTGTCAACGGAAGTCAAGAGGACACAAAGAGAAGAGAAAACCTGTTGTGTCTGGGCTGCATGTGACTCAGGTACACGAGCAGCGAACGACTGTCAGGTAGAGGGCCGCGAAGTCGGGCTGGCCCAATCCGGGTACATGGGCTAGGAGCAGCAGAGGATCCACTTGGCTGTTGACCAGGATTGACTCAGGTACACGGGCGGCGAGTGATTGTCGCGCTGAGAGAGCTGCGGAATCGGGTCGGCCCAATCCGGGTACCTGGTGCAAAGTCGGTGGACGCTTTGTTAGTTTCGGTGCAAAACCAACGACCGCTGATCTTGGATTGGACCGTTCTGAGGCGAAGCCGTAGTCGCTACAAAAGCTCCGCTTCAAGATAAGTCATCTGTAATTAGGAGTTTACTATTTTGTCCATAGGCCCACAGTCAGTCAGTCAAGTCTGTAAAAATATCCTAAGGGCAGTTTGGTCTTTTCCATTTTATTTCAGCGTCTGTAAAAAACCCTAAGGGTCTTTTGGTATTTTCCTAGGCTATTGGGCTGCCTATAAATAGGGCCCCAATCCCTAGGGTTAGGGTCACCCTTTCTAAAACCACTTTTATAATACAAAGAGATTGGGTCACTTTTTGTTCATCTTCCTGCGCACGCCGCCACTGATTTCACCACGCACACCGTCAAGAAATCATTTTCATCGGTTTTATCCTTCCTTTCTCAGATTTCTCTGGCATCTCGTTGTGTTCCTGTTTGTTGATACATCGTTCCGTGTGCTGTGTTTTTCTGTGCGTATTTTGGCCATGGCTCTCTTGCTACAGAGTGTTTCCTGTAATCTGTTTATCGAGTCTATTTTTTAGACCTTCTTCAGCCGAATGTAACATCTGTTTAAGATTCTGTTCTGGATGCTTTTTCTTCCTGTGGGTATTTTTCTGATAGTTTATTCCGCGCGTAGCTTCTAGGTGCTAGCTTTTTGCTAGTTGTTTACTCTTCCCATAGCGTTGCTGGCAGGTCTGTTTTTCTGCTGTGAGTGACATAGCTCTTGAGCACCTAGTATCGGCTGGTCAGTCTTGTTGCAGCCTAGGCGCTAGTTTTCGTGCCTAGCTCCTGCGTTTGTTAGGTTTGGATTTTCTCACGCTGTTTGGTGCTTTTCTGCTGCTTCATGGCCAGCGTGTTGTTCGAAGCTTCTTTCAACACATTGTTTTTCTCTGTTAACTGTTGGCGCGTTATTTTGGCCGAAGCAGGCTTTGCATTTTATGTTTTCTAGCTTCTTGTGTGAGGTCATCCTTCGGACAAGCCTTTAAAGCTCTGTGAACGGAGTTATATGCACTAGAGTTCTTTATTCGAAGTGTTTGGAGTACTAGGCCTCGAGTCTGGTGTTTTGACTAGGTTCGGAGTACACACCGAAGGTGTTAGTGAAGCTCTGCAGAGACAAGCTTCGTGTGTATTAGCACTTGCGGACGTCGAATGTACTCCGTCCATTTCGTTGGTTGCTGGTTTTGAAGTTCAGCGAAGCACACCTCGCTGGTTTTCTTTGCACGAGTTCGAAGTCCTGTTCAACACTTCGCACGAAGCCCTTGACCGAATCAGCAGACTCTGATTAGATTGGGCTCACAGTTTCGAAGTCCAAGCTTCGTTTTGCAGACTTTGGTTGCTGTCAAGAGTTTTTGTTTCGGAGTACTTGTGTGGTCCCCACAACGAACATAGGCTTCGGCAGCTACACACTTCGCTCTACTTACTACACGTGCTTCGACAACTTCAGGCTTCGCACATTCACATCGCACAGGCTTCGACAAGTATCGAATAGGAGACAACCTTGAAAAGTAAGATTCCTCAATTTACATGCACTCATGTTAAATCTCTTTGATGATCCATATTTGTGAAGCTTGATTCGTCCATGTTTTAAATGCTTTATTAATCTGCGTTTCAACACTGTTTTGGTGTCTTCTCATTTAGGACACCGGTTGTTTTTAGGCAAGATTATTTTTGGCTCTGTTGATCTGTTTACTTTTCCCTGCTATGTCTTTTGAGGTGCATTGGGTGTTGGGAGCAGGCCATTGATTAGAAAGAATTTTTTAGGCGCCCATTCACCCCTCTCTGGTCGCTACTTTCGGTCCTACACCCACCCACAAGGAGGGGCAGGGGAGTGAGGCACAATCAAATAATGCTTCTCAAACAATTTATATTACTTGGACAATCATCATAATTAGGAAAAATTATTATCTAAGCCTAAATAAAAGCGGAGACATCAGTGACCTCTAGAGCTACCTCTAGGACCTGTTCGATCTTCGGAGCCTAGAGTTCTCAAAACTTTTCTTTTGGTCCGATTGCCCTTCTTCTTCGAAGCCCCCAGCTTTTTCTGCTCTTCTTGAAGTTCGGCCCAGGTTAGAAGTCGTTCGGAGCTAGCCTCCGTTGGGTCTTCAACTTGGTACTCCGAGTTGGACCAATCTACATACTCTGAAGACAAAGATACTACTACCTTATCCTCTTCTTTAATATAAGAATGAACTTCGCTACAAACATCAGGGGCTATTTCCCCTTGCTCCCCTCGAGGAACCGAAAATTGCGAGGGCCTGTAAGGCCTCAAGCTTTCGAGGATAGACCATTGTTGGCGAAGCCCTTCATTGAGCTCTAATACTTCGAGATCAGGATCCGAAGCATGTAGCAAAACCTAAAAACAAACATTCAAGCGAAGACTTTTCATTTATAAACTTTTCATTCATTAAAATAAGAGAGCATTACAAGATCTCTTGTACATAATTAAGCACCCTGGAAACTAGTCCTTCGGGTCGGGAGGCGGAGCAGTTGGCGAAGTTGGAGCCAGAGGCTTCGTTTGAGCTAGCCTCTACTAACGGGCTTCATCGATCCAAGCCTTGGCCGCAACTTCGTTGTTTGCTTTCCAGGCCGCCCAGAAGGCTTCCCAAGCCGAAGCCACATCCAATGATGGTCGCAACAAGCCTTTGTCAGTGAAGCTTTATGGCGTCAAACCTTTCACTGGAGCAACAGAGACCCCAACGTCTTCGAGGTGGCGAAGGACTCCGATCCCGGCTACCTGCCTGGAGATCTATCTGTAGTGGGTATCGGAGCCTTTCATCATCTTGGCCGCCGCTTGGATCATCTTGAGATTTCAGTCGAGAGGCTCATTCGCCGCAACTAAACAAGATGGCCACACTATTCTGAAATATTCCAGAACACCCCTGAGGGTGTCCATGGTTTGATCAGCTGCCAAACTATAACTCTTTTCAGCCCTTGTCAGTTCGGTGGCGACGGAGGAGATTTTGGCTATCTTTGACATTAAATAATTCTTCTGAACCAACACTTGTTTAAGCGACCCTCGGAGCTCTACGAGTTCAGCTCCAGAAGTCGCCTCTACTGCTCAAAGCTTCTCAATTTCAGCCCTCAACACCGTACGCTCCACTTGGATTTCTTCTATTGAAGAGGCAAGGTTGGCACGAGTCTGCTGCTCTATTCAGAGCGCTTCTTCTGTCGTAGCTTTTGCCCTCCGCTCTTCGAGGAGTTCTTCTTCCAGTCACAGGGACTTGTCTTCGGAGCCCTTAAGGGCCCTTTGAAACACCGTAACCTTCCTTTTGAGCCGATTAGTTTCAAGCTCGTTGGAAGTCGCTGCCGCTCTAGCAAGGACAAATTGCTGCAAAAAGCAAAGTAAGTACGATGTAATTTCAATAAGGTAAATATACTTTATGTCTGTTGCATACCTGGAGGGTAGCCCTTTTGAGGGCTAGGTCGAGCTCTGATCCTCTAGCCTCGCTCAAAACAGAGACCAGCTCGGAGCTACCAACCTCTTGGCTTTTTTCAGCCAAAGGTTCCAGGAGGGACCGGAGCCCTATCCACTGCTCCAAGAACGGAGCCAGTAGCGGGATCCAGGATAGAGCTCTTTGGATATCTTCAGCGGGGTCTTCTTCCGAAGCACCTACCGAAGGGTCGTTCGCCGACGACATTGTCGTCAAAGAGGGAAGAGGCCCAGGACAAGTCTTGCCTTTACCTCTCCCCGGCATAAAAACCGGAGGATCCATCACTTCAGTCAGAGTAGATCCCCCTTCATGAGTGGCTCCCTCTGATGGAGCAGCTTCGTCTGAAGTAACTCCAGTCACCGAAGCTACCTCTACGACTGGAGCCTCATCTCCAGTTGGAGCCGAAGCTCCATCTTTGGTTGGAGCCATGCTGCTCCTCGAAGCATACACAAAAATAAGGTATTTGTCAATTGTCCATTAAGATATAACTGGTGCAATGAAATTATTTCAAGAACTTCAAAGAATAAAGACCGAAGGCCTACCTTCGTCTAGATTCTAAGGGAGGATTTCGGGATCCCCCGGAAATTCATACATTCTGAGGTATTCTTCGAGCTCCTCCCCCGATGTCGAGGCCTTGACCTCTGCCACTACCACTCCGATCACAGGGGAGTTGGGACTTTCTAGTTCCGCTCCCTTGGACCCCGGCAGGTTCGGGCTAGATCATCGCTACCTCTTCGGTAGTTAGAGTTACTCCAACTTCTACCCGAGGAGGATCCTCGGTCGCACCTTGAGAATCCTCTTCGTCACCTTTCATCAAGAGCTCTTCAAGCTCCTTCCCCATGCGGACCTCTGAAGTATCCTCCTCTTCAGACTCTTCTGAAGAAGAGCTCCGAATTTGGAACGAAGACGGAGATGCTAGAGGCGAAGGGACCTTAGCCTTCCGCGCCGCCTTCTTCACCGGAGTCCTTGCGGCCTTGGATGTCCCAGCAGCAGATTTCATCTTTCGAGAGACTGCTCCTACTGGGTCGAAGCTTGGCAGAGGGGGAGCATCCATTCCGAGCGCTCTCCACACTCAGTTGAGCATTCCCAACTCTCAACCAGCTCGATCCTCCGTTGCTTCTCCACAGTAGTAGGGGCTCCAAGCACCCGTTCTGCAGCCCGAGCTATTTGCTCCGGAGCTAACGCCAACAGAGCCGCTGAAATAAGGTAACAATATATTAAGAATACTACAATTATTCTCTATGACTAATCTAAATGCAGGAGATATGGAGGTTTTACCTATAGTTCGAAGCTCCCCCTCCGAAGCGCTCTGAAATGCAATAGGCCAGTCGGCCCCAAGTGGAGGTATCCGGAGGGCGATGAACTCTTTCGCCAAGTCTCGCATACTCATACACTTGGCCACTGAAGACAATAACCCAAGTCGCGTTGAAAGCTGACTTAGGTCCAGAGTCACTTCCGCCTCCCTCCGGTACCATATTTCTTGTAGGGGACCGGCAAGACTAGAGTCTTCTCTGACCTCAGCATAAAACCATCGAATTATCCATTTGCAATACCACCGTTCATTGATTGCCTTCACCGGGAAATTATTTAGGCGTCCTTTCTGAAGCTGAAAGTTGACGCTCCCGAAGGCCACTAGCCACTTGGAGTCCACCGGCCCATCTTGTGGCTTAGGTTGAAACGAAGCTTCATGGGTCATCGTGAATATTTCGGACCTCCCCTCACATCCTTTAGCTCGAAGGGCCCATTCAAAGATTGTTAGCCTGGCTATGGCGTTCAGAGACAGCTGCGGTAGAGTGACGTGGAACATCTCCAGCACTTCTGCTAAGAAGTCTATTGAAGGAAGACCGAGTCCCGCTTCGAAGAAGGCTTTGAAGATGACGACTTCTCCGCACCTCGGCGCCAGAGTCACTTCTTCTCCGGGAACCTGAGTCCTCATTCCCGGACCTAGCTTTCCACTCACTGCTTCCTCGATGGATTCTGCCGAGCAATTCGATCGCCCAAGGATGAACGTTTGCTTCAGTGGCTTCTTAGACGGTGGGCGGAGTTCCCATGGATTCTTGGGCCAAGAACCCCCTAGAGCTCCGACCATCTCCACCGCTTCTGATGCGGCCCAGGCTTGCCGCTGCACCAAGGTCCCCACCGCCGTCGACACTTTCGCACTGGTTCTCGCCATTGGAGGAGTGCTCGAGAGTATCAGAGAGGAAGGTTGAAGATGGAAGTGTGGAAAGGTTCAAGCACATAAGCTCTGTAAAACTTTTCGCTGCCAATCACTTCCTTCTTTTATAACTGCTCCGTTCTCATTTGGCACGATCCATGTATGTTTTCACACTTGCAGATCCAACCCTTGTCAATGACAGTTGGGTCCAAAAGGTGAAATAATGTGAACCGGCGGTAAAACTTTGCGTCTATTGCTTTCTTGAAAGGTCTAATGGCTATTTAAGGGGTAAGGACACAAAAATAATGGCTCTTTGCGATGCACTACAATCATAATGGTTCATTTTCTTCTGGAGCCATCATACGGAGGTTCAAGTTGGAAGCCTAGATTCGATACACCTTCAATGTTGAAGACACTTCGAACGGTTATAATACCTTGAATTTTTTTCTAAGTTCCCGAGCATGAAAATATTTCGTGTATACTGCTCTCCTTGATGTATAGGCTATTCGGAGAAGCGTATTCGAGGGGCTACTGTTGGGGAAAATACTTCATCCTCATGATCCCCAAGATTCTAATATAAATGCAAATCATAATCTCGGAGCCCAAGACTTGCTTCCAGATTGAAGGTGGCCCGAAGTCGAAGGGTCCATCTATGCTCCGGTCCGAAGAGACCATCCGAAAGGCTTACACTCCAAAGTGGAAAACAACGAGAAGGATGGGACGTTACTTTATCGACATCCTTCAAGCATATTTTACCATATTAACCCTATACGAGATACTGAAATAGTTTCCACTATGTCGGTTATAATTGAGGGGTAAAAAGGTATTTTCTCTAGAGATTTTACCTATAAATACCCCTCTTTTCGCCTTGGAATGGGCATCAAATATTCAGATATTCAATACACACTTCAAACTATTCTGAGCTATTATCCTATTCAGAGGCTTGAGATAGTCCACATTCACAAACAATTCGTTTGTCAGTTCTTGATCTTATAGAACCTGTTAGCGTAATCCATTGTGCCAACAGCGGCGCTCAGGAAAGAACAGGAGAAGATAATTTCTGGAAAGCGTTTAGTGAGTTGGGAAACCCAAGGGGATTGAGGCCATATTTATAGGCATCCCAATAAATCAGGTAAACCCAATATATCCTTAGGGTTTTTTACAGACGTTGAAATAAACTAAAAAGACTAAAATGCCCTTAGGTTTTTTACAAACTTGACTAACACAGACTACGGGCCTAAAAGGAAAAATAGTAAAATCCTAACTAAAAGTAACTTGTCCTAATGCGGAGCTTTCGTAGCAGCTACGACTTCGCTTCAGGACCATCGACCCCGATGAACGGTCTGGATAGATGCATCAGTTTTAAACCAAAACTAACAAAGTGTTCTCTATCTTCGCACCGGGTTACCGGATTGGGCCGGCCTGATTCTGCGGCTCCCTTAGCCCGACAATCGCTCGCCGCCTGTTTACATGAGTCAAACCCGGTCAACAGACCAGCGAATCCCCTGCCGTTCCTGGCCCATGTACCTAGATTGGGCTAACATGACTCCACGGCCCCTTTACGCGGCAGTCGCTCACTGCCCGTGTACCTGAGTCACACATGGCCTAAGACATGATAGGTCTCATCTCCTCTTAGTCTCCTCTCTTTGTTGACTTTCGTTGACAATCACTCATCACTTCTAGATCCATGAGGGTCATGATCTTCAACATGGCTCCTCACCTATTTCCTTCATGGCCAACCGAGAAGGTTGGTTGCTCTAGCCTCATCGACCCTTGTGGCTATGGAGTCAGCCGAGACTTCTAAGGATTCTGTAGCAGTCTAGTCTGAGTATTGGGGAGATACGTCGGACCTTGTGATGGTTCGTGGGCTATAGTGACATCAATAATCTTCTTGATCAACCCGTGTAGGGTGTTGACCAGTGTTCTAGATTGGTTTATGAGCGCGTGGTGAAGCGTGTTGTCGATGATCTCCTGGAAACTAACATGAGGGCTTTCTATCGGCTGACTGATCTCCATTGTCGTCGCTGGTCTTGGCAACGAATCACTTAAGATGGGACCTGCCCAAGTCATCCTATAGGCTTGCAGGCATAGCTCCTGGAAAGCGTCAACGTGTTTCCGTACCTCCACCCTCTGTTCCTTAGTCAAGGTTTCCATGGAGATCGGAATGATGTTGTCGTCATTGAGTTCACCCACCATGGCTGAGTTGTTGAAGTATTGTCCCAACAGGCATGCCAAAAGCGTGTTGGTGAGTTTTTTTGTCACACTTTGACACAAGCGTGGACTAGGAGATCTACTTAACTCCAGTGCAGGTTCTACATCTAAGAAAAAGGGGTTCAAGGCATGACAATCAGTTTGACCCTGCAACTGACATGGAAATAGGAAAAAAAAAATATGATCAATAGTGTAGCCTATTGGCTATCGAGCCGATGACCGCGATGACCATGGGTGAAGCAATCGGGCGAGCGTGCTATCGACTGATGAGATGGGAAGTTTTACCATATAGGCTGATGAGCGCTTTTCCGATGGCGAATAAGATGTGGTATTGAATTGAAGATAACCTCTCGGCTTGTTCTCCGATAGAAATAAATAAAATGTACTAGATAACATGTCTATATCATAAAAATCATCACAATAACTAGATCAGACCTAACCAACACAGTAGCTAGTCACGATGATCTTAATAATATATCAAAGTATCGGGCATGATTTATTTAGATGAACAATATACAACATGAAAAATATACAATAGCAAGAGATGTCGGACATAACTGATGAAGCCTCAAACTACCACACTTAATCACATCAATCTAAGAAATCCATCTGATGCAGCCTTAGACCTAGCCAATATACCAAAAACCAGTGACCGTACTATTTCGACATTCACCTCAAGAGATCAAGCTAATGTAGCCGCAAGGATACTGACCTAGTCGATACAGTCGTCGGGGGTGGCGGGACTCACCTCTTTGCCGAAGATTGAAACGATGCAGCCCAGCTCCGAGTACCGAATCCCACCGGGATAAACCTTGGGAACCAAGAGTGGTGATGTGCTGAGTAGTTGTTTGAATGAGATGTGTGTCTAAGCTAACTAAGGGGTACATATTTATAGTCCGGAGACTTGTCGTTCAAGTATTTTACCTTAACCGATTTTGGATAATCTTTATCTTCTCCTCATCGGCTCCACTATTTTCGGTCAGCATTGTAACAGATAGACTTCTTTGACTATGTTTGCCTAGAATCTTCTTGATTCATTGACTATACGGTATCCTTGGTGGGCTCTATGCTTTACCAAATCTTGGCGTCAACACAAGGTCTCCTTCTTCAAATGACTTGGGTCCTACTTTCTTAGTATAATACTATTGATGCCAAGATTTGGTAAATACCAGGCCCATTAGTAGTGCCACACAATCAACAAAAGTCAAGGGAGTTCGGTTAAAGGTTGGTCAAATAAGCCTGTCCGTATTATTATATGTGGCTGGATATGAAGGAGCCGATAGAGATGAAGAAGACGAAGATAAATCCAGAATCAGTTATGGTTATCGTAACGGATGGCAAGTCTTCGGACTATAAATATGTACCTATTAACTAGGTTAGAGAATCAATCAATCAATCAACAAACACAACTACAAACTACTCTCAGCGCATCGCCACCCTTGGTTTCCAAGGTTAATCCCAGTGGGACATGGCTCTCGGAGCTGAGCTCCATTGTTTTGATATCCAGCGAAGAGGAAATTTCAAAAAGTTGCCCCAAAGTCCAAGAATCATGCACGTGTGGGATCATAGATCAGTACCTTCTAGCACAAGATGCACTAGGTGTAGAGGAAGAAGATGTTGAAGAAGCGCATCCTTGCCTATCCTCGCTTCATCCCGGATGTTCCTCACCAATCAATTTGGTGAAGACGATGTAGTTGTTCACATGATGAAGTCCACGAGCGTCACTATTAGAACACCGCCTGTATGGTATACACACGTCCAGGAATGGAATTCTTCCCACATCGGCGTGCTAGCACCGCTCGTGAGAAAAATGATCCTCAATCTCAACTTTTGAGATCAAGAAAGGGAGGAGATGACTTCTTTGTGGCTAGGTCTAAATTATGAAAAGCTTGTGTTCCAAGACCTCCTCCTCTCTTTATATAGGGATAAGACCCCTGGTCTCCAACATCTCGAAACCAACAAATTGGTTACCACTGATTTGTGCTCCAACAGATCCAATCTATTTTACCTACGTCAGAACTTCCAATCTTGGATCAGAACTTCTGATCGGGTATTTTCGGTCTCTTAATCCAGCACGTTATCATAACAGGTCCAATCAGTTTTTTGCCCACTTTGGAACTTCTGATACACCTGTCAAAACTTCCGATCGGTGCAATTTTCTCGACACTCATTAATACTTTCAGATTTAACTCTCTATCTCTAATTAGAAATTATCGGAATTTTCTTGGGCATACTTCCTTCAATCTCCCACTTGCACAAGAACCAATTATTTGCTTGTTTCTTAATCCATCCCCTTAAGTGTGTGACCCGATAGGTTCATATACCAACGACTATTTACCGGAAACCTTTTCCAACTCACTGATCAATAGCGGTACCTAGCAGCACATACTGACCCCCGTAAGTGTACAAAATCAATTTTCAGTGAACCTTTGATATATGCAAACACCAGTCCTTTTACCACATGACATCAGTCAAGCTTAAGGTGAGATTCGTGCCACCCTTGTTTGATATCTCGACATTTTCACTCGAACAAGTATTAAATTCAAATCATGACAAACTCTTTAGTCATAGTAGCATGACCATGCACCTTTCCAATCCAATACATTGAGAGGCCCAGAGATGTCTCTCCCGTTATTAGGAGGGATAAATTCCATCTTGACCGCTCACATCCCAAGACATGTTTCGCAACACACCTGAAAACAACCCTTATTACTACCTTATTATGGAATAGTGTTAGGAAGTATCTGAGTGTGTCAATACACATTTTGGAATCAAATGACGATCTCAGGTCTAAGGATTCTGCAAGTGCATCATTTTAGATGACAACTAATGGCACATTACAATAACAATCCCATTAGAATCTCAAGTGGGTCTATCCCACACCATGTTCACCAACATGTGTCCACATCACTAATTTGACCTCGCTATGTCTATGATCTATGAAACGTGATCATCAATCAGTCATATGTGCTAATCTATGTGTCATCATTTTCCCATATGATGACAAGATCATGGATCCTTTTTGAACAATATCATTATAACACAAATAGTTTCACATAACAATTCATCAACTCATTAATCAAATGTAAACGATGTTTATTCAAGGAACAAGAAAACAATTATCATCACACATTAGCATAGACACTACTAGCATCTTCCACATACACATGACTCACTCACGCAAGTATCTAATACCCACAGAGCTCAGGTGCACCTCATGCTTGGGCTGTGGAAGAGGCTTTGTCAACGAATCTTCCATGTTCAAATCCGTGTGCACCTTGCAAATCTTAAAATCACCTATCTCAATGAACTCATGGATCAGGTGATATCGCTAAAGTACGTGTTTGGATTTCTGGTGTGATCTAGGATCCTTGGCTTGCGCAATGGCACCACTATTATCACAATAGAGCTCCACTAGACTGGACGCACTAGAAACCACACCGAGCTTAGAAAAAATCTTTCTGATCCAAACGACCTCCTTCGTAGATGCTAAAGCAGCGATATACTCAGCTTCTATTGTAGAATCGACCACCATCTCTTGCTAGGAACTCTTCCAACTCTCTCTGCCTCCATTGAGGCAGAATACAAAACTAGATTGCGATCAAGAATCATCTTTATTAGTCTGAAAGCTAGCATCGGTGTAACCACTTATGACGAGCTCCTCTTCACCACCGTACACTAGGAACATTTCCTCAGTCCTTCTCAAGTACTTGAGGATACTCTTTACTACAGCAGTGACTTTCACCCAGGTTCGATTGGTACCTGATCATAACACTTAGAGCAAATGAACCATCTGGGCGTGTACATAACATGGCATAGATGATGGATCCAATTGAGGAGGCATACGGGTTCACACTCATCTTCTCTAGCTCATCAGGTGTCGCATCACATTGAGTCTTACTAAGAGAAATACCATGTGACATTGGCAGAAAACCATTCTTGGAATTTTTTATTTTGAACCGTTTCAAAACCTTGTTAATGTACATATTCTGGCTTAATCCAATTAGCCGCTTCGATCTATATCTATAGATCTTTATGCCCAAAATATATGCTTCTTCTGTAAGATCTTTCATTGAAAAACTATTTTTCAGTGAAGTCTTGACAGCATTCAACAAAGGAATGCCATTTCCGATCAATAATATGCCATCTACATACAAGACCAGAAATACAAGTGAGCTCCCACTATTCTTCTTGTAAACACAAGGCTCTTCTTTGTTCTTGATGAAGCCAAACCCTTTGACTACCTCATCAAAGCGAAGATTCCAACTCCGAGAAGCTTGCTTCAACCCATAAATGGACTCCTGCAACATACAAACATTCCTAGCACTTTTTGGATCGTTAAGACCTTCAGGTTGTGTCATGTACACATCCTCACTTAGGTTTCCATTTAGTAAAGCCATCTTGACATCCATTTGCCATATCTCATAATCATAAAATGCGGCAATTGCTACCATGAATCTATATGAAACCTTTCGCCACCAATTGTGCCTTATACATGTCAACATTTCAATCAACGCATATCTTTTTCTTGTAGATCCATTTACACTAAATAGTTTTTACACCATCGGGTGGATCAACCAAGTTCCCAACTTGGTTTTCTCGCATGGACTCCAACTTGGATCCAATGGCTCCAAACCATTTCTTATAGTCTGGTCCCATCACTTCTTCCACATAGCTCTTGGGCTCGTCGTTGTCCAACAACAACACGTCGCATTGCCCAATGGTCAAAAACATGTACCGCTCTCGCGTGTAACTCACCCTACTAGACCTTCGTGGGGCTGGCATCTGTACAACAGGCCCTGCAGCACCTTGCACATCCTGTTGTTATTCAGTGGGATCTGGAACACCTTCTAGTGGCTTTCGAACCTCTTCGAGATGCACTATTCTCCCCCTAACTACTTTTGAGAGAAACTCTTTCTCAAGGAATACACCATTCCGAGCGACAAACACTTTGTCTTCTTCTCTATTATAGAAATAGTATCCTTTGGTTTCCCTAGGATACCCCACAAAGATGCACTTGTCAGACTTAGGAGTGAGCTTGTCAGACGTCAAACGTTTGACATACATCTCACAAACCCAAATATTTAGAGAATACAAACTGGGATGCCTCCTAGACCACATCTCATATGACGTCTTCTCTACTAACTTAGATGGAACTCTATTCAACATGAAAGAGACAATTTATAGAGTGAGTCCCAAAAAGGATAATGGAAGATCAACATAACTCATTGTCGACTGAACCATGTCCAACAAAGTGTGATTTCTTCGCTCAGACACCCCATTCCATTGAGGCATACTGGGTGGAGTTAGCTATCAAACAGTTTCTAGAGCGAGTCCCCAAAAGGATAATGGAAGATCATGTTGGACCAAAAAGGCAACTAGAGGGGGGGTGAATGGGAGCTTAAAAATTCTTCTTCTAATAAACATGCTTCGAACATACCCTTCAGAGGCCTAGTTTGGAGGTATTTTCTACACTACGAATAGAGACTTCGCACGGGGCAAAACTTCGAAGTTCATAAGACTTCTGTAGCGCATGAAATTTAACAATTCCTGACTTTATTGTAATTCAAAAGAAAAACAATATTAACAAGAAGTTCATCACCCGATATCGTACATACGTCAATTATCGGTGGTTCGTAGACCACATTATTACACAAGATTATACTCTGATCAGAGGTGTACTACTATATCCACAAGGCAAGATAACGGTGTCAGCCAGAATATCACTACGATACCCTGACCAATTCTATGCCAAAACCTTTAGCATGGAACTCACCAAATCGAGAACACCCACTATAGGTTTCGCCGATGCGCCAACACATTGGACAAACGTCACGCCCCCTTTTGTGCCTCGTCGGTACAAGCCACCCACAGGTGTCACTTGCCCCCTCCAATTGGTGCATCAAGTTGGATCGCTCCATACTTCCAATTAGGCCTTACCCACTAGACTTGTGGTTAGTACAGAAAGGCTTTGCAATAGATCCCGTGGAACGGTTCTTATAGTGCCCTGGGTGCGACTAACCAATGCCCTCGCTTGCACCTAGAACCCACCATGCTAACATACTTAACCAAAAATCCATGTCTATCAGAAAACAAAGATGAGAGAAATATCAGGGAATCATATAATAGAATCCAAGTGACTAATCTACGACTCATTTTTATCCTATAGCAGTTGTGTTGATACATTGGACACTATCTAATAATATTAAATATAATGGTGACAAAGAGTTGAGGCTCAATAGCATGGAATGGATTTGCACATCAGGGTCGGGAATCTAATAAATATAATGTAAATCTTTTAATCAGACTAATGCATTTATAACCTATGTGTTTTAGCGATAATTAAATAAAACTGGGTTCAACATGATCAAAAATGAGGTGGTGACTTGCCTTGGTCTGCAAATGGTGAAGGGGGAACTTCGGGAAAATATTTTGGCTATTCGACGGTGTCGTAATCTTCTCGGTAGGAAAAACGAGAACAATAAACAATTAAAACAATGAAAAAACACAATACACACATATAAATTTTATTGGATAAACATGTAGATAATAAAAGATAAATTTTCTGAAATTTGAATGGAATTTATTTTAAATATAAAACAGCCTCTGGTCCACAGTGAGCCAAGTCCACAGTGAACCCGAGCACTATGCACATGAGTAGGAGTCACCAGAGCCATTGGATCCAGATCTGGTGGCTACGGATCGTGCGGGGGGTTTTAAATGAAATACGATGACCATGATGACTTAGTACTGTTTCGATCGAACGGACAGATCATATCTAATCCGCGAGGGATCTAATCTCGACCATCCAGGCTCAATCGGGCGGCTGAGAATGGATCCGGACCGGCATGGGTAATTTGCCGTGCCGGTTGTCTTCTCCTACGACAGTAGGGAGTTGGCGGCGGGGTAGCGGCGACGGCAGTGGCCGACGACCGGATCTAAGGGCATAAATGGAAACAGAATAGCGCGACGAGCATAGAGGTACTAGAGATGGGGCTCAGGGTCATCGGAGCATGGCCGATGACGAGCGAAGGCAGCGAGGATGTTTGGGTCGACGACGACGGTGTTCCAGCGATCTTCGACGGCAATGAAGAGGTGTACGGTGTTGGGGAGGCAACGACGGTGATGGTGGTGCAGTCAACGGCATCGGGGATGGACTCCGGTGATGGCGAGTGGTGGCTAGAGTAGGAGCAGAGGGGCGGCGCAAAATTACACGACGGAGTGCTCTGGTTCTAAATAAAAATAAATGCATAAACTGGTTTATAAAATTTGAGCTATCTGCAAAGGTTCTAAAAATTTGTACAAATTCTCATAAATATATCTTGGCATAAAGAACCTAACATAATTTTATCATCTTAGGATTTGAATTATTTGTCGAGATTTTTATTTATTTGGATATTTTCAGCTTATTCAAAATCAAAAATAATTATTTTTCTGGAAAATTTATATTTCTTAATTTATTTTTACCTTTGAAAATTTGGGCTGTTACAATCCGATCCCCCTTATAAAGAATCTCGTCCTCGAGATTCAGAAAGCTTCTCATATAACTCAGGATATTGGGCTTTCAACTCTTCCTCTTTTTCCCACGTGACTTCCTCGTCGGGGTGGTTGCTTCACTGAACCTTGCAGAAGCCGACCGCTTGACTCCTGGTTACCCTTTCCTTGACATCTAGGATTTGAACCGGCTTCTCGATATAAGTTAGATCTTCTTGAATGTTGAGCTGCTGAAGGTCTGCCTGCTCGATGGGTAGTCGAAGACACTTCTTCAACTGAGAGACGTGAAACACATCATGCACTCCTACCACTGAGGGTGGTAACTTCAACTGATATGTCACTCTCCTTGCCGATGAATGATCTGAAAGGGTCCAACATAACGGGGAGCTAACTTTCCTCTCATGTTAAACCTTTGAGTACCACGGAGGGGAGTGACTCGAAGATAAACATAATCTCCTTCTTTGAAAGCTAGATCTATGTGTCGGTTATCGGCATAGATCTTTTGTCGAGACTGGGCTATCTTCAACCGGTCTCGGATGACCTTAACTTTCTCTTCGGCTTCTCGTAGAATATCAGTCCTAAATAGATGAGATTCACTAGTCCGATCCAAAAGCAAGGGTGTTCTGCACTTCCGTCCATATAAAGCTTCAAATGGTGGCATCTACAAGCTGGCCTGATAGGTGTTGTTGTAAGAAAACTCTACATAGGGTAAACTCTAATCCCACATTCCACCAAAATCCATGGCACAAGCTCTAAGCATATCCTCCAATATCTGATTCACTCTTTTAGTCTAACCATCGGTCTACGGATGATAGGATGTGTTGAAGTTCAGCCTAGTGCCAAGCTCCTCCTGAAGGTTCTTCCAAAATTAGAGGTGAACTGACTCCCTCAGTCGGATACAATCTTCCTTGGAACCCCATGTAAACACATGATCCGGGTCATGTACAACTCAGCTAGTCTCGGACCACTATATGTTGTTTTGATGGAAATGAAGTGAACCACCTTTGTGATTCGATCAATGATCTCCCAAATGGAGTCATACCCGGCTTGAGTCCTAGGCAGTCTAGTGATGAAGTCCATTCCTACTTCTTCCCACTTCCACTCGGGAACCTTGAGGGGCTGTAATAATCCGATAGGTCTCTGGTGCTCTGCCTTAACTTGCTGACAAGTGTCACATACTGCCACATATTCATCAATCTCTCTCTTTATGCTGACCCAACAATATCTCTCTTTCAAATCTTGGTACATATTAGTACTCCCGGGATGTATGGAGTATAAGGTCTCATGGGCTTCCTTGAGGATGAGATCCTTCAATTCTGGCTTGTCGGGTACACATAACTGGTTTCTGAACCATACGGTACCAACCTCATCTTCTAAGAATCCTAGGCTTTTCCCCTTCTCATGTTCTTCTTCATCTCAGCAATATCAAGATCTTCCTTCTGTGCTTCACGGATCTGTCCAGCAATACGGGTCTTGCTTCAAGTGTAGCGAGGTACGCCCTGGTGGTGATCCCTAAGTTCAACCTTTCCATTTCTATGTATAACAAAGGAGCTTGATCTTGTACCATAATGGTGTTGTAGTACCCTTTTTGACTTAAAGCATCTGCCACTACATTTGCCTTGCCTGGATGGAAGTGAATTCCTAAATCATAAACCTTGATCAATTCTAACCATCTTCTTTGGCTGAGGTTCAAGTTAGGCTGAGTGAATATATAGTTGAGACTCTTATGGTCGGTGAAGAATTCACATCTATTACCAATAAGGTAATGTCTCCATATCTTAAGTGCATGAACCACTGCCGCTAACTCCAAGTCATGAGTAGGGAAGTTTAACTCGTGCGGTCTCAATTGCTGAGAGGCGTATGACATCACCTTCCCATCTTGCATCAGAACACACCCTAATCCTTGACGAGAGACATCATAGTAAACATGAAAGTTCTTCCGTATATCTAGTAGAGTCAAAACTAGAGCTGATACAAGCTTCTTATTGAGGGTATGGAAACTTTCATCATAGTCTAGAGTCCATTCGAACTTTACTTCCTTCTGCAACAACCTGGTCATGGGCTTCGCTATCTTAGAAAATTTTTCGATGAATCTGCGATAATATTCGGCTAGTCCCAGAAAACTCCAGATCTCAGACACATTTGTCGGCTACAACCAATTTGTCACTGCTTCCACGGTAGTAGGATCTACTACCATTCCTTTGGCAGATATGACATGACCTAAAAACTTCACCTCTGATGACCAAAACTTGCACTTGCTGTACTTAGCATATAACTGCTGCTCCCTTAACTTTCCCAATGTCAGACGGAGATGAGCTTCATGCTCTTCTGGTGTCTTGGAGTATATGAGTATATCATCGATGAATACTATAATGAACTTGTCCAAAAACTCCATGAATACATTGTTCATCATATTCATGGAGAATGTTGGGGGCATTCGTGAGTCCAAACGAGATCACAGTATACACGTATAATCCATATCAAGACGTGAATGTGGTCTTCAGGATATCTTCTTCTCTGATTCTTAACTGATGGTAACCTGATCGGAGATCGGTCTTGGAGAAAACTGAGGATCCTTTTAGCTGGTAAAAAAAATCGTCAATCCGAGGTAGTGGATACTTGTTCTTGATGGTCACCTCATTCAAATCTCTATAATCTACACACATCCTCTTCATGGCAAATATGACCGTTGCTCCCCAAGGCGAGGTACTCGGTCTGATGTGTCCCTTTTGTTCAAGCTCTTCAATATTATTCTTCATTTTAGCTAACTCACTAGTGGCCATCCTGTACGGTCACTTGGAGATCGGTGTTGTTCCAGGAACAAGCTCAATCCTGAACTCAATGTCTCTCTTAGGTGGCATCCCTGGCATATCTTCTGGAAAATGTCCGGGTATTCTCGGGCCACGGGCACTTCTTCTAATGCCACTTGATCTAGTAATGTTCCTTTCGGTCCTCGGATAGCCATCTTGAACGTGACAGAGGTTCCATCATCACTAGTTACACTGACGGACTTTCTGACGTAGTCTAGCCCCTTGCAATCTATGAGGACTGGGTCTGCCCAAAATAATATCCCTTGGATCTCTATCCTTATCCTTGGGCTGAATAAATTGGCTCGAGTTTGTTTGCTGGGGGTGGCGATTATCATAGGTTTGGGCAAGTGAAGTAATTATAACCCATTATTTTTCACAAAATTCTTGGATATGAATTAATGCGTTGCTCCAGAGTCAAATAATATTACTGTTGGTATGAAGTTGGCAGTGAACATACTGAGAACAACTTCCGGGGCCTCCTGAGCTTCTTTAGCGGTGATGTGGTTGATGCGAGCATGAACCACCGGGTTTTGTGCATCTCCTTAGGGACGCATGGGATAAGGGCACTGATGAGAGTAGTGTCCTTCTTTGTCACAGTTGAAGCAAACAACTTGCTTGCCATGCCTGTCCCTCAAGACCTCGGCCTTCATGGTAGGTGCTGGTGGAGCAGATTGAGCTGGTGGAGCTAGGCGAGGATTCTCGGTGCTTGAACCACCGACAGTGTATTGCGGCCTGTAGACGGGGCTAGGATGATAGCTGGGCGCATGGGGTGGAGGTGTGAAGCAGGGTCTCTGTGCATTCCCCTGGTGATGCTTAAAAGTAATAATCTTTTTCTTCTAGAGATCTAACTTGTTCTGTTCGGTCTCTTAAAAAATTTCCTTGTTTACCAACTTCTAGAAGTTAGCTTAATTCGCATAAATGAGCTGGATGGAGAGCTCATTTTTTAGTCCCCTCAGGAACTTTGTTTGACGATCGACGTCGGTGCAGACTTCTTCTAGCACATACCAGGCCAATCGGTTGAATTCATGGAGATACTCTGTGATAGTCTTGCTCCCTTGCTGCAAGTCATGGAACTCCTACTGCTTCAGTGCTATAATCCTAGCAGGGACGTGGGCGGCCCGGAAGGCGACGGTGAACTCCGCCCAAGTAACCTCGTGACCCTCTAGCTGAGATTCACGGTAATTATCCCATTATTCTGCGGTGGGTCCCTGATGCTGGTGAGCAGCGAACGCCACTCACTCCCTATTTGAACAAGATGGAAGATCCAACTTCTTTCCAATGGTCCTCAACCAATCACCCGCCTCCATTGGGTTGGTCGTGCTCGAGAATGTGGGAGGCCTCACGTGCAGGAACTCAGAGAGCTGAGGCACGGGGACAGGTCCAGGGGCGTGCTGACAAGGGAATGGCTCCAGGTTCTGCTATTGTAGATGATTCAGTTGGGTCAGCTGCTTGTGCATCTGTGCCTACTGCTGAATCTAGGCTAACATCATTGTAATCAGTTGATTTTGATTAGCCATCATTTCGTCTATGGTGGGGTGACTAACGCGGTTCTGTTGCACCCCAATTGGGTACAACACCACCCGATACATCGTTGGCAGCACTCTCTCCATTGTTGTTGGAACCCGAGTTCTGATTGTTGGCCATTCTGAAGGTAGTAATATCCCAAGTATAAAAACGACTTAGAAAATTTAATCAAAAATATTCCTCAACTCATTTATTAATCATGGTATAAAATGGTTTATCATATTACAACTCTTATTTTCATTACATCTATAGCACAAGCTACTATAGATAGCACCACAATCATAAAGAAAATAAAACAATCAACAAGAACTATCTTCTATGGCGATCTACTCATTATTAGAGGCAGTCTCGATGCTCTATGATCCACGAGTGGATCCAGGAAGGCTGGGCTCGACGAAGTTCTCGATCATCGGCTACAAGACATCGACTGGTCCTAGAAAAGAGGCATTGAAGCTGGGGGCCCACGGGTACTGTCGGCAGAGTAGTCCTCTTTGGCCGAGCAGTGGGTTCTCTAAGGGGCTTCTTACGCCTAGGGATGAGGGGCAACATCTCCACGATCTCCTTCTACGGCTCTATGATCTTGCGCTACAGCTCACCATTCTGCTAGATCAAGCTCTTCGTCTCATGACGAAAGAACTTGACGACGTCATGGTGCTCATTGGCGTCAAGTACATCCTCGGTATGAAGGTGGTCCATGGCCTGTAGGAGTAGAGTGTGCCAGGCCATGATGGGGTCACGATCGGAGATGAAGTCGATGTGCATGATACGGTGGGCTCCCGGTGTGCGCATAGGCAGATGATGGAAGGAGGAGCCCCGAAGATGATCATCATAGATCATCCTCAACTCCGCGAGAGCCTAATGAACAGCGCACTAGCTAGCTACAGCAAAAGTTGGGCCCCGACTACTGCAATGAAGAAAGAAAGTTGTTCGCCGGTGGCATGGATTGTGACTAAGACATCACAAGGGCCACCTAAATCCTCCGTATAAACTCCATGGAACTCAGGTTCAAAGGTAAACCCGAGAAAAGCCACCAGCATCCGGAGCTCCCGGATGAATCCATCATACTCCTAGCAGTAGCTATGGATATGGTGGACCGACATCTACAAAAAAATTTAAAGAGTCACGGAGAGGAAAAAAATTATGAAGTAGGTTTTCATGAGATAAGTATTGCAAAACTAAGTGCTAGGTAGGTCTGTTTGGCTTCATACAATCAAGTCGGCTCTGATACCATCTCGTGACTCCCAAAATTTAACAATTCCAAACATTATTGTAATTCCAAAGAAAAACAATAATAACAAGTTGTTCATCACACAACATCATACATACATCAATCATCGGTGGTACGCAGACCATATTATTACACAAGTGGTAAAAATAAGAGAAACTAATAAAAGGAAACTCCTAGATGAACATCTTCGCCAGTCTCACACCTTGACTGGGTAGCTACACCAGACCATCCTACTCGTAATACGCCGCCACTGAAGTGGTTTTCAACGGGTATGAGTACAAAAGTACTCAACAAGCCACCGAGAATGCAGTAATAAAGCAGGGTAATAACAAAGGAAGGTAGTGGCTCAACCAAACCAAATCACGAGGTTCAAAATCTAATTGCTTCCTGCCTTTATCAACACTAATTTTGTACTTAGCATTCATGCGCTCAATGTTTTCTTTTGTGGTTTCATGCAGTTTAAGCATCAACTCAGCACCTCGGTTAGCATCAAATTTAACTTTTTAGAAGATGGCAAAGGCATTAAATCAATTGGAGCACAAGGCAGGAAACCATAAACAGTTTCAAATGGACACATCTTTGTAGTAGAATGCAATGAACGATTATAAAAAAATTCAACATGAGACAAACATTCTTCCCACATCTTAATATTTTTCTTTAAAACAACCCTTAACATGGTAGATAGTGTCATATTCACAACTTCAGTTTGTCCATCAGTTTGAGGATGACAAGTTGTAGAGAAAAGCAGCTTAGTCCCCAATTTAGCCCACAAAGTTCTCCAAAAATGGCTAAAAAATTTAGCGTTACGATCATAAACAATTGTGTTTGGTACGCCATGCAAACGAATAATTTCATTAAAGAACAAATCAGTAATATGAGAAGCATCATCAGTTTTATGACATGGTATGAAGTGAGCCATTTTAGAGAATCTATCTACCACCACAAAAATGCTATCACGTCCTCTTTTAGTTCTAGGTAAACCCAACACAAAATCCATAGAAATATCTTTCCAAGGAATACTAGGAACAGGTAGAGGCATATACATACCATGTGGATTTAGGCGCGACTTAGCCTTTTGACATGGAGTGCAACGAGAAACAAATCGCACCACATCTCTTCTCATCTTTGGCCAAAAGAAATGAGCCGCAAGAATGTCCTCCGTCTTATTGACACCAAAGTGTCCCATCAGCTCACCTCCATTTGCTTCCTATAACAGCAATAAGCGAATGAAGCTAGCTAGAATGGATAGCTTGTTAGCTCAAAACACAAACCTATCATTGAAGACAAATTTGTTCCATGTTTGGCCATCTTTACAATGTAGCAACACATCTTTGAAATCAACATCATGCACATATTGATCTTTAATTGCTTCTAATCCAAAGATTTTATAGTCAAGTGGTGTCAATAAGGCATATCTCCTTGACAAAGCATCAGAAATAACATTCTCCTTCCCTTTCTTGTGTTTGATAACATAAGGGAAAGATTCAATGAATTCAACCCATTTTGCATGTCTACGGTTCAGTTTTCCTTGACTACGAATATGTTTCAAAGATTCATGATCAGAATGTATAACAAATTCTTTGGGCCACAAATAATGTTGCCATGTTTCTAAGCACCTCACAAGAGCATACAATTCATTATCACATGTAGAATAATTCAGAACAGGACCACTAAGTTTTTCACTGAAATATGCAACAGGTTTTCTTTCTTGCAGCAAGATACCACCCAATCCAACCCCACTAGCATCAAATTCAAGTTCAAAAGTCTTATTAAAATTAGGAAGTTGGAGGATAGGTGCATGAGTCAACTTAGCTTTTAGCATGGTGAAGGAATTCTCCTGTCGTGTGCCCCTAGAGAAAGGCACATCCTTCTTTGTAAGCTCATTTAGTGGTGCAGCAATGGTGATGAAATCCTTCACAAAACAGTGATAGAATCCCGCAAGTCCTAAGAAACTTCGTACCAGTGAGAGGGTTTTTAGGATAGGCCAGCTGTGTATAGCTTCAACCTTAGCATGATCAACTTCAATTCCGTGCGGAGTGACAACATATCCAAGAAACGAGACTCGATCCGTGCAAAAGGTGCACTTGTCAAGGTTACCAAATAGACGTGCATCACGTAGAGCATTAAAAACAACACGTAAATGATCAATATGCTCATCTATGGTCTTTCTATAAATCAGAATATCATCAAAGCAAACCACCACAAAGTTTCCAATGAAAGCACGGAAAACCTCATTCATTAATCTCATAAATGTGATAGGTGCATTAGTTAACCCAAAAGGCATTACTAACCACTCATATAAGCCAAACTTAGTATTAAAAGTTGTTTTCCACTCATCCCCTAATTTCATACGAATTTGGTGGTACCCACTACGTAAATCAACTTTAGAAAATACAACAGCACCACTCAACTCATCAAGCATATCATCTAAACGTGGAATAGGGTGACAATAGCGAATGGTGATATTGTTAATTGCTCTACAGTCGACACACATGTGCCATGAACCATCTTTCTTAGGAACTAAAATAACCGGAACAACACAAGGACTAAGAGACTCACACACATACCCCTTGTTAGGTAGGTTGTGTACTTGGCGCTGAATTTCTTTTGTTTCTTCGGGGTTGGACCTGTATGGTGTACGGTCGGTTCGGCAAGGCAACACCTTCCGTAAAGTATCTGCATGCTAGAATCCAAGTCCATATGTGGTTGGGACGGCCATCACAAGTTGCTGTTGTTCTGGAATCCAAATGTCGTCCATGTGAAACCAACTCTGCTTTCTTCCTGTCCATCGTTCCTAAGCAACAAGAGAGAGCGCCCATTTCCATTATCTACATAAGGGAAATAAGAAGATAGGAATGAGGTTACTTGATAGTTTAGTTGGTGTGCACGGGCCCGAGTGATCGGACAAGAAATCTGATTATGTGTTGGTGTGGATGTATCTCTGGTGTCGATGTCCTCATTAGTTTATGCACATGCTATGAATCATGATAAAAAGTGTGCAGTCTACCTACAAAGAGCAAACCCGGAAAGCGACGAGGTATCCTAATCTGTCGAGAATCAAAACTCGTACACGTGGCCTAGCACCATATGAAGCATGGTGTACACCACAACGGGCAAAATCTCTCATGGTACTAGGGGAGCCTCAAAATCAGAATAAGAGTGCAAAACAAACTCATGCATACCTGAAGATGGGTAATGCATGTGCTGAAAACTCATTGCATGAGAATGTCGTTTATCCTTGGTACGACGAAAGCAAAATCCAACCAAGTGACCCACCCGCTGATAATAGGAGCAATGATACACTCTCTTGGGTGTATGAGCATGGGTCTTAGGCGCAAATCTCACAGTCTTCTTGGGTTTTTGCTGAGGAGTTTACTTTGGTGGAGGTAGAGCTTTCTTTGCTGGTTGAGTAGGATTCTAGGCTTTTTGTGTGGTGTCTAACTGGGCTCTTTCCTTTTCAAGGGTAGTAGGTGGAGTGAACATAGTTTCGCTCGAAGTGTTTGGAGTGATTCTCTTATAACCCAACCCTAGAGCTAACCCTGCCCTATCAGCACACATTTGTGTTTTAGCCAAAAGAAAATCCATCCTACCATTTCTTTTAGTGCATTTTTCCACCACGTAGAGAAGATAATCATTTTCACATTTTAATTTTTTGACTTGCTCTCTAGCAAAGTTGAGTTAGTCCTTAAGGGTGATAAAGGTGGGACAAGTAGGTTGCACATCCTTAGAACACTTAGCACTCTCTAATCTAGCCTTAAGTTCATCAACATGCTTATCTCTCGAATTAATGCTTTCAACAAGTAAAGGACAATTCATGCATTCATTGATGCAAACAGGACTAGACTCCACCTCCAAAAGCTGCTTCTGAGAAATTTTAAGTTTTTCAACAATTTGAGCATGTGTAGAACGTAGCTGAGCAAGTTCACTCATAACAACAGGACAAGACTCACATTCAACATCATCAGACTTAGATTTTAGAATTGTAAGTTCAGTTGAAATAGATTCAAGTCTAAATTTTAGTTCTTTTCGTTCTTTAGCAGCAAGTTTAAGTAATCTATCATGAGAACAGACAACATCATGTAATTCATAATTTTTAACAAGAAGCTTGTCACATGATAGATATACCTCAAATGTGTCGAGCTCATCGCTGCTATGGATGCTGTCAGCCATGAAGGAAAGTCGGTGAAGTCTTTTGTCTTCTTCTTCTTCTTTTCTTCATTCTTGGATGACTCCTCCTCATCCGAGCTTGGCTCCTCACTCGATGAAGTGTCAACATCACTGAGAGCGGCCATAAAAGCTCTGGCTACCTTCTTAGCCACTTTGCCATGCTTCCCCTTAAAGAAGGGCTTCTTATTCCACTTCTGGTGCTTGTGCTAATTTTCATTTTTCATTTTTAATTTAGAGAAATTAACTTTAATGTGAGAAAGATCTCCACACTCAAAACATCCCCGAGACCCTCCTTTCCTTTGATCTTGTCTATCATTGTAGAAGCGGGTGATCTTCTTGATAATGAGAGCTAGCTCCTCATCATCTAGAGTGTCCACCTGTTTTTTTGTGACAGACACTAGGGAGGACAAGTCAAAACCTCCAGAAAAAGCACAAACTCCAAAACCACTAGAAAAATTAACTCTAGATGAGATGCCACTGCCACAAATGAAAACTAGTGCTATGGAAGGCAGCAAAAAGTTTTCAAATCCTAGATGATATGCCTTGGCAATCTTGGTGGACTTAAGCTTAGTTAAGAGCTTGTCGCAAGTTAATGTGTCGTAGCTTGACGACTCATCAATACTAGAGATCTTCACCTCTCATATGCTACGATCAAGAGCATAGAGAAGTTTGATAGCTCTATCATGATCTGAATAAGCTAACGTCCCAGTGGAGCGCAAGTTGCTCACAAGCCCCTCAAATCGAGCAAACATGGCATCTTCAGATTTACCAGGGCCTTGAACAAGCATTTGATATTCTTGATTATATATGCTTTGGCGCCTAGCCTTAATCTGAGTTGTGCCCTCATGAAAAGTTTTCAGAGTTGTCCAAATTTCACATGCAGTTCGTAGGTGCTGGACCCTATCAAACTCATTGTGACTTAGACTGATGAACAATATATTTCTTGCCTTGTTGTTACAATCGTATTGTTCCTTTTCATCTTGAGTGGTGCGAGTTTCAGGGATCACATATCGGGAATCAACAATGTCCCATATAACACTTCCTTGGTTTAGTAAATAAGCCTCCATGCGCACCTTCCAATAAGCAAAATCACGACCATCGAACAACAGAATGTTAGTATTCTTGTCCATGTCACCAATGAATCACAAAACCGGTTAAGGTAAACTAGTGATCTAACTGGCTCTGATACTAATTGTAGGATTAGAACAGACAACTAGAGGGGGGCTGAATAGGTGCCTCGACAAATTCTCGCGAATAGATGGCCTTTTCAAATTACCCAACGCACCTCTATAGGATATGCAAAACCAATAGAGATTTAACAACAATTGAACAATTTTAAGTTCACTAAAAAATAGCTCATAAATTTTTCTTTTTCAGATTGAACATTGAATTACTGAATTCATGATCAGTCAGACTTTGATTTGCTGACAGGATTTTCAGTCGGTATTTGAAATACCGAATTGGTAAGTCGACCAATGAAACACCAACATGATTCAGAAACTTCAGAGAACAGATAAAAATCAAAATTGATTCCGAGTAAAACTTTTCTGACTGATCTACTTTCAATTTCTATATGCCCTTTCTTGTAAACACACAAATGCTATTGTAGATGAACCATGCAATAAAACTAACTCAAAACAACTAATAAACAACACCAACTGTATTTTCAGATTCTAAACAGTTGCCTATGGAAACTTGAACATACAAGAATTTTGAAACTACACAGAACTTACTCCTGAAATAAAAGACATAGAATACTCTAGAATTTTCTGTGTACAGATGAAGATTAAACACAAAAGTATTTAGAGAAAACTTTGGATCAAACTATTTAAGAACTCACCTTTCAGTTTAATGACTTTGTATTTAGATCATCAATAATCAGAGAAATAAACCACATAACCCATGGTAAAATGATGATCAACAGAACATGCATGCTAGCACAAACTACAATAGACATCTCATACTTGAAGCACATGCAGATAAACCAGAACTGAAGAACTCGAGGCAAAAGAAAGCTTCAGTGTTTTTGAATGAAATTCTAAAAACAACTTCTGAATAACTACTATTGGTGAACTAAAAAACCACGGTAGAAGAACTGTGCTCCAAAATTTATAGGAACCTGATGAAGAACATCATTGCGCCTTCTGCCATTCAAAAGTTACAGTATCAGAAGAAAACAAGATCAAGAACAATACCAAAACAACCAAAAGCTTCTGGATGCTGAATAGAACTAGTTTTCGGCAAAAACAACAAGAAATCAGATGAAGAACAACGCCGGCTATCTATACAAGCTACATGAATTGTTTAAATAGTAGCCTTCACATTCAAAGCCAATTGAATCATATTTCAACACTTTTGATTGAATCTAAATAGATTCTGCACCCAGAGCCAAACAAAAACAAACAACAATGCTACTGTATCGCATCAAAAAGTGCATGACAGTATTTGTTGTATCATGTCTGACATCAAGACAATGAACAGAGCAACATATCAACCAGGCTTTAATCAGAATAGAAGCACACCACAGAACAAATCAGGAGAAAAACAAAAATGCAATCGCTGAATAGATCAAGACAACTATGTATGCAGACATCCGACAGTGAAGTTCTGGAGATGAACTGTATCCTATTTTGTAGAAAAATAGGAAGGAAACCAAACAACAAAGAGTGACTCTCTGAAATAAAATTGGAACCAATATATTAACTGAACACAAATCAAAACACTGAAAAGAAAAACAATGGCAGCAACACAAAACTCACGACAGATAAAATCTCATAGCAACAATCAATGTTGGTGATCTAGCACAGCATCGAGAGCAGAAAACATTTACACATCACCGAAAGCCCAGAGAGGAAGAAACCAAAAAGAACCAGCCTAAGAATTCGTTCTCAAAAGAATGAACAGCAGAACCTGGATCCTTCAATAGTTAGCCCTAAATGATGGCGATTGAGAAATTTTAGGTGGAATGAACTCAACAAACAAAAGACAGCGGTACATGCATCTGGCAACTTGAGATTTCTGTAGCCGGTCCAGCACAATATTGCTGAAAATGACTTGCAATGATGAGCAGTGCATGCATAAAAAGAAGGGGAACTAAGAAATGATAAAATTCTTGATATGATTTTCAGCACCCAAAAGTTTAGCCAAAAGAATCACCTAATCCCCTAGACATGGGGTCCTTTATATAGGCAAGCCTATCAAGGTATTCCCCAAAATGCCATTAGGGTTTAATGACCAAGTATTTACCTAATTTCCCTTATGTATTTTCAGAATTATTAATTCTGAAAAATACACAAAAGTATACTCCTAATTTATTACATCATTAAACTTATTCTTTTAATATTTTTTAGAATTAAGAATTCTGAAAAATTCTAAAAGATTACACTTAATCTAGACAATTAAACAAAAAAATAAACTCCTATTTATTGGAATTTAAAACATTTTCTGATACGATGGTTTTCAGCCAAAACCGACAAAGCTTTCCCGATTGCCGACACGTGACACCAATCTACGAACTCGACCACCAGCAAGTCTCTCCCGCACTCGATCCCCTCAAGTTGCCTGAAAACTTGCACTGGCCTCCCTTTCGCTGACTTGGTCGACATGCTGCCTCGATCATTCGTTGTTGGGGGAATTAGTTTTCCCTTAAACAAGGGCCAAATGACGTCAGCCTCCGAAGGCCTCGGGCTCGGAGCCTGTCAGCTGGCGAAGCCTGAGGATGAGCTCCAGCCTCCTCTGATGATGTCAACTCCAAGAACATCCAAGACATGCCCCTCTAGAGCCCAGCCTTTGGGACCCCTCTAGGTCCCCTTCGGAGCCAAGCCTCTGGGAGTCGGTTCGGTGCCCACTTCGGAGCCCCCTTCGGGGTCCGTTTTGGAGTGCTCTTCGGAGCACCCTTAGACACCTTCGACTGAAGACCTCTGCCAAATGCTTCGGACCAGAAGAAATATCCAAGCATCGCTATAGTGTAAATCCATACCGAGGCCCTTTGCCCCTGGTATGCCTATACCTGCTCCAGAAGTGATGTTTATCTACTGCGTCTGTAAAGTCAAATGTACAGTAGTCTAGTCTTTTTCCTTCTTGACCCTACAAAGCCTACGGCGTGTAGAGGGCAGTTGGGTCTTTTCCTTTGGCCTGCATGCCTATAAAAGCAGGGCCATGCCCTTGTAATAAACAATTGTTGAGTAGAGGCAAAACTATGCCAAATCCACTGTAACTAGACATAGGGCTATTATCCCTCCGCGGAGGCCCAAACCAGCATATATTCTCTCTCCCTCTGTGAGAACCCTCTGAGGTTTCTTCTATACACCATACACAACATAAAAACCTGCTGCAGCTAACACAATTGCTACAACATCCGTCTATCCATGTCTCACTCTATCTCCACGTGTACTCCTGAGATCATCCCCCATCTTCACCCGGCCTCCTTGATCCTCTAGCATCAAGCCCCCCGCTTGACCCTTGATCACCTACAGTTGACAGTTGGCTAGCATCTCCACCCTGCACACATGAGACAAGCCAAAACACGAAACGCGACGCACAACGATCCCATCAACACACAATCTCCATACACACATCGATCCCATCGATGCAAGCAAACCACTAATCACTCATCACCATGATCGAGCAAACTTGTCAATAACTCATCACCAAGATAAAAATCACATTGTGACCCCACTTGGTTCCACATGATCCAATTATTCGAGTTCGAGCACGACAATTAAATCTCCAAGTCATCTCGTTTCTAAGTATCTTAGTATATTATCTTGCGAATAAATTACTACCTAATATTATTATTATTGTTAGGAACCATGGAGATGATAAAAATCACTTGAAGATAAACAAAGAGTTGGAGAAGAACCAGAAAGTATGTCCAAGCCAATTTGAGAGTCCAATCTAAGTACAATTCGTGTCCAACTCAGATTCCAAGAGCAGCGTGCACTAAAATCGTTGCCTAGGCCGCATACGGACTTCATTTTTGACGTTCCACCTAGCCACGAAAAGATAACTTCAGAACCTTTCCAATGCCACCAGTTTCAGCTCAAAATTCCTTTTGATCAATGAGAATCATCAAAACAAGATAGAGTCCATAATCTATCAGCATGTTGTTTACTGCGTTATTGGGCTGTTGTAGCAATTGTGTTAGCTACAACACAGGTTTTGTATGTGTGTAAAATGAACCTCGAAGGTTTCTCTCAAGAGGAGAAAAGATTTATACCGGTTCGGACCTCCCCTAAGGGATAATAGCCCTACGTCCAGTTTGTGGTGGATTTGGCATAATATGCCTCGGTGGAGTCTAGTGAATCTCAGGGCTCTCATGGCCTTGGAGGAGCTGAACTATTACAAGGGCTTGGCCCTTCTTTTATAGGCACGCAGGCCAAAGGAAAAGACCTAAATGCCCTCTATAATTCATAGGCTTATAGGGGCAAAAAGGGAAATAAGGGCTAGTCTACTGTACAAAGTGCTTCACAGCTTTACAGACGTGTCAGATAAACGCCACTTCTTGACCAGCTAAATGACATACTAGGGGCAGAGGGGCCCCTGGTATGACTTCTACACTGTAGCGAAGTACAAATATCTTCTGGGTTCGGAGTAGGGGCCGGAGCACTTCAGGCGGAGGCCACAAAGAAGACTTCGAAGGACACTCCGAAGTGGGCTTCGAAGTATACTCCGGATTGAACTCCGAACTGGGTTCTCCGAGACTTAGCTTCGAATCAGCTAAGGGTCCAGAGACTGGCTCTAAGGAGCTTCGAAAGGAGATCGAAGGGTAACTCCGAACAAAGCTTGGAGGTTAACTCCAAAGTTAGCCCGGAGGATAACTCCGAAACTAGCCTGAGACTTGGCTTCTGGCAAACTTCAAGGGAGCTTGTAAGCTTTGCTCCGGAGGACTCCGAAAGGGGTTCGGAGGCCTCGCTCCAGGGGGCTCCGAAGAGAACCTTAGGACTTAGAAATAACTTCACCAGATAGGGGTATGCTTTGACAGTGTCGGGCTCTAGGCCGAAGGCTGACGTCATTTGGCCCCTGTTTAAGGGAAAACTTATTCCCCCAACATGGGCCTTTGGGTCGTGTATCTAGTTGAGACCATTAATGATGCATCCCAAACTACTATATATGGTGTTTCTACAGCCATCTATGGTTTTTTTGGTTTATTTTAAACATTGCTTTGATAGCCGCTGCTTCGCCGGATTTGTAAGTGAACCCAACTCGCAGATTCTAATAGAATTTCAATTCGATTGCATTTTCTGCGTTCTTGCTTGTGTTCTTCTATTCGCATGCAAGGATTATCCTTCTTGGCGAGGTCAATCAGGTTGTGCTTGGTTGATAACTAATGAAGCAATGGTGCAGAGATTGCAAGGGCCAATCTCGTGGATCGGAAGTCAGATCATCAACGTCGAGTTCTCTAGAAATCGTTGTTTATCCCCCACCTGACAGAACATCAGCCACCCTCCTCCTCCATCAAGTGGTATCATAGCTTGGTTTACCGTAAGGTTCATGTATCTTAGATTAGATTGGTTTCATATTCATCCCATCATCCATGAAAAAGCCAACAAAAAATTTGTAGTCGTAGGTTTTCCCCAATCCAAGACCATCTCTAGCCTTTGCACGTTTTGGTTTCAGAGTCCGTAGTATTAAGTTTACGTCCATGGTAAAGTCCTGTTGCTGGTTAGTATTGTGATCCATTTTTCTAAATCCCTTATACTAGCCACCACCCATAAATCCCCTTTGATTTGCAATTCGCGTACGAACTAGAACCTCAAAACCCTTATTCAGACTACCTCTGATAAAACGGTGATATCTTTTGCATACGGACTCCCAATAAGGTAAATAAATACATTTTCGAAATCTATAGAAAACGTTATATCTAAGTTTAACTAGCTATCTAGGTTCGCCAATTTTATTTTTTCCAAATTCGGCCGGAAAGATCAATTTTTCCAGTCAAGATGTTTGTTGTGTAGATTTTTCAGCTCATCTTTATTTACCTACATAGCACTTCTTTGTAGCAAAATTGTATCACATCTTCTTGGTTTGTCTTCTTTGTGCTCCTAGTCGACAAAAAAAGAAGTCTAGAAAAATATTTCAAAAAAAAGAGTTAAAAATATCGAAAAAGAAGAATATCAAAAAAAAGGAGCACTTAGGGATAAGCTTGGAAGATATTAGTTTTGTGTGGTGCTGTTTTTGATACTGTTTTGTGCTGATATGATTTCATCAATCTATAAGCCATTCTTTGAGCCTCAACCACACTCTCATATAATACTTGTTGTCATAGGGATCACATTTAGACCAGCAATTAGTACGAGTACTTTGGACACTTATTTAATATTAATATCTGTTTCTGAATCATTTTCCACCATGTAGATTACTCTTATTTAACCGCCTAGACTCCACATATATGCTTCTGATCGGTGTAACTTGAGTCTTTGCAATCCTATACCATTCTCTTTAGAAGTCACCAACCAGTCAAGAATTGTGCCATGACCAAGATTGTTCCATCCACTGCCCTACGATGGTAAGAACCTTGTAAGATTGTGGTAAGACGCTTGAGTGTGAGTGAGAGCACCTTCTACTACCTAATAGTTTATAGGGATAATATGTTTTTCTAGTGTTTTTTCTTTTTCAACTAACCATGGCAGGTATGGGAGGTACAACAAATCATAATCATGGTAACAATGTTACTTCTATCAAAAGTAAGTTTACCATCCCATCTTTTTATGGTGAATATGATGCTGAAGAATACCTAAATTGGGAGATGACCGTAGAGCATAATTTTAACTTATATCTAGTTCCTGAACAACATAGAGTTAAACAAGCAACTGGCATGTTTAAAAATCATGCTTTAATCTAGTGGGAAGATATAAGTGAACTTCAATTACAACCTGATATATGGGGTCATTTTAAAAGAGCTATGCGTAGTAAATTTGTCTCTCCTTATCATCGTGAATTGTGTAAGAAACTACAATGCTTTGTTCAAGGTAACATGTCTCTGAGAGAGTATTATGCTGAGCTTCGAGAGAGCATGACCCGTTGTGGTGTTGTGGAGCACTCGGAGTACACAATGTGGCACTTCTATGATGGATTGAGGTAGTGGTGTAGCGATTGCTAGGGCCAAACTTGTGGATCAGAAGCCAGATTGTCAATGTCGAGTTCTCCACAAATCGTTGTTTATCCCCCACCTAATGGAAGATCGGCCACCCCCTCCTCCATCACAACTTTTTAAAGATTAATTGATGTTGGCGCAAAAGATTACACTAATAGGTTTTAGTAAACTCAAAGATTTGATAAACAAAGTGTTGGTTGTGCAGAATGTTCTAAGCCTCTGAATTGGATAATAGATCAAGACAGTTCGAGGTGTGTATTTAATACCTGAATATTCGATGCCTCTTACAGAATCGAAGAGGGGTATTTATAGAGAAGATACATTAGGAAAAAACCTCTTTACCCTCTAATTACAACTGACCTAGAAGATACTGTTTAATATTCTTCGTAGGGTTAACATGGTAAAAGACTTGGTCAATAGTGAGAAAGTAATTCTTCCATCCTTGCTGGTAGTACCCCTCCGGGTAAAGAGGCTCTGTGATTCTTGGTCGTGCCGAAGCCTTAGCGGAAACCTTCATCGTGGAATGCTCTGAATGTAGTGAAGCCTTGATGCTATTAGGACCTTCGGAGATCAGGACTTCTAGCTTCCTTTTGTCTTCTGATAATGTTGTTGCAGAGATTTTAAATGATGCTAATGATGAAGTATTTTCCCCCCAACAATTTCTAAGGCCCTAGGTCACCAGATAGGCCGCAATGTTGGGGCCTATATGGATGACATTGTATTAAAGAGTGCTTTGAAGCACCAGCATGTGGAATTCGCCTCAACCCCGAGAAATGTATCTTCGGGGCTCAAGCAGGAAAATTTTTAGGGTATTTAGTTTTGATCAGAGAAATCGAAGCTAGCCCAATATAGATATGTGCACTGCAAAGGATCGCTCCACTAGAAAATTTAATGCAAGTCTAGAAGCTTGCCGGACGCCTCGCAACCCTTATCCGATTTCTAGCAAAGTCCGCAGAGCGGAGCCTCTCGATATTCAAAGCTTTGAAGGGGTCTAAAATTTTTAACTGGACACCAGAGTGCCAGAAGATCTTTGATGAAATTAAGGACTACCTCGGCAATCTTGCAACAATTACTTTGCCCCTTGTAGATGAAACTCTGCTGCTTTATCTTGTAGCAACAGGCTCCGCTGTTAGTGCAATACTTGTCCGAGAGGTGGATGAGGAGCCATGTTGAAGAGCATGGGCCTCATGGATCCAGATGTGATGAGTGATTGTCGACGAAAGTCAAGTGGACAAGAAGAGAAGAGAAGACCTGCTGTGTCTAAGCCGCGTGTGACTCAGGTACACGGGCAGCGAGCGACTACCAGGTAGAGGGGCCGCGGAGTCGGGCTAGCCAAATTCGAGTACATCGGCTAGGACCAGTAGAGGATCCACTGGTCTGTTGACCGGGATTGACTTAGGTACACGGGCAGTGAGCGATTGCTGGGCTGAGGGAGCTGTGGAATTGGGCCGGCCCACGCCGGGTACCCGGTGCAAAGACGGTGGACGCTTTGTCAGTTTCAGCGCAAAACTGACTACCGCTGATCTCGAATCTGACCGTTCTAAGGCGAAGCCGTAGCTACTACGAAAGCTCCGCATCAGGACAAGTCATATGTATTTAGGTTTTTACTATTTTGCCTTTAGGCCCACAGTCTATCAATCGAGTATGTAAAAAATCCTAAGGGCATTTCGGTCTTTTCCATTTTTATTTCATCGTCTATTTAAACCCTAAGGGTATTTTTGATTTTTCCTAGTCTTTTGGGATGCCTATAAATAGGGCCCCAATCCCTAGGGTTAGGGTTAACTCATTCAATGCTAAACGTGAGTTCATGTTGATTTTGATTTCTCTTTAGGGGATTTTTGAGATTCTGCCATGTTCAAACTCTAGCCACTTTCCTCCTGCCTTCCTATCTTCCCTAGCTGAGGAGCCATGCTGAATAGCGTGGGCCTCATGGCTCCAGATGTGATGAGTCATTGTCAACGATAGTCAAAGAGGACTGAAAAGAGAGAGAAGACCTGTTGCGTCTAGGCCGCGTGTGACTCAGGTACACGGGCAGCGAGCGACTGTCGGGTAGAGGGGCCGCGAAGTCGGGCTGGCCCAATCCGGGTACATGGGCTAGGAGCAGCAGAGGATCCACTGGACTGTTGACCAGGATTGACTCAGGTACACGGGCGGCGAGTGATTGCCGGGCTGAGGGAGCCGCGGAATCGGGCCGGCCTAATCCGGGTACTCGGTGCGAAGACGGTGGACGCTTTGTCAGTTTCGGCGCAAAACTGACGACCGTTGATTTCGGATCTGACCGTCCTGAGGCGAAGCCGTAGCTGCTACGAAAGCTCCGCATCAGGACAAGTTACCTTTATTTAGGTTTTTACTATTTTGCCTTTAGGCCCACAGTCTGTCAGTCGAGTCTGTAAAAAACCCTAAGGGCATTTCGGTCTTTTCCATTTTTATTCAGCGTCTGTAAAAAACCCTAGGGGTATTTCTGCATTTTTCCATTTAATGGGCTGCCTATAAATAGGCCCCAATATCCTAGGGTTAGGGCACCCTTTTTGAAGAAATCACTTTACCAATTCTGAAATCTTGAGGGTCATTTTTTCTCCATCTCCACTGTTCACCAGCCGCCGGTGTTCATCTGCTGGGAAATCACCGCCGCCGGCTACTTTTCTTCCTCTGCCTCCTTCAATCGCTAGCCACCGGTCAAGCAGTGTGCTTGCTGTAGCCTAGATGCGGCAGTAGCATTCCATGCGTGCTGCCTAGGCTAATCTGTGCTAGCGCAGCTACTAGCTGCTGCGTTACTGCAAGGACGCGTTTCTCGGAGTGGGAACCAGCAGCAGCATGCGCAGTCACAGCACTCAAGCACATGACTGAACCGAGTGTATGGATGGAGTGCTAGGCATCTAGCCTTCTTGGAGCACTTGGCGGAGTGTATTTTCTTGAGACTTGACAAAGCAAACAAGTGACACTGCTGCTTCTGGAAGCTGGAGAACACAAGGACGCCAGGAACAGAGGACACACGCTATAGTGAATTCAAAGTGGTAATAAATTTCTTGATTCACGTGGAAATTTTTGTTTGTGCTTTATTTTTGGTGATTTAAATACTGCAAGTTTTGATGATATAAACAAGAGCAAAATTATTCCTTGCAATATTTTTACTGTCATGATTAAACACTTTAAATTGTGGACTTTTTCTCATGAAGTATTATCTTTCAACGATCAATTTTTTTAGTAGATTCTTATTGATCGTGTGATTGATGAAATGTCTGTGAATGATGGATTACCTGTGGATTGTTGAAACCATTGTGGAGATGCTATCTGTTATGTGAATGATTTTAACCTGCCTTTAAGCACTGTGTTGGTGTCTTTTCTTTTAGGACACCGGTCGTTTTTAGGCTAGACTATTTTAAGCACCTGGAAATATTTTTATGCTGATTGTTTGTTGAGGTGCGTTGGGTGTTGGAAGAAGGCCATTGATTCGCAAGAATTTTTTAGGCGCCCATTCACCCCCCCTCTGGTCGCTACTTTCGGTCCTACAAGTGGTATCAGAGCTTGGTTAGGGTTTTTCCATACCTTAACCGGTTCTAAACCTCAGTAGTGATCATGACTTCTCCTGGCAAGGTCCCGTCCTTGGAAGCTTATGGCTATAATTATTGGAAGACTCGCATGCGAGCCTATCTCATGAGCCAAAGCTCGGAATTCTGGGACATTTGCGTTCACGCTACGTTTGTTGTATTGCCAGTTGCTGAGCAAGGTACTCCTGGTATCATTGCCCAGCATCTGAACAATAGTAAAGCTGTGAACATTCTGTTTTCTGGTTTAGGTCCCACTGAGTTTGAGCATGTGAGCCATCTCTCCACTGCGAGAGATATCTGGGCTACCCTCAAGGCACACCATGAGGGAACAGCCCAGGTCAAGGCTCGGCTCTATCAGACCTACCGGCGTGAATATGAGAACTTCACACAAAAGCCGGGTGAATCTGTTGAAGCGTTGTTTGGTCGTTTTCAATCGATCATAAACAAGCTTCAGGACAACAAGGCTGATGGTGCTCAGTTAGTCTCAGATCATGAGCAGGCGCTCAAGGTTCTCCATACCTTGGACCCAAAGATCTGGGAGATCAAGGTATCCTCTATCATTGAGAGTACATCTTATGATACCTTGACCATTTCTGAGTTGTTTAGCAAGCTGAAGGCCACCGAGGTAGATATCCAGTTGAGATCAAATCTCACTGGCTCTGGATCAAAATCTCTGGCTCTTGCTACACCTTCTGTTGATCCCTCTTCTGTGAGCTGTGCTGGGTTCTCTTTGATGTCTATCACTGAGAACCAGCTTGAGTCTTTGGGAGATGATGATTTGTGTCTGTTTAACAACCGGGTGCGTCGTGTTTATGACAAAAGGATGTTCAAAAGACCCGGCACAAAGACCGGATGCTCTGAGTGTGGTGATCCAGGACATTTCATCGCCGACTGCCCCAAGCGCAATGGTCACAAGAAGGGCACCAGTGGTGGCTTCCACGACTCCGGCAAGCACGACAGCTCCTCCTTCAACAAGGGCAAGCCAAAGACCAGATTCTTCAGAAAGGCCGTGAAGGACTACCGGCGAGAGAACAAGAAGCGCGACAAGGCCTTCTTCGCTGAGATGGAAAAGAGCTACTCCAAGCGGTCCACGTCTTCATCCTCTTCATCAAGCTCAAGTGATGAGGAGATCATCGTCAGGAAGGGGAAGGGCAAGGACGATCCAGCAGGCCTTTGCTTCATGGCCTTCGGGGACAGACCGAAGAGCCATTCACACCAGCACCGAAGATCCCGCAAGAGTTTCTACTCAATGGCTCTTGGGGATAAGGAAGAGAAGGGCTCCTCCGATGACTCCGACGACGACGACAATGAAAAGGTATCATCTTATGAACGCGAAATCGTTGATTTACTTGAAAGCAATCGTCAGGAGTTAAAATATCGGGAAAAACTGCTTAGAGGGGCTAAGAAGAGGATAGATGAGTTAGAGAGTGAGCTTGTCGTGGCCAACGGCAGAATTGAGAGTCTATCTTCTTCCCCTTGCTTGGGTGATAGCAGTGAGTGCCCAAAGTGTGAGGTGCTTCTGTGTGACCTGTCGACTCTGAAGTCTAGGTACACAGAAAGGGTTGATGAGAGGGATGCTTTGGCCACTGAGCTTGAAAGCGCTCAGCTGGAGCTGAAAGATGCTCAAGCCACAGTCGTCGTACCCTGTGCTGATTGCCCATCTCATCTTGCTAGTTTAGCTGAGCTGAAAGCCAAGGGCGATAAGCATCTGGGTAATTTGGAGAGAATGAGAGTTGAGCTTGCGCAGACTAGGCTAGAGCTTGAGACATTGTCAGTTCCACCCACTGTCTGTGAGAACTGTCTGTCTCTTAGACTTGAGTTGATTAAGCTAAAAGTCGAGAAGTCTGTCCAGGTAGATAGTGAGTGTGAGACCTGCTTGTCTCAGGTGGAGGTACTAGCATCCTTGAGAGAGGAGCTAGCTGATTCTCAGAATGAGAACTTTTACCTCCGGTCTATCCTGAGTTGGATCAGTGCCAGGGAGCGACATCTCGGCATGATGATCCAGCAGTTCAAGAGGCAGGATGGGTTTGGGGTAGGTTATACCTACACCAAGGCTGACTTTGAGAGTGCCATTAGCCGGGCAGTGGAGTGGAGTAAAATGACTCCTGAGCAGAGATATCCCAAGACTCACTCCACTGAGTCTTCCCTGGCTAGTCAACCCAAGGATGGAGTAATCCATTAGCAACCCAAAGCTCCACCCAAGAAGCCCATCTGGATTCCAAAGCCCAAACACCTCCACACTTCTCTTGACTCTCTTCCTAGAACCCCAAGAACCCCAAACACCACTAAGCCCAAGAACCCCAAGCCTCAACCACATCCCAAGAAGCCCACTTACCATTGCGAGTATTGTCAGAGAGACGGGCATCTGGCGGAGTTTTGCTTCAGGAGGAAGCGGGTTGAGAGAGCAGAGCATGCTCGTGGTGGTCAAGAGCAGTTCTACCAGCAGGGTGGTAGACTGAGAGTTCCTCGACGCGGGGAGAGGCTGGAGGCCAGGCCGCGTCGTGTAGGTGGTGGTAAGGGAGACGGCTTTCTTGGCCGTGCTCCAGATGGTGGTGTTCGTTCCGGCAGAGCTCCAGGCCGTTTTGGCTACGGTCCTGGACCTCGTGGCCGAGATTTTAGGCAGAACCGAGGACCGTGCTTTGAGCCGCGTTTTGGTCCAAACTTTTCTGATGATTTTTGCTTTCCGTCTTTTGAGCAGATGGCTCGACACTGGTTTAGCTCTTTTGCTAAACCCGGTGCTGGACCATTTGCTCCCACTTACAACCACTGATTGTGCAGGATCGGGGACTGGAGGACGTTTGGATCATGGACTCAGGATGCTCTCGCCACATGACGGGACATCGCAGATGGTTCTCCAGTCTCACTCCCCCGAGCTCCAAAGAGTACATCACCTTCGGGAACAGTGGTCAAGGGAAAGTAAGTGGCATTGGCTCAATTCGCATTTCAGACCATTTTTCTTTGAAGAACGTTGCCTTGGTTGGAAACTTGAACTTCAATTTGATCTCTGTTTCGCAACTTCTTGAGGATGGTTTGGAGGTGCGTTTTAAGAAGGGCAATTCTTCTGTGTTTGATTCTAGAGGGTCTTTGATTTGCCAGATCTTACCTTTCGGTAAAGTTTTTCGAATTGACTTCTCTAGTTCTTTTGGCCCTTCTCGCTGTTTGATTGATGGATCTTCTTTTGAGCTCTGGAAGTGGCATAGGAGGTTAGGTCATTTGAGTTTTGATCTGCTAGTCAGGTTAAGCTCTATGTACCTCATCCGAGGATTGCCCAAGCTTAAAATGGAGAAAGATCTAGTTTGTCATCCCTGTCGTCACGGTAAAATGGTTGCCGCTTCTCACTCACCTATGACTCAGGTGATGACTTCGTATCCAGGCGAGCTGTTACACATGGACACTGTCGGTCCAGGTCGGGTACGCTCAGTCGGTGGGAAGTGGTACGCACTTGTGATTGTTGACGACTTTTCTCGATTCTCGTGGGTTTTCTTCATGGAGTCTAAGGATGAAACTTTTCATTTTGTTCATGACCTGATTTTGAAGCTGAAGAATGAGAACAATGGTCGGATGCGAGCAATTCGCTCCGACAACGGCTCTGAGTTCAAGAACTCTCAGTTCATCAGCTTCTGTAGTGATCGGGGTCTTGACCATCAGTTTTCTGCTCCTTACACTCCCCCACAGAACGGCGTTGTGGAACAAAAGAACCGCACACTAGTCGAGATGGCCAGGACGATGCTCGATGAGCACAGGACTCCTAGGCGCTTTTGGGCTGAAGCCATGAACACGACTTGCTATCTGGCCAACCGCATTTTTCTTAGAGCTTACCTTGGTAAGACCTCATATGAGTTGCGGTTTGGCAGATAGCCCAAGGTGAGCCACTTGCGAGCGTTTGGCTGCAAGTGCTTTGTGCTCAAGAAGGGAGGGCATTTGGACAAGTTTGAGTCTCGTTGCTGGGACGGAGTTTTTCTTGGTTATGCATTGCATTCTCGAGGTTTCCGTGTTTGGAACCTCGAATCCCAGCAGCTTGTCGAGACTTGCGAGGTTTCTTTTGATGAGTCTTTGCCTTCTTTAACTCCTTCTTTTGAGCTTTCTGGTGATGGTGAGCTCGGAGAGTCCATCTTCGAGGAAGATGAGGATACTCCAGCTGCTGATGAGGGTGGGCCCTCTGCACCTCCTGCAGAGCCCACACCTTCTGAGACTTCGACTGAGGACGAGGGCGGACCTCTGATCACTTCTTCCACTTCGATTGAGCCCCCTCAGTCGAGTCTAGAGGTGCCAGCTGCTTACTCTGGTGAGGTGACTTCAGATCACCAGGGATCCCGAGCAGTTCAGCGTGATCACCCCTCAGAGCTCATCATCGGTGATGTGTCTACAAGAACTTTGCGTTCGTCGGTTGACTCTCTTGGAGTGTTTGCTGAATCTGCTTTTGTTGCATCTTTTGAGCCCAGAGACATTTCTCATGCTCTTTCTGACTCGAACTGGATTAATGCCATGCAAGAAGAGCTTGAGAATTTTGTCCGCAATCGGGTTTGGACACTAGTAGAGCTGCCACCAGGATGCAACCCCATAGGCACCAAGTGGGTGTTCAAGAACAAGCAAGGTGAAGATGGGGTTGTGGTGCGCAACAAAGCTCGACTAGTTGCCCAGGGTTTTTGCCAGAAGGAGGGTATTGATTTTGAAGAAACCTTCGCCCCTGTTGCCCGTCTTGAGTCCATTCGCATTCTTTTAGCTTTTGCTGCTTCGAAGGGTTTTAAGCTTTTTCAAATGGACGTCAAGAGTGCTTTTCTGAACGGGTACATAGAGGAGGAGGTTTATGTTAGGCAGCCCCCTGGGTTTGAGAACCCTAAGTTTCCTCGACATGTTTTTAAATTGCAAAAAGCTTTATACGGGTTGAAGCAAGGCCCCTGGGCTTGGTATGACCGATTAAAGCAGTTTTTGTTGGGGAAGGGCTTTGTGATGGGTTCTGTGGATAAAACTCTCTTCTTGCTCAGAGATGCTTCAGATTTTTTAGTCGCTCAGATATACGTGGACGATATTATCTTTGGCGGTACTACTAATGATATTGTGTCCAAGTTTTCTAAGCAGATGCACAGCGAGTTCGAGATGAGCCTCATGGGTGAGCTCAAGTATTTTCTAGGGCTCTAGATCAAACAAACAAAGGACGACACCTTCATCCACCAGGGTAAGTACACTCGGGACATGTTGAAGAAATTCGACTTTGGTGGAGAGCTGAAGCCTCAGATGACCCCAATGGGTACATCTGGGGGCCTGGACAAGGACGAGAGCGGCGTCAAGGTCAACGAGAGAGAGTTTCGAGGGATGATCGGTTCGCTGCTGTACTTGACGGCGACAAGGCCAGACATACAGTTTGTCGTGGGACTGTGCGCGCGCTTCCAGTCTTCACCACGCGCATCTCATCGGCAGGCTGTCAAGCGCATCTTTAGGTATCTCACTTATGCGCCTGATCTTGGTCTTTATTTTTCAGCATCATCATCTCTTGATTTATCTGGCTTTTCGGACGCTGACTTTGGTGTGTGCCGGTTGGATCGCAAGTCGACTTCCGGTACTTGCCAGTTTCTTGGTTCTCCTCTTGTCTCTTGGTCTTCTAGAAAGCAATCTGGAGTTGCTCTTTCGACCACAGAGGCTGAGTATGTAGCTGCTGCTCACAGTTGGTTTGGATGATTTCCACTCTACGAGATTTTGGGTTGTTCTTTCCTACCAGAGTTCCCTTGTTTTGCGACAGCACCAATGCAATTAGTGTAGGGAAAAACCCATGTCTCCATTCAAAAACCAAACACATTGATGTGCGCTTTCACTTTTTGCGGGATCAATATGAGAAAGGTGTCATTGACCTTGTTCATGTTGATACCCATCATCAGTTGGCTGACATTTTCACCAAACCCCTAGATCAGTCTACTTTTGAGCGTTTACGAGGGGATTTGGGTGTTGTGTATCCTTTCTAGGATATTTTGCGTCAGTTTTCTTTCTTCTTTACTCTTTTCTTGAGTCTTTTTGTGTGTGTTCATATCATACAAATTCACATATCACACTTTTGAGCCTGCTTCTATTATATGATTGAACTGCTTTACTTATTCTAGCTGGTACATGCTTTTGATTACTTGTCAATGATCATGCTTTGGTTCAGTTCACTTGATATGTCTGATATCTGTCATATGCATGACTTTTATGCTTTAAACTTGAAAACTTAATCACCATTGCTTCTGGTAACTAGCATGTGTAGGCTGAGTGCTTTTGCTATCTGTTACATGCCTTGTAGCTAGTTCATCACATAGATGCAGATATGCAACTTGGACATCTTTATGCTTTAACATGGAAAATGTGCTATAAAAATGATAAAAATCAAAAATGAATGAAAATTCCATGCCTTTTTATGCTTATGTTGAAAAGATCCAAGTGGGTTTGCCTTGTCGCATTGCATTGTTCTGGACTGCTTACCATAGCACTTTGGTATGAACTAGGACAATGTAGTGTATGCCAAGACCAATGTCTTAAGCTTCTGATGGTCCAGTTCTGGCCTAGGCTTGACTTTGTCGGTTAGCAGAAGGTTTGACATGCAAATAACCCTTGGCAAAAATGAAAAAGGACAATGAAAAAGCCTGAAAATTAAAAAGACAACAAGTTTGCTGAAGCACTTTGTTTTGAACAATGCTTATCGTGGTAAATATCAGTTAGCTTCTGCATCTCATGCTTTACCTTGCTTGTGAACTGGAAAATGTGGTGATGCCTTTGTTTGCAAAAACTGAAAAATGCGTGCTAATGACTTTCTTTAGATATCATCTGTTGCACTGATCATGTCATGTGTCTTAGACAGTATGTCGTTTGCTATACTTGTTAGATGTTGTAATTGCAGTCAATCATATCTGAGAAGCATGCTTTCTACACTCCACCTGCACCCCAGTTGCATTCATTGCATATTTTGAGGGGGAGTTGCATTTCAGGGGGAGTCAGTGTCGTTTTAGAGTGCTTGATGAGTTCACTTGTCAACAAGGGGGAGAAATTTTGGTATAAGAGTTTAAGGGGGAGTTTTGGCTTTCTCTGGGATTTGTTTCAGGGGGAGTTTTACTCTTTTGATATCCTTGTTGATGTTTCTGAGACTGCACTCATTTTGAGCTTTTACTTTTGGTTAACCATAATGACCGTTTCTTGCTTTTTTTCTGCTTTTGGTCATTAGGGTTAAACTTTTACTTTATTTTCTTCTTCTCTGTTTTCTTGTGTTTTGTTTTCGTGTTTCCACAGTTGTTCGCAGGTACTAAAGAGCAGATGAAGAGAAGTGTTGACAATGCACTCATCAAGGGGGAGATTGAGGAGCCATGCTGAATAGCGTGGGCCTCATGGCTCTAGATGTGATGAGTCATTGTCAACGATAGTCAAAGAGGACTGAAAAGAGAGAGAAGACCTATTGCGTCTGGGCCGCGTGTGACTCAGGTACACGGGCAGTGAGCGACTGTCGGGCAGAGGGGCCGCGAAGTCGGGCTGGCCCAATCCGGGTACATGGGCTAGGAGCAGCAGAGGATCCACTGGACTGTTGACCGGGATTGACTCAGGTACACGGGCGGCGAGTGATTGCCGGGCTGAGGGAGCCGCGGAATCGGGCCGGCCCAATCCGGGTACTCGGTGCGAAGACGGTGGACGCTTTGTCAGTTTCGGCACAAAACTGACGACCGTTCTAAGCCTCTGAATTGGATAATAGATCAAGACAGTTCGAGGTGTGTATTTAATACATGAATATTCGATGCCTCTTACAGAATCGAAGAGGGGTATTTATAGAGAAGATACATTAGGAAAAAACCTCTTTACCCTCTAATTACAACTGACCTAGAAGATACTATTTAATATTCTTCGTAGGGTTAACATGGTAAAAGACTTGGTCAACAGTGAGAAAGTAATTCTTCCATCCTTGCTGGTAGTACCCCTCCGGGTAAAGAGGCTCTGTGATTCTTGGTCGTGCCGAAGCCTTAGCGGAAACCTTCATCGTGGAATGCTCCGAATGTAGTGAAGCCTTGAAGCTATTAGGACCTTCGGAGATCAGGACTTCTAGCTTCCTTTTGTCTTCTGATAATGTTGTTGCAGAGATTTTAAATGATGCTGATGATGAAGTATTTTCCCCCCAACAATTTCTAAGGCCCTAGGTCACCAGATAGGCCGCAATGTTGGGGCCTATATGGATGACATTGTAATAAAGAGTGCTTTGAAGCACCAGCATGTGGAATTCGCCTCAACCCCGAGAAATGTATCTTCGGGGCTCAAGCAGGAAAATTTTTAGGGTATTTAGTTTTGATCAGAGAAATCGAAGCTAGCCCAATATAGATATGTGCATTGCAAAGGATCGCTCCACTAGAAAATTTAATGCAAGTCTAGAAGCTTGCCGGACGCCTCGCAACCCTTATCCGATTTCTAGCAAAGTCCGCAGAGCGGAGCCTCTCGATATTCAAAGCTTTGAAGGGGTCTAAAATTTTTAACTGGACACCAGAGTGCCAGAAGATCTTTGATGAAATTAAGGACTACCTCGGCAATCTTGCAACAATTACTTTGCCCCTTGTAGATGAAACTCTGCTGCTTTATCTTGTAGCAACAGGCTCCGCTATTAGTGCAATACTTGTCCGAGAGGTGGATGAGGAGCCATGTTGAAGAGCATGGGCCTCATGGCTCCAGATGTGATGAGTGATTGTCGACGAAAGTCAAGTGGACAAGAAGAGAAGAGAAGACCTGCTGTGTCTAAGCCGCGTGTGACTCAGGTACACGGGCAGCGAGCGACTACCAGGTAGAGGGGCCGCGGAGTCGGGCTAGCCAAATCCGAGTACATCGGCTAGGAGCAGTAGAGGATCCACTGGTATGTTGACCGGGATTGACTTAGGTACACGGGCAGTGAGCGATTGCTGGGCTGAGGGAGCTGCGGAATTGGGCCGGCCCACGCCGGGTACCCGGTGCAAAGACGGTGGACGCTTTGTCAGTTTCAGCGCAAAACTAACTACCGCTGATCTCGAATCTGACCGTTCTAAGGCGAAGCCGTAGCTACTACGAAAGCTCCGCATCAGGACAAGTCATATATATTTAGGTTTTTACTATTTTGCCTTTAGGCCCACAGTCTATCAATCGAGTCTGTAAAAAATCCTAAGGGCATTTCGGTCTTTTCCATTTTTATTTCATCGTCTATTTAAACCCTAAGGGTATTTTTGATTTTTCCTAGTCTTTTGGGATGCCTATAAATAGGGCCCCAATCCCTAGGGTTAGGGTTAACTCATTCAATGCTAAACCTGAGTTCATGTTGATTTTGATTTCTCTTGAGGGGATTTTTGAGATTCTGCCATGTTCAAACTCTAGCCACTTTCCTCCTGCCTTCCTATCTTCCCTAGCTGAGGAGCCATGCTGAATAGCGTGGGCCTCATGGCTCCAGATGTGATGAGTCATTGTGAACGATAGTCAAAGAGGACTGAAAAGAGAGAGAAGACATGTTGCATCTGGGCCGCGTGTGACTCAGGTACACGGGCAGCGAGCGACTGTCGGGCAGAGGGGCCGCGAAGTCGGGCTGGCCCAATCCGGGTACATGGGCTAGGAGCAGCAGAGGATCCACTGGACTGTTGACCGGGATTGACTCAGGTACACGGGCGGCGAGTGATTGCCGGGCTGAGGGAGCCGCAGAATCGGGCCGGCCCAATCCGGGTACTCGGTGCGAAGACGGTGGACGCTTTGTCAGTTTCGGCGCAAAACTGACGACCGTTGATTTCGGATCTGACCGTCCTGAGGCGAAGCCGTAGCTGCTACGAAAGCTCCGCATCAGGACAAGTTACCTTTATTTAGGTTTTTACTATTTTGCCTTTAGGCCCACAGTCTGTCAGTCGAGTCTGTAAAAAACCCTAAGGGCATTTCGGTCTTTTCCATTTTTATTCAGCGTCTGTAAAAAACCCTAGGGGTATTTCTGCATTTTTCCATTTAATGGGCTGCCTATAAATAGGCCCCAATATCCTAGGGTTAGGGCACCCTTTTTGAAGAAATCACTTTACCAATTCTGAAATCTTGAGGGTCATTTTTTCCTCCATCTCCACTGTTCACCAGCCGCCGGTGTTCATCTGCTGGGAAATCACCGCCGCCGGCTACTTTTCTTCCTCTGCCTCCTTCAATCGCTAGCCACCGGTCAAGCAGTGTGCTTGCTGTAGCCTAGATGCGGCAGTAGCATTCCATGCGTGCTGCCTAGGCTAATCTGTGCTAGCGCAGCTACTAGCTGCTGCGTTACTGCAAGGACGCGTTTCTCGGAGTGGGAACCAGCAGCAGCATGCGCAGTCACAGCACTCAAGCACATGGCTGAACCGAGTGTATGGATGGAGTGCTAGGCATCTAGCCTGCTTGGAGCACTTGGCGGAGTGTATTTTCTTGAGACTTGACAAAGCAAACAAGTGACACTGCTGCTTCTGGAAGCTGGAGAACACAAGGACGCCAGGAACAGAGGACACAGGCTATAGTGAATTCAAAGTGGTAATAAATTTCTTGATTCACGTGGAAATTTTTGTTTGTGCTTTATTTTTGGTGATTTAAATACTGCAAGTTTCGATGATATAAACAAGAGCAAAATTATTCCTTGCAATATTTTTACTGTCATGATTAAACACTTTAAATTGTGGACTTTTTCTCATGAAGTATTATCTTTCACCGATCAATTTTTTTAGTAGATTCTTATTGATCGTGTGATTGATGAAATGTCTGTGAATGATGGATTACCTGTGGATTGTTGAAACCATTGTGAATGATTTTAACCTGCCTTTAAGCACTGTGTTGGTGTCTTTTCTTTTAGGACACCGGTCGTTTTTAGGCTAGACTATTTTAAGCACCTGGAAATATTTTTATGCTGATTGTTTGTTGAGGTGCGTTGGGTGTTGGAAGAAGTCCATTGATTCGCAAGAATTTTTTAGGCGCCCATTCACCCCCCTCTGGTTGCTACTTTCGGTCCTACACTAGCCATTCTATTTTTCCCATCCCTAGCCACCGGCTTCTTCGGCACGAGGCAAGCTCCTACCAAGGCGTGGGGACTCCCGCCAGGGCAAGGCGGCCGTGACCCGGAACGAGCGGCCGGGCCACGCGCTAGGGCTCATGGTTGTGACCCTGAAGGGAGCTTGAAGGCGAGGTGGCTGGGACGCGGGGCGCGCGGATAGGTCCCGCACGAGACTCCGGCACTCGGCTGCTCAAGACCAGACGGCGAGTCCGACCGCACACACACGGGGCTTCAGCTCTTGGCTTTTAGGGACCCGGAGGGGAGGCTGACTACATGTGCTAAGTGCATCGCCATCTTTGTGAGCAAGCCAGGAGCGCGCGTCCCAGGTGCTGACTGCGCAAGGCACGAGCACTCTTGTTCGGCCAAAGGGAGCGCAGGTGCACCGCCGAGGAATAGCTCCACATTCACAACAGTGAGCACATTGAAATCTCCAAGCATTTTTTCCTATGAAATCCTCTCCATTCTTGAAGTTTAAATTCCTGCACTTTACATGTTTGAGGATATGTCTATGATGGTGTTTTGATAATTTTACACAGCCTGCCATAAGCTTGCGAGGATGAGTTTCATGTATACTTTCTCATGATAGATAGAATAAACGATTGTCATATGGATGTGTAACTTGTCATCAACACTTATTTTGTCTGATTAAATGTTGAGATGATTGTGGCTATGATATTTGAAATGCATGTGAGTTGGATGCTCTGTTAATCTGTCTTTAAACACTTTGTTGGTGTCTTTTCGATTAGGACACCGGTCGTTTTTAGGCTAGATTATTTTTAGTACCTGTGATCTATTTTTGCTTCTACTGATTGTCTGTTGAGGTGCATTGGGTGTTGAGAGTAGGCCATTGATTCGAAAGAATTTTTAGGCGCCCATTTACCCCCCCTCTGGTCGCTACTTTCGGTCCTACAGTGGACTTCAACAGAAAGATGGTGAAGAATCCAATATACTTCGTATCAGAAGCTTTGTACGGAGCCAAAACACGGTACTATGAGCTCGAAAAATTCACTTACGCCTTAGTAATGGCCTCGTGGAAGCTACGACATTACTTTTTGGCGCATAATGTAATTGTTCCCACCTCATATCCCCTTGGAGATATGCTCCAAAGCAAAGATACCACGGGGAGAATTGGCAAATGGGCTGTCAAGAAAGCCCCTTTTGGCATTTCTTTCGTAGCAAGAATAGCCATTAAATCACAGGTGGTGGCTCCCACAATCGACAACCGTGCTGTTCAGCGCGAGTGTCCAGGCGAAACTCTTAGTGGAAGTGCTTCTAGCATGAGGCAGCTCTGTGCAGGATGCCATGCATGAGCACATGCGTCTATGTGCGGCGCTAGAGGCCATCACATCGCACTGTTCTAAAGAATGGTTGTCACATCGCATAAGGTGAAGTACTGCTACAGCTAGCTTCTATTTATTCCTTGTGTGAGCCAGTGTGCCATGTCCTTTCACCATGATTATTCTCTGATGCTGCCTATGTGAGAATTTCTAGCACCTGTGCTATAGTGCATTAAAGAGATAATGTTGATTCTAGAGGATACTTGGTTTGCCAGATCTTACCTTTTGGTAAGGTTTTTTGAATTGATTTCTCTAGTTCATTTGGCCCTTCTCGCTGTTTGAAGGTTGGATCCTCTTTTGAGCTCTGGAGATGGCATAGGAGGTTAGGTCATTTGAGATTTGATCTTCTAGTCAGATTGAGCTCTATGGACCTCATTTTAGGATTACCCAAGCTTAAAATGGAGAAGGATCTAGTTTTCCAACCCTGTCTTCATGGGAAGAAGGTTTCTGTTTCTCACGCACATGTTACTCAGGTGATGACTTCGTACCCGGGAGAGCTATTACACGTGGATACTATTGTTCCAACTCGGGTACGTTCAGTCGGTGGGAAGTGGTACACTCTTGTGATTGTTGACGACTTTTCTCGATTCTCGTGGGTTTTCTTTTTGCAGTCTAAGGATGAGACTTTTCAGTTTGTTCATGATCTGATCCTGAAGCTGAAGAATGAGAACAATGGTTGGATGCGAGCAATTCGCTCTAACAATGGCTCTGAGTTTAATAATTCTCACTTCGTCATCTTCTATAGTGGTCAGGGTCTTGAGCATCAGTTTTCTGCTCCTTATACTCCCCCACAGAATGGCATTGGGGAACAAAAGAACTGCACACTGGTCGAGATGGCCAAGACGATGTTCGATGAGCATAGGACTCCTAGGCGCTTTTGGGCTGAATCCATGAACATGACTTGCTATCTGGCCAACCAAATTTTTCTTAGAGCTTACTTAGGTAAGACTTCATATGAGTTGCGGTTTGGCAGACAGCCCAAGGTGAGTCACTTGTGAGCGTTTGGCTACAAGTGCTTTGTGTTCAAGGAGGGAGGGCATTTGGACAAGTTTGAGTCTCATTGCTGGGATGGAGTTTTCCTTGGTTACGCTTTGCATTCTCGAGGCTTCCGTGTTTGGAACCTCGACTCCCAGCAGCTTGTTGAGACTTGAGAGGTTTCTTTTGATGAGTCCATGCCTTCGCTTACTCCTTCTTTTGAGCTTTCTAGTGATGATGAGCTTGGAGAGTCCATCTTTGAGGAAGATGATAAGACACCTATTGTTGATGAGAGTGGGCCTTCTACATAGCCTGTAGATCCCACACCTTCTAAGACTTCGATTAAGGATGAGGGTGGACCTCTGATCACTTCTTCCACTTTGATCAAGCCCCCTCAGTCAAGTCCAGAGGTGCCAGCTGCTGACTCCGGTGAGGTGACATATGATCACCTAGGATCCCGAGCAGTTCAGCGTGATGACCCCTCAGAGCTCATCATCGGTGATATCACTACGACATCCTTGCGTTCTCATGTTGGCTCACTCACTATTTTTGCTGAGTCTGCTTTTATTACCACTTTTGAGCCCAGAGATGTTGTTCACGCTTTATCTAATGCAAATTGGATAAACGCCATGCAAGAAGAGCTTGAAAACTTTGTTCGCAATTGAGTTTGGACACTAGTTGAGATGCCACCAGGTTGCAACCCCATAGGCACCAAGTGGGTGTTTAAGAACAAGCAAGGTGAAGATGGGGTTGTGGTGCGCAACAAATCTCGATTAGTTGCCTAGGGTTTTTGCTAGAAAGAGGGTATTGATTTTGAGGAGACTTTCGCCTCTGTTGCCCGTCTTGAGTCCATTTGCATACTTTTGGCATTCGCTGCTTCTAAAGGTTTTAAGCTTTTTCAAATAGATGTCAAGAGTGCTTTTCTGAACGGGTACATAGAGGAGGAGGTCTATGTTAGGTAGCCCCCCGGTTTTGAAAACCCTAAGTTCCTCGACATGTTTTAAAATTACAGAAAGCTTTATATGGTCTGAAGCAAGCCCTTAGGGCTTGGTATGATCGTTTAAAATAGTTTTTTGTTGGGGAACAACTTTGTGATGGGTTATGTGGACAAAACTCTTTTCTTGCTCCGAGTTGGCACTAATTTCTTCATTGCTCAGATTTACGTGGACGACATTATTTTTGGTGATTCAACTAATGAGATTATGTCCAATTTTTTTGAGCAGATGCACAGTGAGTTTGAGATGAGCCTCATGGGTGAACTCAAGTACTTCCTAGGGATCCAGATCAAGCAGACCAAGGACGACATCTTCATCCACCAGAGCAAGTACACGCGGGACATGCTGAAGAAGTTTGACTTTGGTGGAGAGCTAAAGCCTCAGATGACCCCAATGGGTACATCTGGGGGTCTGGACAAGGATCAGAGCGACGTCAACGTCAACGAGAGAGAGTATCGAGGGATGATCGAATCGCTGCTGTACCTGATGGTGACAAGATCAGACATTCAGTTTTCCATGGGACTGTGCGCGCGCTTCTAGTCTTCAGCATGCGCATCTCATCGGCACGCTGTAGAGCACATTTTCAGGTACCTTACCAATGCACCTGATCTTGGTCTTTACTATTCAACATCATCATCTCTTGCGTTATCTGGCTTTTCCGACACTAATTTTGGTGGGTGCCGGCTGGATCGCAAGTTGACTTCCGGTACTTGCCAGTTTCTCAGTTCTTCGCTTGTTTCTTGGTCTTCTCAAAAACAATCTGGAGTTGCGCTTTCCACTACTGACGCTGAGTATGTAGTTGTTGCTAGCTACTTCTCATAGTTGGTTTGGATGATTTCCACATTGAATGATTTTGGGTTGTCTTTCTCTGCCAGAGTGCCTTTGTTTTGTGATAGCACCAACGCGATTAGTGTAAGGAAAAACCCATGTCTTCATTCAGAAACCAAACATATCAATGTGCGCTTTCCCTTTTTGAGGGATCAATATGAGAAAGGTGTCATTGACCTTGTTCATGTTGATACCCATCATCAGTTGTCTGACATTCTTACCAAACCCATATATTAGTCTACATTTGAGCGTTTGCGAGGGGATTTGGGAGTTGTGTATCCTTTTTAGGATATTTTGAGTGTTTTCTTTCTTCTTTACACTTTTATTGAGTCTTTTTGTGTGAGTTCATATGATGCATATTCATATATCACACTTTGAGCTTGCTTCTGTTATATGATTGAATTGCTTTACTTATTCTAGCTAGTATATGCTTTTTAATACTTGTCGATGATCATGCTTTGCTTCAGTTCACATGATATATCTGATATCTGTCATATGCATGGCTTTTATGCTTTAAAATTGAAAAATTATCACCATTGCTTCTGGTAACTAGCATGTGTAGGCTGAATGCTTTTACTATCTCTTACATGTCTGGTCGCTAGTTCCTTACTTAGATGCAGATATGCAACTTGGACATCTATATGCTTTATCATGGAAAAATGCTATAAAATGATACAAATCAGAAAAATGAAAAATCCATGTCTTTGATGCTTAATTGAAATGATCTAGGTGGGTTTGCTATGTCGCATTGCATTGTTCTAGACTGCTTACCATAGCACTTTGGTATGAACTAGGACATTGTAATGTATGCAAGACCAATGTCTTAAGCTTATGATGGTCCTGTTCTGGCCTAGGCTTGACTTGGTCGGTTAGCATAAGTTTGACATGCAAATAACCCCTGGCAAAAATGAAAAAGTAAAAGAAGAAGCCTGGAAATTAAAAAGATAACAAGTTTGCTGAAGCTCTTTGTTATGGACAATGCTTATCTTGTTAGATATCAGCTAGCTTTTGCATCTCATGTTTTACCTTGCTTCTCAACTAGAAAATGTGGTGATACTTTTATTTGCAAAAATCTGAAAAATGCGTGCTAATGACTTTCTTTGGATATCATCTATTGCACTGATCATGCCATTTGTCTTAGACAATATTTTGTGCTATACTCGCTAGATATTGTAATTGCAGTCAATCATATCTAAGAAGCATGCTTTTTACACACCACTTGCACCCCAGTTGCATTCATTGCATATTTTAGGGGGAGCTGCATTCCAGGGGGAGTTTGAGTTTTTATCTCTTTTTAGTGCATTTAGTCTCACTTGATGAGTCCAATTGTCAACAAGGGGGAGAAATTTCGGGTTACTTGATCTTTTAGAAGAGTTTAGGGGGAGTTTTTGGCTTTCTCTGGGATTTGTCTCAGGGGGAGTTTTAGTATCTTTTGCCTTTACTCTTTGGATATCCTTATTGATAACTCCAAGATTGCACTCATTTTAGCTTTTATTTTTGTTTAACCATAATGACCGTTTTCTGGATTTTGTTCAGCTTTTGGTATTAGGTTAAACCTTTTATTTTATTTTCTTCTTTCTATCATCTTGTGTTTTGTTTCCGTGTTTCCACAGGTTTTGCAGGTTCTACAGCGATGATGAAGAGAGTGTTGACAATGCACTCATCAAGGCGGAGATTGAGGAGCCATGTTGAAGATCATGGGTCTCATGGCTCTAGAAGTGATGAGTGATTGTCAATGGAAGTCAACAGACAGATGTGAAGAGGAGACGAGACTTGTCGGTTCTTAGGCCGCGTGTGACTCAGGTACACGGGCGGTGAGCGACTGTCGGGCAGAGAGGCCATGGAGTTGGGCTGGCCCAATCCGGGTACATGGGCCAGGAACGACAAGGGATCTGTTGGTTTGTTAACCAGGTTTGACCCAGGTAAACGGGCGGTGAGCGATTGCCGGGCTGAGGGAGCCGTAGAATCGGGCTGGCCCAATCCGGGTATCTGGTGCGAAGACAGCAGACGCTTTGTCGGTTTTGGCGTAAAACCGACGCAACCATCCAAGACCGCCCATCGGGGATCCGATCGTCCTGAAGCAAAGCCGTAGCTGCTACGAAAGCTCCGCATCAGGACAAGTTACCTTTAGTTAGGATTTTACTATTTTTCCTTTTAGGCCCACAATCTTTGTTAGTCGAGTTTGTAAAAATCCTAAGGGCATTTTGGTCTTTTCTAGTTTATTTCGGTGTCTGTAAAAACCCCTAAAGGTAAATTGGGATTTTTTATGATTTATTGGGCTGCCTATAAATAGGGCCCCAATTCCCCCCTAGGGTTTCTCAACTCTACCAAATTAAAAATCTGAGTTCACTTTCCCCATTTTTCTTATCTTCATCCTGAGAAAAAAATTCCTCTATTCTTTGAAATCCTAGGCGGTAGTTCTGTGATCCCTTGAAATCCTGGATGGCAAAAACCCTGTGCGCGGCTTCTATTCTTCTTGGGTGTTGTTTGTTCTGGTAGTAGAGCACTCGGTGTTTGGCAGTATGGGCTCTAGCAGCACGAGGTGGAAGGCTTGGCGCTCAGTAGCGTGGCCGCAACACTTGGCGCGGGGGGAACAAGCAGCACCAGAAGGCACAGGACGAAACCCGCAATCGAAAGCCGTGCTATTCAGTATGAGTGTCCAGGCGGAGCTCTCGGTGGAAGTGCTTCTCGCATGAGGCAGCTCTACGCAGGAGGCCACGCATGAGCACATGGGTCTATGTGCTGCGCTAGAGGCCATCACATCGCACTGTTCTGAAGAATGGCTGTCACATCGCATAAGGTGAAGTACTGCTACAGCTAGCTTCTATTTATTCCTCGTGTGAGCCAGTGTGCCATGTCCTTTCACCATGATTATTCTCTGCTGCTGCCTATGTGAGAATTTCTAGCACCTACTCTATAGTGCATTAAAGATACACTGTTGATTCTATGATTTCTGCCTTCAATTTATTCACAGAGAGAAAGTAAGAACTCCTTTCCCTCACATTTGAGATTATTAATTTAATCTTCTGAATGACCACTTTACTTCTAGTTGTTAAAAAGTGAAATGATGAATTTTCTGTGATGTTTCTGCGCATGCTGGAATGCTTATTTAGTTTGTGTAAAATGCAAAGCATCTGTGAGTATCTTGTTGGTTAGCTTCATGATAGATGAAATGCTTGTGATTTGATACAAAGCTTGTTGTTAGCTGTGAGTTGAATTGATCTGCCTTTAAGCATAGTGTTGATGTCTTTTCATTTAGGACACCGGTAGTTTTTGTGCTAGATTAGTTTTTAGTGCTTATGATATCTCAGACTGTCGTATCACATTTTTCATCCGTGTTTTTGGTCTAAATTTTGGTTATCACTTGAGGTGCGTTGGGTGTTGGGAGAAGGCCATTGATTCGTAAGAATTTTATTTTGGCACCCATTCACCCCCCTCTGGTCGCTACTCTCGGTCCTACAGTGGCTGACTTTGTAGCAGAGTAGACCCCATCCGCAGTATGGGTTCCGAAAGAATCAAATGAAGGTGTGTGGACCATGTACTATGACGGGGCTTTCCAGGCATCTGGAGCAGGCGCTAGAGCAGTCATAATCTTGCCTTTAGGGCAAAAAGCGATGTACTCCGAAAGGCTCAACTTTAAGTCCACCAACAATATTGCGGAGTATGAAGGGATCCTGCTTGGCCTTCGCAAAGCGCGCGCGCTTCTTGCCACGAGGGTTGTCATAAAAACAGACTCTCAGGTTTTCGCAGACCATGTTGATAAAATTTTTCAAGTTCGACATCCACATCTTGCCAAATATTTAGAAGAGATTCACAAGACTGAAGCAGCATTTAAAGGAATTTCTATCCGGAGCATTCCACGAGCCGACAACTAGCAAGCGGACATCTTGGCCAAAGCTGCAGCCGAAGCCCAAGATATCCTGGAAGGGGCTTTTTATGATGAACTTGTCTCCCCTTCGGTGCCACAACTCCCTCCTGCTGAGGTCCTTTGCATACCGAGCAGTGATTGGCGGGGTCCAATAATGAACTTGTTGCAAGACGAAGCTAGTTTGCCCGAAGGACCAAAGTTGCTAAGGTTACAATCCAGGGTGCAAAATTATCATATTATCAACGGTATATTATACAAGGCCAGAGTCTGCTCTCCCCAGCTTTGATGCATCTCCCAATCCGAAGGACAAGATATACTTCGGGAAATTCACGAAGGCTTATGTTGTAGTCATCTATCCCCTCGAGCTCTAGTACGCAAAACATTTTGCCAGGGGCTTTATTGGCCTACTATAGTTGCTGATGCTGAGTCATTAGTCCACACTTGTCAGGGATGTTAGTGGATGGGAAGACGGAGCCATCATCCCCTAACACCTCTTCAGGTTATCACTCTGATATGGCTAGTGGCCTGATGGGGAATGGATCTCATTGGCCCCATCCCAATGGAAAAAGGTAGTTTGAAATTTGCAGTGGTAGCAATTGAACATTTTTCTAAATGGGTCCAAGCTGAGCCCCTCACTGCTATCACTTCTAAAAATGTAAAAACAATTCTGGCAAAATATTATTTGCAGATTCGGAGTACGTAGGCTGCTTACAATTGACAATGGCACCCAGTTCGATGTCGAGCCTTTCAGAGAATTCTAAGAAGGCCTTGTTATCCAAGTGTGTTTTGCAACTGTCCGTCATCCCCAATCCAACGGAGCCATCGAACGAGCCAATGGTAATATTTTGTCAGGCTTAAATCGGAGGATAGTAGGGTTAGCAAAGGGGCTGTGGTCCGAGGAACTCCCAAAGATTTTGTGGTCCATCCGGACCACTCAAGCTAGGTCTACAAGTTTTACTCCATTCCGGTTATTGTTCGGAGACAAAGCCATGACGCCGACGGAGCTAAAAGGAGGTTCTCTCCACACCACGGAACCAGAGGTTGACAATGAAAAACAGACTTCGCTAGACTTGATAGAAGAAACAAGGCTTCGAGCTATTACCAATTTGACGAAGTACCAACACCAGACGAAGACATGGTAGGACCCGAAGGTAAAGCTTAATGAACATAAGATGGGTCATTTAGTACCGCGAAGCATAATTGCTCTGGGAAAATTGGGCAACAAATGGGAAGGACCATACATCATCTTGCGTTCAGGACACCCCTGATCTTTTAAATTAGCCAATTTAGAAGGGGAAGAATTAAAACATGCATGGCATGCAGAGCACCTTAAATGTTATTTTTCTTAGGGGCTCCTTGTAACGGGTTGTAAACACCTTTCAAAATAAATAAAGCTTATGTTTCGAATTATGCATACCTTCCAAAATGATTCCTACCCCTGGTGGACGCACTAGGGGAACAGAGCTAATTGCGGAGGTAAGCATCATTCATACGAACCCAATAAATGGACTTCGAACCGCAGGCTCGAAGCATCCGTCACAGTTGGAAAGCAACATGAAAAACAAATTCTGACCCATTGGCTTGAAAGCATCCGGAAAAGAGTCGAAGGGGACCATGAAAAATGGATTCTGAGCCATTGGCTTGAAAGCATCTGAAAAGAGTCGAAGGTGACCATGAAAAACGAATTCTGAGCCATTGGCTTGAAAGCATCTAGAAAAGAGTCGAAGGTGACCATGAAAAACAGATTCCGAGCCATTGGCTTGAAAGCATCCGGAAAAGAGTCGAAGGTGACCATGAAAAACAGATATTGAGCCATTGTCTTGAAAGCATTTGTAAAAGAGTCAGAGGCGACCAAAATTATCAGATTCCAATACATCCGAAAAAGGGTACTAGGCTACCATTTATGGATTCCAAGCCATTAGGTTCGAATAGTCGTATGAGGTCCATAACGACCATTTGTTCGGTTTTCGAACAAATGGTTCGAATTATCTGTTTAGTGCAATAGGGGCTCCGATCGTGTAAGCTTAAAAATCTCTATGAAAATTGTGCATTAAGCATGAATAAGCATGCCAGGCATTGTGCGTGACTGACTTTGTTTGATAATCGAAGGCACCTCAACAAAGAGGGGCTTGGAGGTAAAGGCACAATTTCAACACATTTCAATTTATATTACTCAATTGATTATATTACATTATGAAAAATCAGTGTCTAAACCAAGAAGGAAGCAAAGGCCCCTTCGATCCCTAAGGCTAGCTTCGGGGTTCGCCTGACCTCGAGGACGACTCATTCTTGAGCTCGGAGTGTTCAGAACTTTTCTTTTAATCCTTTTCCCTCTTTTCGAAGCACTAAAGTGCTTCTGCTCTTGTTGGAGTTCGTCCCAGGTCCAAAGTCTTTCGGAGCTAGTCTCCACTGGGTCTTCGTCATACTACTCCTCTTCGGACCAGTCGATGTCCTCTGAAGATGAAGATGTTAGATTTACAACTTGCTACTTTTCTTCCTTAATATAAGAAAGCACTTCACTACCAATATCAGTTGCAACCTCTCCGTGACTCACTTGAGGAATGGAAAATCGAGGACGCCCATTGCTGGCGAAGCCCTTCGTTAACCTCTAGTACTTGAAGCTCATCATCCAGAAAGTACAACAAATCCTACAAGTATTCCAAATAAGTCTTTTTTATTCATTAAAAGCAAGACATGAATACAAGTTTTTACATAATAGGGTCCTAAGGAGAGCTAGACCTTCGGGTCCGGAGGAGGTTTACTTGTCGAAGGCATTGCCGAAGGCAGTGTCTGGGCCTGCTTTTGACGATGGCCTTCATCGATCCATGCCTTCACCGCTATTTGGCCTTCAACTTTTCACGATGCATGAAAAGCTTCCCAAGTTGTGGTGACATCGGGCGAAGGGGCGAACAGCCAGTCGCTTGCAAAACTGGTAGGTGCCACACCCACGTCCATCACAATGGAAATTCCGATGTCCTCGAAGTGGTGAAGTACTTTGAGTGCGGCTACTTGTCCAAAGATCTCTCTATACGTCGTCAAAGTCTTCATGGTCTTCGCCGCTGCTTGGATCATCTTCAACTTCTAGCCAAAGGTTCGTTCGCCAATGAGGAAGAGGCACAAGATGTCCCGAAGTATTCCAAGACGCCCCGAAGGACATCCATGGTCTCGGAGGCCGTACTGCTGCACTTTTCCTTTTCCGCGACCAAGCCGTCTAACGAAGCCCGCAAGTCACGAATAAGAGTGTTGAGCTCAACTATCTTCATCATGAGGACAGTCTTCTGAGAAAGCAGTTGACGTACCTCATTGGCTGAGCATTGACGCTCTTCCTGAAGCCATATGGCTTCAGCTCCAGAGATTGCTTGTGCCTCTTGAAGCCTTTCAACTTTGTCCCAAAGTACCACCCGCTAAGCTAGAAGCTCTTCGTTCGTAGCCTCCAGCTTTTCCTTTGTGCTGCGCTCTGCATGGACTATCTCCTCCAAGTCCGAATCCCTGCACTCCGAGTCATCAAGGCTCTCTTGGAGGGCCATCACATTCTCTTTGAGCTGGTTACATTCACACTCATTGGAAGTCGTAGCAGCATGAACAAGAACAATGTGCTATCAAAAAAGCAAGGTGAGTATGGTATGTACATTGAAATAAACTAACTTATGCAGGTGTATCGTACCTAATAGGCGGCCCATTTAAGGACGGGCCTAGCTCTGACCCTTCGGCCTCACATATCGTGGAGACCAGCTCGATCTCACTTACATCTTGGCTAATCCGAGCCAGGGGCTCGAATAAAGGCTGAAGCCCTGTCCTCCACTTGAGAAAAGGAGCCAAGAGGGGGAGCCTCGACAAGGCGCTCCGGAGCCGTCACCTGCGCTCAAACCATCATCTGCGCCGTAGCCGTCTCTAGCTCTAGAGCCACCTCCTTCACCGTAGCTGTTTCTCGCACTGGAGCCACCTCCACTGGAGTTGATTCTGCAAACACAAAGGTATATACCATTATTTAAATGTTGTAGGTAAAAATGAAGTAGAGATCGGTTGGTTAAGGTGTACCTCCACCACCATGCTGCCGAACAAGCACCGAACTACTCAGATGTTCGAACATCCAAGTGAAGTCCTCGTCAGACTGAGGAGATTGGACCGATGCAATGGTCATAGGGGTCCATCGGTCGCAGCAATCACCACTTCATCCAGGGTGGGACCCTCCATTTCTATGGTCTGAAGGCCTTCAGCCTTGACTCCGCCTTCATCACGAACCAGGACATCCATCTAGCTCGATGGAGCGACTTCGGCATCCACCTGCCTGAGTTCACCCCCTGTTCTTTCACCGCCACTTCCACGCCATCTCGGATGAGAGTCTTAGTTTCCGTTCGAGAACCCCCTTCATCATCCCCCACAAGCAAAGCCTCAAACTCCTCCGCCATCTACGCGTCCGCCTCTTCTTCCTCTTTGGACCGCTCCGGCGATGAAATTGGAGATTTTGAAGGAGTACGAACCTTTGGCTTGTGGGCCACCTTCTTCATCGGCGTCTTCACTGGGCCGGAGGCCCCGACCTCAGCTTTCCTCTTTCTCGGCGCCGGATCTGCCATAGATCAATCTAGAAGATATGGGGGCCCAACTCCGAGTACACTACATACTCGGTTGAATCGCTCCCAATTCCCGATCAACTTCACCCTCCATTCCTTCTCCACGAGCAAAGGAGCTCCGAGAACCTTCTCCGCCGCTCAAACTATTTGTTCCGGAGTCAGCATCATCCGTGGAAGCTAAAAAGATAAGATATCGCTTGTTAGTTCAATAAAATTGAATCAATGTATATATGAAACAATTTGCTGCAGGATAGGTGGGAAGCTTCTATGCGAGTTTAAAGAGATTTCCCGATAATGTCTGCTTCCCTCTAGTACATGATTTCTTCTAGAGGCCCCGTGAAACCGGAGGTCATGCCCACCTCCGCATAAAACCAGCGGAGGATCTAATCTGAGTACCATCGATCGTTGATGGCCTTCACTAGGAACTTGTGTTGAAACTCATCCCGAAGATGGAAATTTATGCTTCTGAAGGCCACCAGCATCTTCTCTCTGCCCGGTCCAGTATATGTCTTCGGCTAGCAGGAAGCTTTGTGCAGAGCCATGAAGATCTCCGCTCTCCCCGCGCACCCTTCGGCTCGCAAGGCCCATTCGAATATGGCCAAGTGAGCGATGGCGCTCAGAGAAAGCTGACGGAGCTTCGCAAGGAACAGATCCAGTACCTCCGCTAAGAAGTCTATAGAAGGGAGCCCGAGTTCGGCTTCAAAAAAAGCTTCAAAACTATGACTTCTCCCGCTTGCGGTACATGAATAATTTCCTTCCCAAGGGCTTGCACCTTCACTACGGGCCCCAGCTTCCCAGAAACTTCTTCGGCTATCGTCTTCTTTGAGCAGGTCGACGCCCCAAGAAATACGACTGATCTGTATACTTGGTGGAGGTCGGTCGAAGATCCCGAGGGCCGGCGAGCTGAGGGTTCTCTGAGGATCCCACCACCACCGCTGCCGCTATAGCCATGGCTTGTTGTCGGGTCAATGTCGAGGCCAGCACATGCACTTTGGAACTAGTTCTCGCCATTGAAGAAAACAAGAAGAGTTGAGAAAGGAAACTAGAGATGGGGAAAATCAAGTTTACAGAGCAGTTGGTAATGTTGCCCAAAATTACTATTCTCCTCCTTTTTATAGCCTCTGAAGTCCCTTGTGTCGTACGTTACGAAGCAATGTTTGGGTTGCTTTGTTTCGTTTTTGACGCCGTTATGACATGTAGGGCCACTACAGTGAAGACTTAAAACCGTCGTGAGATCATGTGACTTATAGCCTCCTTAGAGAGTAACGACTCTTTGGGTTCGGAGGACTCCCGATTCTGAAGCTACCCTCTGGACACCTCGGACCAGATCCTGGGTCTAGAGAGTTCTTATTCTAGAAGACATTACTGTAAATGGTTGTAAGGACTTTCAATTTTTCTAAGTCTTGAGCATAAAAATATTTCTTGTGCATACTACTCTCTTCATTGCACACATCATTTGGAGAGATCTATTTGAGGGGCTACTGTTGGGAGAAAATTCTTCATCGTCAACATCATTTAAAATCTCTACATCAACGTTATCAGAAGATAAAAGTAAGCTACAAGTCCTAATCTTCGAAGGTCCTAACAGCATCAAGGCTTCGCTACATTTGGAGCATTCCATGACGAAGGTCTCCGCTAAGGCTTCGGCATGACCAAGAATCCCAGATCCTCTTTACCCGGAGTGGTACTGCCAGCAAGGATGGAAGAATTAGTTTCTCACTGTTGACCTAGTCTTTTACCGTTTAAACCCTACGAAGAATATTAAACAGTATCTTCTAGGTTGGTTGTAATTAGAGGGTAAAGAGATCTTTTCCTAATGTATCTTCTCTATAAATACACCTCTTCGATTCTATAAGAGGCATCAAATATTCAGGTATTCAATACACACTTCAAACTGTCTTGAGCTATTATCCAATTCGGAGGCTTAGAACAGTCTGCATAACCGACACTTCGTTTGTCAAATCTTTGAGTTTACTAAAACCTGTTAGCGTAATCTTTCGTGCCAACACTAACATACTTAACCAAAACTACATGTCTATCAGAATACTAATGATGAGAGAAATATCAGGGAATCATATAATAGAATCCAAGTGACTAATCTACGACTTATTTTCAGCCTATAGCAGTTGTGTCAAACATTGGACACTATCTAATAATATTAAATATAATGGTGACAAAGAGTTGAGGCTCAATCGCATGGCTTGGGTTTGCACATAATGGTCAGGGATATAATAAATATAATGTAAGGCTTTTAATCAGACTAATGCATTTACAACCTATGAGTTTTAGCGATAATTAAATAAAACTATGTTCAACATGCTCAAAAATGAGGTGGTGACTTACCTTGGTCTGCAAATGGTGAAGGGGGAACTTTGAGAAAATAATCCGGCTCTTCGACGACATTGTAATCTTCTCGGCATGCTAAAAGAGAACAATAAACAATTAAAATAATGAAAAAGCATAGTACAAACATATAAATTTTATTGGATAAACATGTAGATAATAAAAAGATAAATTTTCTGCATTTTGAAAGGTAAAATTTGGAGTTAATTTGAAGAAGTTATGAATTTTTAATGTTTAAATCAAATTCTGGAATTTATTTCAAATCTAAAATAGCCTTAGGTCTACGATGAGCCAGGTCCACCATGAACCCGAGCACTATGCGCATGAGCCAGAGTAACCAGAGTCATTGGATCCAGATCTGGCGGCTGCGGATCGCACAGGGGGTTTTAAATGAAATCCGACGGCTAGGATGACTCAGTACCGTTTCGATAGAATGGACGGATCAGATCTAATCCACGTGGGATCTTGAGAAACCAAGGGTTGGTTTCGGTGTTTGTGATGAGTGATTGACAGGCTTTTACCCTATGGTTCGAAGGGTACCTCCGAAGGGGGTTCGGAGGTTGCACCTCCGAAGGTGTTCGGAGGCCGTTTCACCGAAGGGTTCGGTGGTTTGGTTGCTGCAGCTGTTGCAGCGGAGTGTGCCTGTCGGAGGGGTCCGACAGTACACGATGACTGGGTTCGTACCAAAGGTCTCGGTACTTTGGGCGGTACACCGGAGTGTGTGCCGAAGGTTGCTAACCCGGAGAGGTCTCCGGAGTACTGGATACACTTGTCTGTTTGTCTGTGGTGCGCAGGGGACTTCGGAGGCGACGGACGGTTTGTAGCAGGTGAACCTGGGTCAAGCGGGAGGCTTGATGCCAGGGGAGCGGGGAGCCCCGTCACGGTGGCTGCGAAGGGGTCTGGGTCGGACCTCGGGTCGAGGTGCGCCAGGAGAAGGCAGTAAGTGCGGAGCGTGGCTCCGGGTGAAGGTACTCCGAGACAAAGTCCTCGGAGGTGAGGCACTTCGAAGGTACTCCGGATGGAGTGACTTCGGAGTTTGGTGGAACAAGTCCTCTGCGGAGGCAAGGTGTTCGAAGTGTGCTCCGGAGGGAGACATTCGAAGTTACCCAACGAAGGTCTCAAAAGTCGAGTCGCATCGAAGGCATGATCCGGGTGAGGCTCGTCGAGTAGTGTGCTCGGGGAGAGACACTGCGACGAAGTGCTCATGGAATGCCTCATGCTTGAGCTTGTTTGCATACCTCGCTAGTTGTAGTGCACCGAAGCCTGTCTAGGCGAAGGGTGTTTTGTGCAAAGTGTGTTTTTCAGTGCGCGTTCGCTCTGTGTAACAGGAGGCTAGACCTCACTGCTTACTAGCGAAGCCCTGATCGAAGCCCTGTTTTGCTTCCTGTGTCGAAGCCCTTAGCGGAGTCCTCATAGTGTGTGTTTAGACCTTCGCAGTACGAAGCCCAGCACCAGTTGCTGTCGCTAAGTATTGGTTCGAAGTCCTCAGAGGGTAGTCTACTCTTGCGAAGGGTGAAGTGCGAAGCCTGCTCGAAGCACCCTGTGTGCGGAGCCTGCACTGACTTAGCAGAGTTGTTTTCGGGGTTGTTGATGGAGCGAAGTCTGCTTGGCTTCGAACTTTTTACTCCTTGCGAAGCCTGTGTTCGGAGTTGTCATATACCTCCGAACCAGACCTTCGAAGGTTGGTGTTCGAAGCCTGTTCCGCAGTAGACAGATTAAAACCGAAGGTTGTTTTTAGCCCAAGTTTTTTAAAAAGCTCCCATTCACCCCCCTCTGGTCGCCGTTTCTGGTCCAACAATTGGTATCAGAGCAGGTTAAGATCACCAGTTGACCTTAACCGGTTTTGTGATCTGTTGGCGACATGGACAGAGCTAGTAAAATTCCTCTGTTCGATGGGACTGACTTTGCATACTGGAAGGTGCGCATGGAGGCTTACTTGCTAAGCCAAGGAAATGCAATTTGGGAGATTGTGGACTCACAATACTCCATCCCTGAAACTCGCACCTCTCAAACAGAGAAGGATCAGTATAATGCCAACTCCAAGGCAAGAAATATACTGTTCATTGGTTTGAGTAGAAGTGAGTTTGATAGGGTGCAGCACCTTAGGACTGCTAGGGAAATTTGGACCACTCTCACTATTTTTCATGAGGGCTCTACTCAGATTAAGGCCAGGCGCCAAAGCACATACAATCAACAGTATCAGCTATTTGTGCAGGCACCTGGTGAATCTATAGATGCCATGTTTTCGCGCTTTGATGCTATAGTGAGTAACTTGCGGTCCAACGGGACGCTTGCTTACAATGATCATGACAGGGCTATCAAGCTTCTCTATGCTCTTGACCGTAGCATATGGGAAGTGAAGATATCCAGCATTGAGGAGTCTACAGGTTATGACACATTGACCTGTGATGAGCTCTTCAGCAAGCTGAAGTCCACAGAGATTGCCAAGGCATCTCTTGCAGTGCACAGAAGCTCTTTGCCACAGCCATTGGCGTTGGTTTCTAGCACTAGCCGTGGCACCGCTGTAGAACCAAGCACATCTGGTACTTGTGTTCTTCAGATGGTTTTGCTTTGTCCTCCCTGGTCTCCGTCACAAAGGAGCAGGTGGACACTCTGGATGATGATGAGCTTGCTCTCATTGCCAGAAGGTTCACCCGCTTTCATCATGAGAGACGGGATCAGAGGAGAAGTGGTTTTAGTGGTTGCTTTGAGTGTGGCGACACTTCTCACATCAAGGCCAATTGCCCTAAGATCAAGAAGAGAGATGAGAGTGAGCGCCCTAAATACCACAAAAAGGAGAGGAAGCCTTTTGTGAAGGGCAAGCGCGGCAAGGTGGCTAAGAGAGTAGCCAAAGCCGCTTCCAGAGCGTTTGTTGCTACTCTCAGCGACATCGACACTTCCTCAACTGAGGAGTCGAGCTCTGAGGAGGAGGAGTCCACAAGGAAGGAGGACAAGAAGGACAGGAAGGGACGAGACTTCACCGGCCTTTGCTTCATGGCCGACAGCGATCACAGCGGCGATGAGCTTGACTCATCTGAGGTACCTCTATCATCTGACCAGCTACTAATTAAATTAGATGAGCTGAATGAAGTAGTTCTTGGTCAGGATAGATTACTTCTGCAAGCCGCTAGAGAAAGAAAAGACCTTAGACTTAGGCTAGAATCTGTTTCTACTGAATACGCCATGCTTAAGTCTAAAGTTAATAATGCTGAATGTGAATCTTGTTCTGTTGTCATGGGTGAGCTTGCTCAGTTGCGTTCTGTACATGCTCAAACTCTTTCTGAGCTTGAGACTGCACAGATGCAGCTTTTTGTGGAGGATTCTAGACCTCATGATAACATTGAATGCATGAACTGTTCTTTATTGCGCGAGAGCATTAATTTACGTGATAAACATGTTCATGATTTGGAGGCTAGATTGGATAGAGCCGGTAGTTCTAAGGATGTGCAGCCTGTTTGTGACACATGCATTACCCTTAAGGACCAGCTAGGCACTGTTAGAGAGCGAGCTGAGAACCTCATGTCAGAAAATGAATACCTTCTTTCTGTGGTTAACAAATGCACTGAGGGAAAGGGTAGGATGGATTTGCTCTTGGCCAAGACCAAGATGTGTGCTGACAGAGCAGGGTTAGCTCTAGGTTTGGGTTTTGAGAGGACTCCTTCAGATAGTGAGAACAAAACTGTTTTTACCTCACCCACTACCCTAGAGAAAGAGAGAGCTCTGTTAGACACTCCACAGCCAAGAAGCCTACCCGACCACAAAAGAAAACCACTCCTCCTGCCAAGAAAATCCCTCCAAAGAAAACCACTCAACATAAGCCCAAGGAGCCTGTGAGAGTTGCTCCTAAGACCCATGAGATTGCCCCTAGGAAAGTTTTTCATTGTTCCTATTGTCAGCGGGCGGGTCATTTGGTTGGGTTCTGTTTTCGTCGCATCAAGGATGAGCGACGCTCTCAGGCGATGAGTTACCAGGACATGCATTACCCATCTTTAGGTATGCATGAGTCTGAGTTTTACTATCGTCCTGCTTTTGAGGCTCCTCGTGCTTCTCGGAGAGGTTTTTCTCCTTGAGGTGTTCACCATGTTCCATATGGTGGTAGACCCCAGGCGAGTATCTTTGTACCTCGTCATAGTAGGAGACCTCGACATGTTCTTCGACCACAGCATGTAGGTAGACCTCGCACTTTGCATCATTCAGATTATTATGTGCGTAGACCGTCTACTTTTACTGCGCCTACTACTCGTGTCACTCAGTGCTGGATGCCTCGTCATTTTTTCACTCACCCCAGCACTGAGCGATCGAGATTTTCTTATCATGTGTAGGCGACCGATCGAGGCTTGGAGGGCACGTGGATCATGGACTCCGGTTGTTCGCGCCACATGACCGGAGATGCAACATGGTTCTCCAGCCTCACCACAACCAAGCAAAGGGAACATATCACCTTTGGAAACAATCGAAGGAGTAGAGTGAAAGGTAAAGGTGTGGTAAGAATTAACTCGAATTTCACTCTCAAAGATGTTGCTTTGGTTGAAAACCTGGGATACAATTTGCTTTCGGTATCTCAGTTGCTTGATGAGGGCTTCGAAGTGCGATTTCATCGTGATACTTCGCAAGTGCTCAATTCTGATGGCGTTATGGTGTGTAAGATCTTTAGAGTTGGGAGAGTTTTGGAGCTGATTTTTCAGAGTCATCTGGTTCTTCTCATTGTCTTGTTGCACATTCGACCTCTGAGCTTTGGAAGTGGCACAGGAGACTAGGGCATATGAGCTTTGAGTTGCTCGCTCGTCTGAGCACCCTAGGTCTAATCCGAGGATTGCCCAAGCTCAAGTTTGAGAAGAATTTAGTTTGCGCTCCTTGTCGACATGGAAAAATGATTGCCGCTTCACATTTGCCAGTCACCACAGTGATGACTGAACAACACGGAGAACTTCTCCACATGGACACTGTAGGTCCTTCTCGGGTTAGTTCTTTAGGCGGCAAGTGGTATGTATTAGTTATTGTCGATGATTTCTCTCGCTACTCTTGGGTCTTCTTTCTTGCCAGCAAGGATGAAGTGTTTTCACACTTTCGGAGCTTGGCTTTGAGACTTTTTACTGAACTCCCTGGTGCATTGAAATTCATTCGGAGTGATAATGGCACTGAGTTCAAAAATAGTCTCTTTGTTGACTTTTGCATGGAGCATGGCATAGAACATCAATTCTCTACTCCGCGGGTTCCTCAACAGAACGGTGTTGTTGAGAGGAAAAACCGCACTTTGGTTGAGATGGCTAGGACGATGCTTGATGAGCATAGGACTCCTAGAAAATTCTGGGTTGAGGCCATGAACACTGCTTGTTACATCTCAAACCGAATTTTCTTGCGCTCAATTTTAAACTTGACATCTTATGAGCTACGTTTTGGGAGACAGCCCAAGGTTACACATCTTCGAGTTTTTGGTTGTCGTTGCTTTATCCTAAAACGTGGTAATTTGGATAAATTTGAGTTGCGCTCTTCTGACGGGATCTTTTTGGGTTACACTACACATGGTCATTCTTATCGTGTTTTTAACTTGGAAACTAACACTGTCATCGAGTCATGTGATGTGACTTTTGATGAATCAACCCCCTCTGTTAGTTCTGTATTTGAACAGGCAAATGAACACGACATGGAACAGACCATCTTCGAAGAAGAAGATCCCGGAGAGTTCGAGGATGAACCCCTACTACCCTCGACATCAACCCCCGAAGCTGACCCCGCTTCAACCACTTCGACACGAGGTCCCGAAGCAACTACCTCGACATCGGTCATCTTGGACCACTCCAATGCACAAGTTGAGGAGGAGACTGCATCCCGTCGCGAGGCTCCACATCATGTTCAAAGGATGCACCCTCCCGAGCAGATCATTGGTGAGCTTGATAAAAGGGTAACACGTTCTCATGCTCATTTCATTGATTCCGCATTTGTTGCTTCTTTCGAGCCCTTAGATGTTAGTCATGCACTTTCTGATTCTAGTTGGATCAATGCCATGCATGAGGAACTTGAAAATTTTGAGAGAAACCAAGTCTGGACTTTAGTTGATCCTCCACCAAATGTTCATTTCATTGGAACAAAATGGATTTTCAAAAACAAACAAGGGGAGGATGGGACTATAGTTAGAAACAAGGCTAGGCTTGTAGCTCAGGGTTTTTCTCAACTAGAAGGGATTGATTTTACTGAAACTTTTGCACCTGTTGCTCGCCTTGAGGCCATTAGGATTTTGCTTGACTTTGCGACATCCCGAGGATTCAAACTCTATCAAATGGATGTCAAAAGTGCTTTTTTTAATGGCTTCATAGGTGAAGATGTTTATGTAAAACAACCCCCTGGTTTTGAAAACCCCAAGTACCCACATAAAGTCCTTAAACTTCATAAGGCTCTTTATGGACTCAAGCAGGCCCCTCGGGCATGGTATGATAGACTTAAGTCTTTTCTGCTTGAGCGGGGGTATTTGATGGGCTCTGTTGATAAAACCCTGTTTACTCTCAAGCATGGCAAAGATTTCCTCCTAGTTCAGATTTATGTGGATGATATCATCTTTGGTGGCTCTTCTCATGCTTTGGTTGCCGAGTTTGCAGATACCATGACCAGGGAATTTGAAATGTTCATGATGGGTGAACTCACTTTTTTACTTGGTTTGCAAATCAAGCAAAGCAAACAAGGTACCTTCGTCCACCAGACGAAGTACACCAAGGACCTGCTCAAGAAATTTGACATGGCAGATGCGAAGCCCCTCGCCACTCCAATGGCTACATCTGTAGCATTGGATCCTGACGAAGATGGAGAAGCCGTAGATCAGAAGGAGTTCCGAAGCATGATCGGCTCCCTCCTCTACTTGACTGCTACGAGGCCTGACATACACTTCGCTGTGTGTCTGTGCGCTCGTTTTCAGGCTTCACCACGAGCTTCGCACCACCAAGCGGTAAAACGCATTTTAAGGTATCTCAAACATACCCTCGAATTTGGCATATGGTATTCAGCATCTTCGTCTTTATGTCTTCGCTGGGTGTAGGATTGATAGGAAGAGTACCTCTGGTACTTGTCATTTTCTGGGTACTTCTCTGGTTTGCTGGTCTTCCCGCAAACAGTATAGTGTTGCACAATCAGCGGCTGAGGCCGAGTATGTTGCTGCAGCTAGCTGTTGCTCTCAGATTTTGTCGATGGTTTCCACTTTGCGGGATTTCGGGTTAGATTATACGAGTGTTCCACTTTTTTGTGATAACACTAGTGCCATTTGTATTGCAAACAACCAGGTTCAGCACTCCAGAACCAAACACATTGATGTACGGTATCATTTTCTCAGAGATCACAATGAGAAGGGTGATATTGAACTTCAATATGTTGATACCCAACACCAGCTAGCCGATATTTTCATTAAACCCCTCGATGCTTCTCGATTTGCCTACTTGCATGGGGAACTTGGTATTTGTCACCCGTACGGCATTTTGTGAGGGGGAGCTGTCTTTAATTGTATTGCATATGCTCATTATGTGTGAAATTGCATTTACATCTTTTGCACTTATATGCCTGATTATAATTCATGAAATCGTGTCAGCTCAGCTCTTTTTAATTTATCTGAAACATTAATGTACATGATGTTTTCTTTCCAAACTCAAATCATGCTCACTGCTCAATCTTGTATCTAGCATGTATAGGCAGGACTGCTTTAGCTATCTTTTATCTGCTTGATAGCAAGACACTTTTCCTTGGATGCTAAAAATTGCAACTTGAAAAATTGTTCTACTTACTCATGGATGTTCATTAAGTGCTAAAAATTGTTTCACTTAGTTAAAATCAAAAACTCCATGATTTACATGCTTCAAGTGACAAGATCCAGGTGGGTTTGTTTGTCGCACTACTCTATTCTAGATTGCTTACCATTGCACATTGGTCTGAACTGGGATAGTGTAGTGTATGCCAAAATCACCGCCTTAAGCTTCTGATCGCTTTCATGCCTAGGCTTGGCCTGATTGGAAAGTATAAGGTGGACAAACAAATAACCCCTGACATTATGAAAAAGAACAACAAAATTCTTGATAATCAAGTTTGCTTTTCATGCTCCATTTGAACTGGACTTGTTTGTCTAAAGTAGAAATTGACTAGCTTTGCGCAGTCGCTGCTTTTACTAAGTCTAGTTACCATGATTGAGTGGTGATGCTTTTATTTCCAAAATAATAAAATCACATGCTGTCATCATGTTTTTAGAGAATGTTAAATTGAGCTGAGCACATGATCATTGGTATTACTGTTGGCATATTTTTATTTTTTATGACTTTGCAATTCTGCTCATTTCCAAGCAATGCATCTTTTACATGCTCCTTGATGCTTGCATTGCCAAAGGGGGACAAATTTTTGAGTTCCCTGTTGCAAGGGGTTAAATTAACTCAGGGGGAGTTTTTAGGAGTTTTTATCTTGAGAAAGGGGAGATTTGCCGAAGAGGCTTTTACTCTTTTTGAAAAGGGGGAGGAAAATACTTTTATCAAGTGACATGATTTGGCTCGTTTCTGAGTTTTTAATGGTCACTCTTGTGCTGAAAGTGTTTACATTTTCTTGAACTTGAATTTGGTTGTCAATGCACTCATCAAGGGGGATCTTGAGAAACCAAGGGTTGGTTTCGGTGTTTGTGATGAGTGATTGACAGGCTTTTACCCTCTGGTTCGAAGGGTACCTCCGAAGGGGGTTCGGAGGTTGCACCTCCGAAGGTGTTCGGAGGCCGTTTCACCGAAGGGTTCGGTGGTTTGGTTGCTGCATCTGTTGCAGCGGAGTGTGCCTGTCGGAGGGGTCCGACAGTACACGATGACTGGGTTCGTACCGAAGGTCTCGGTACTTTGGGCGGTACACCAGAGTGTGTGCCGGAGGTTGCTAACCCGGAGAGGTCTCCGGAGTACTGGATACACTTGTCTGTTTGTCTGTGGTGCGCAGGGGACTTCGGAGGCGACGGACGGTTTGTAGCAGGTGAACCTGGGTCAAGCGGGAGGCTTGATGCCAGGGGAGCGGGGAGCTCCGTCACGATGGCTGCGAAGGGGTCTGGGTCGGACCTCGGGTCGAGGTGCGCCAGGAGAAGGCAGTAAGTGCGGAGCGTGGCTCCGGGTGAAGGTACTCCGAGACAAAGTCCTCGGAGGTGAGGCACTTCGAAGGTACTCCGGATGGAGTGATTTCGGAGTTTGGTGGAACAAGTCCTCTGGGGAGGCAAGGTGTTCGAAGTGTGCTCCGGAGGGAGACATTCGAAGTTACCCGACGAAGGTCTCAGAAGTCGAGGCGCATCGAAGGCATCGTCCGGGTGAGGCTCGTCGAGTAGTGTGCTCGGGGAGAGACACTGCGACGAAGTGCTCATGGAATGCTTCATGCGGAGGCCTTGGACGAAGGAGGGACTTCGAAGGGTGGTACTCCGAAGGTGGGGCTTCGGAGTGAGGAAGGCTTCAGAGCGAGGCTAGCTCCGGAGCGAGGTCGACTTGTGGTACTTTGGCCATGCATGGCTTCGGTACACGGACTGACAGAGTTCGAGCTGGGAGTAGCTACGAAGCCGTGGTGGTCCACTCCGAGGGTGGTGGTGCGAAGGCCCAAGGGCTTTGACGGCTTCGGCTCAAAACCGTCACTGTATCAGAGGCTATCTTCGGTGAAGCGAAGGCCGTCAGGCTCAAGGCTTCTCGCCGAAGCTACCGCACCCCTCGCGTGCGAAGGGGGGCTTCAGGAAGGTCAAAGACTACAAAGGCTGACACTGTCTGCTCTTCAAAAAGCTGACGCTGTCCCCTCTACAAAGCTGACAGAGAAGCCTCCAGAATAAAGTAGACTACCTTTTGTACCCCTCAGTTCTGTAGAGACAAAACCTTTGTAAACCCTAGGGGTAATGTAGTCAATTCACTTGGGTGAACTGTGGGCTATAAATATGGGTGCTGGGTAGGTAACATTTAACACTTTGAGCATTTACTGTTGAGCTCCTGTACTAGCCTCCACTCTGTATTCATCCAGTGAGATCAATTTTAATGTGTTCCTTGTTCAAGCGGCGAAGCCCTGCTTCTGTGTTGTCTTTCTGCTTGAGCTTGTTTGCATACCTCGCTAGTTGTAGTGCACCGAAGCCTGTCTAGGCGAAGGGTGTTTTGTGCGAAGTGTGTTTTTCAGTGCGCGTTCGCTCTGTGTAACAGGAGGCTAGACCTCGCTGCTTACTAGCGAAGCCCTGATCGAAGCCCTGTTTTGCTTCCTGTGTCGAAGCCCTTAGCGGAGTCCTCATAGTGTGCGTTTAGACCTTCGCAGTACGAAGCCCAGCACTAGTTGTTGTCGCTAAGTATTGGGTCGAAGTCCTCAGAGGGTAGTCTACTCTTGCGAAGGGTGAAGTGCGAAGCCTGCTCAAAGCACCCTGTGTGCGGAGCCTGCACTGACTTAGCAGAGTTGTTTTTGGGGTTGTTGGTGGAGCGAAGTCTGCTTGGCTTCGGACTTTTGACTCCTTGCGAAGCCTGTGTTCGGAGCTGTCATATACCTCCGAACCAGACCTTCGAAGGTTGGTGTTCGAAGCCTGTTCCGCAGTAGACAGATTAAAACCGAAGGCTGTTTTTAGCCCAAGTTTTTTAAAAAGCTCCCATTCACCCCCCTCTGGTCGCCTTTTCCGGTCCAACAGATCTAATATCGACCGTCTAGACTCGATCAGGTGCCTAAGAGTGGTTTCGGCAAGGCACGGGTAATTTCCCATGCCGGCTGTCTTCTCCATCGACAGTAAGGAGTTGGCTACGGGCTAGCGGCGACAGCGGTGGCTGACGGCCAGATCTAAGGGCATAAATGGAAACAGAATAGCACAGTGAGCATGGGGGTACCAGAGACGGGGCTCGGTGTCGTCAGAGCATGGCCGGCGATGAGTGGAGGTGGTGAGGACATTTGGGTTGACAACGAAGGCAGCGTTCTGGTTGTCTTCGATGGCAATGGAGGGATGGTCGGTGTCGAGGAGGCTACGATGGTCATGGGGGTGCAGCCGACGGCGTCGGGGACGGACTATGGTGATGGTGAGTGGCGGCTAGAGCAGGAGCAAAAGGGAGGCACAAAATTACATGGCGGAGTGATCTTGTTCGCAGGGGGTTAGGCGTTTTCTGTAGGCTTGGACGCGGGGGTCTCCGAGGGTTTAAATTGGGGCTGTGGGTGAGGAAATATGGAAGGCTTATACATGGAATGCCGAGGAGGAAACCTTCCATACATCAGCGAGCTTTCCATGCATTAAAACCGTTGATCTCGGGCTAGAATGCATCGGGGAATAGAGGGAAAGTGATCACCAGATCACGAGGAGTATTTAACTGACACTAATTTAAAGGAAGTAGGCTGGCGATGAGCAAATTGTACCCCTTCGACAACAATAAACATGACGGATGAAGATGACGAAAGCATCCTCGCTCTGAGGTTTTAAATATTGCCCCTCTTCTTCAAAATTGCCCCCTAAAAATCCACATGCTCCAGGAAACAAGGTTAGCGGCTGGAGGCCGCCAGGGAAGCCGGCTGGCTGAGGTCAAGCCTTCTTCTGCCGTGTACATGGAGAATACTGAAGCCATGGTACTGACGCATGCAAGTCTATATTTGCTATGCGGAGCGAGTATCTCGAGAGGAGCTCTGGCCGAGGCACTACAGACCGAGCCCCTCCCAAGACACGCCTGGAGGTGGTGCAGGCTATCAGATGTGTAGACAGACTCGAAGCCCCAAGACAGCCTTCGGTGGCCAGTGTTATGCCACCTCTGAAGCAAGAGGACAATCAAGACTGCGGTAAATGGGTTGTCCTCCCCATTTCCGGAGGAGGGACCGTGGGCGGCATGTTGAAGCGTCAGCGGAGAGAATACATTCACGAAGTTGACCATATTGGGACCTCCTCGTCGACTGTTGAAATACCCGAGTGGTCTCATGTGCCCATATCCTTCTCCGCAGCTGATGCAGCCGATATTAAATCCCCTCATACGGACCCTCTTGTTATTATGCCTGACATTGCAGGAATAGAGGTCCGGGTCTTGGTTGATGGTGGAAGCTGCGTCGGCATTACCTTCGTCTAGGCCTTCGACCAATTGTGCATCCCGCGGAGACATTTACTTCCAGCAGCTTTTCCGCTTCAATGCTTCGTAGGCCCTCCTCTCGATGCCCCTGGCCAAATAGGCCTCAAGGTTTCCTTCGGAGAGGGGCTCCTAGCTATATCGGAGAAGGTGTTTTTTGATGTCGTCGACACCCCTTACGCTTATAATGTTATCTTTGGAAGGGGAATGCTAAATCAGTTCGGAGTTGTGGCGCATCAAAATTATTTGTGCCTAAAAATGCCTATGCAAGGAGGAGTACTTGCTGTCCTCGGTGACCAAGCTGCGGCACGGAGGGCGGAGTATGGCCATGGTCCATCTCTTGATCCTAGCCAGATAAATAATGTACAAGACCAATAGGAGAATGCCTCCGCATCAAGTGACCCCTCGAAGATCTCCTCCCTCAAGCCAAGCCCCGAAGGTGAAATTATAACGAAGGTCATTGTCAAAGACAACAAAGACTATCCCATCTAGTTTGGCAAGGAACTACCTCCAGAAATTGCCACTTCGTTGGAAGAAGTAATTAAAAAAATATAGATGTCTTTGCCTAGTATGACCAAGATATTCCCGGAGTCGACCGAAGCATTATCGAGCACAGCCTAGTCATCAACCCAAGGGTTCGACCTGTTCACCAGGGGCTCCACAAATTGTCGACAAAAACAGCGAGCCTTGCTAAAGCAGAGGTGGAGAAGTTGTTAAAGGCCCGGATCATTAGAGAGGTGGCCCACACGGAGTGGTTAGCCAACCTTGTCTTTGTCAAGAAAAAGGCCTTCGGCAAGTGCCGCATGTGCATTGACTTCACATCCCTGAATAAAGCATGCCCACGTGACCCCTACCCCATGCCCCGCATTTATCAACTCATCGACTCCATTGCTAGCTCTAATCTTTTAAGCTTCCTCGACGCGTACTCCGGATATCATCAAATATGCTTAAAACGCGAAGACGAAGCCAAGACAAGCTTTATAACTCCTTTGGGAGTCTTTTGTTATGTTAGAATGCCATTCGGCTTAAGAAATGTCAAGACAACTTTTTCAAGGTTAATTGCTAAGGCTCTAGGTCACAAATAGGTCGCAATGTCGAGGCCTATATGGATGACATTGTAATAAAGAGTGTTTTACAGCACCAGCATAGTCTAGACATAGCAGAAAATTTTGAGAGCGTCTGAGCATGTGGAGTTCACCACGACCCCGAAAAATGTATCTTCGGGGCTCAAGCTATAAAATTTTTAGGGTACTTAGTTTCGAGCAGTGGGATCGAAGCTAGCCCAACGGAGATAAGTGCATTGTAAAGGATGGCTCCGCTAGAAAATTTGAAGCAAGTCCAGAAGCTCATCGGACGCCTCGCGGCCCTTAGCAGATTTTTGGCAAGGTCCACAGAGCGAAGCCTCCCAATATTCAAAGCCTTAAAAGGGTCCAAATATTTTGCCTGGATACCGAAGTGCCAGAAGAATTTCGATGAAATCAAGGACAATCTCGGCAATCTTGCAACACTCACTATACGCCATGCAGATGAAACTCTTCTTCTCTATCTTGCAGCCAGAGGCTCCGCTGTCAGTGCAGTCCTTGTTCTAGAAGTGGATTCCAATGGGAAGTTGGTACAAAATCTAATATACTTCATATTGGAAGCTTTATCCGGAGCCAAAACTCGGTACTCCTAGCTTGAGAAATTTACTTATGCCTTGGTAATGGCTTCGAGGAAATTACAACATTATTTTTTGGCACATAATGTAATTGTACCAACCTCTTATCCTCTGGGAGATATGCTTTGAAGTAAGGTTTCTACAGGGAGAATTGGAAAATGGGTTGTTGAGCTAGCCCCCTTTCGTATATCTTTCGTAGCAAGAACAGCCATCAAGTCACAAGTGGTGGCTGATTATGTAGCGGAGTGGTCTCCGTCAGTAGTATGGGCTCCGGAAGAGTTGAATGAAGGAATATGGACCATATACTCTGATGGAGCTTTTCAAGCATCCAGAGCAGGTGCCAGGGCAATCATAATTTCGCCTTCAGGGCAAAAATCAATGTACTCTGCAAGACTCAACTTGGCAGGGACAAGGATGACCTGAAGAAGACCAACTTGATGCTCAATGGCTTCAACGGCGAGAGCTCCGAGGCCAAGGGCGTACTCTCCATGGAGTTGACGTACAAGGTAACTACAGCGTGTTGCTCAAGTGCGACTGGATTCACGCGAATTGCTTCATTCCTTCTACCCTACACCAGTGCCTGATACAATGGGATGACGATGAGGTAGAGGTCATTCCCGCGGATACTTCGGCCCAAGTAGCATTGGCCGATGTATCGGGCGACACTATCCATAACAAAGTAGAGTGTTTGTCAGGTAGAGATCTTTCGGACTACGATTTTGTTAGCGTATCCGAAGAACGTTTTGTACCAGTGTCTGTAATGCCGGCTGGAGTAGCGCGGCTATTTTTGTATTAATAGTCATGACTAGCAAGAGTAATCTAGATTGGCTAAAGTCTCGCGTGGAGCAATATTGGTCTAGTAAAGACGGTATTGCCGAAGCCATCGGGGGCTTTAGCGAAGTAGAGAAATTAGGACAAGGTTTTGTGTCGGCCAATCCTTTGGAGGAAGTTGACATAGGTAATGGTAGCGTCCCAAGGCCGACGTTTGTAAACCAACATTTACAGCCCGACGAAAAGGCTGAAGTAATAAAGTTACTTCGGTCGTATGTCGATTGTTTCGCATGGGAGTATAGCGAGATGCCAGGGCTAAGCCATGAGCTTGTGGAGCATCGGCTCCCTGTCAAGTCCGGATTTAGGCCTTATAAGCAGCCTCCTCATCGACTACTCAAGGCTGAATTTATTAGGCCATGCAGGTACGCAGAATGGGTTGTTAACATTGTGCCTGTAGAGAAGAAAGGGAGCGGCAAGATACGATTATGTATTTATTTCAGGGATCTGAACAAAGCCACTCCAAAGGATGAGTATCCAATGCCGATAGCCGAGATGCTGATGAATGATGCTTCAGTACACAAGGTACTATGTTTTCTTGATGGCAATGCTGGTTATAATCAAATCTTTATGGCCGAAGAGGACATCTACAATACTTCCTTTCGATGCCCTGGTTTTGTCGGTTTATTCGAATGGGTCATCATGACTTTTGGTTTAAAGAATGTCGGCGCCACGTATCAACGCGCCATGAACTTAATCTTTCATGACTTGCTAGGTGTTATGCTAGAAGTTTACATCGATGATGTTGTAGTCAAATCGGACGCTATGGGAAACCATTTAGCCAATTTAAAGGTTGCTTTTGATAGAATGCGACAATATGGTTTGAAAATGAACCCACTCAAATGTGCTTTTGGTGTGTCGACGGATAAGTTCTTAGGTTTCATGATTCACGAGAGAGGCATAGAAATTGATCCTAAGAGGCTCGAGAAGATTAGAAACATTGCAGCGCCAACGTGCAAAAAGGACGTACAAAAGTTGCTAGGAAAGATGAACTATTTGCGTCGCTTTATATCCAACTTGTCCGGCAAGATTGATGCCTTTGTCCCCGTACTCCGGCTAAAGAATTAAGCCGAGTTCACTTGGGGGGCAAGCCAGCAAAGTGCCTTTGAAAAGATCAAGGAGTGCTTGTCATCACCGCTTGTGGTGAGAGCGCCCAAAGCCGGGATTCCGTTTTGGCTATGCATCGCTGCTGAAGATAGCGTGTTTGGGGCCACGCTAACCTAGGAGGTAGAGGGAAAAGAGTACATCATCATGTTCTTGAGTCCCCGCCTGCTGGATGCTGAAACCAGGTATGCGTTTGTGGAACGTTTGTGTTTATCACTTTATTACGCGTGCACCAAATTACGCCATTATCTTCTCGCTACTACATGTGTTGTCATTTGCCAAGCCGATGTTATAAAGCACATGTTATAGAAGCTAATTCTAAGTGGAAGAATCGGAAAATGGGCTTACGCGTTGATTGAGTATGATTTGGACTACGAACCCCTGAGGGCAATGAAAGGCAAAATCGTGGCAACTTTATAGTTGATCACCACATAGATGTCTGCTGGAGTGACGATATTGCTCTAGTTGAAGTAGTGCCATGGAAACTTTATTTCGATGGTTCGTCTTGAAAGAGTGGCCAAGGTATTGGAGTGGTTCTCATATCACCTAATGGAATGCACTTTGAGACTTCGGCCTGTCTAGAATTTCCTTACACTAATAACCAAGCCGAATACGAAGCTTTATTATTGGGTCTTGAATTGCTAGAATCTGTAGGTGCTAGACATGTCCACGCGTATGGTGATTCCTTGTTAGTAGTGCAACAAGTAGCTAAGAGTTCTCAATGCTTTAACAGCTTGCTGAATAGTTACTTGGATAAATGCCTAGCCATAGTTGCTGTTTTTGATGACTTCAAAATCTCAGACATGTCAAGAGAAGCCAATTCAATTGCAAATGATTTGGCTTAGCAAGCATCTAGCTACCAAGTCAGGAGAGGGAAATTTTCTGTATTGGAGAAGCCAATGCTTGGTCTCACTGCCGAAGTTAGTGACAGCAGGCAAGCGCACCACCAGGGTCAGACCCCTCCGGCTGCCTAAGGTCACTGCGTGCCGAGGTCCCTGGACCGGAGTACTCTGCCGACAAAGGGACCTAGCACGCCAAAGGCCATGAGCCGAAGGGCCCCGCACAGTGAGGCCACTCGGGAGTCCGAACCCTCCGGAGGGCTTTGGCCTAACACACTCCAAATGGCCAGCCCGGCCAGGCTTCGGCAGGAGCAGGAATGGCTCGGGGTGCACGCCGAAGTTAGTAATTTATAATTTTATTCAGAAGGTGAGCCAGCGAGACCCTCTGAAACCTATAAGGGCGATTGGAGAATCCCAATCGTCCAGTATTTGAGTGACCCTAGCCAAAGGGTTGATCAGAAGGTTCGGCGATAAGCATTCAAATTCATGTTGATAGACGACACATTGTACTGCCGAACCATCGATGGAGTACTATTGAAGTGTTTGGACCACGAACAATCCTAGGTGGCTACGGGAGAAGTCCATGAAGGACTTTGTGGCACTCATCAGTCGGCCTAGAAAATGAGTTGGATGCTCAAAAGAGCAGGTTTTTATTGGCCGACTATGACTGAAGATTGTTTCAAGTACTATAGAGGGTGTGAAGCATGTTAGAAGTTTGGCAATATTAAGTTGGATCCTGCCTCATTGCTCAATCCTATTGTCAAGCCATGGTCGTTTCGAGGTTGGGGTTTAGACTTCATCAGCCAGATTCACCCTCCTTCCTCAAAGGGACATCAGTTCGGATTGATGGCAATGGATTACTTCACTAAGTGGACCGAGGCTATGCCTCTCAAGAACATGACTCACAATGAGGTACGAGATTTTATCTTGAAGCATATTATACATAGGTTTGGCATCCCTCAAACTCTTACTTCGGATCAAGGTAGTTCATTTGTTTCTAGAGAAGTTAGGGACTTCGCCGAATATTATGGTATTAAATTGATAAACTCTTCACCTTACTATGCTCAGGCCAATGGTCAGGCCGAGTCTAGCAATAAAACCGTGATTAAGCTCATTAAGAAGAAAATTGAAGACTTTCCTAAAAGGTGGCATGAAGTGCTTTCCGAGGCGCTATGGGCTTGTAGAATTGCAAAGCACGGTGCTACCAAAGTCAGTCCATATGAGTTGGTATATGGACAAGAAGTTGTTCTGCCTGTCGAGGTAGATCTTGGCTCCTTAAGAGTGTTAAAGCAAGATGGCTTATCGGTCGATGTTGGGGGAAAATATTCCATCTTCGGGGTTATTGCAGTAACAGGACAAAGGTTGATGATTAAGTTCAAGATTTCCAGGATATGACTTCGGAGATGTATTGAGTCAAGTTCGAAGTATGATGACAGACTCCAATTTAGAGTATATCTTCGAACCTAGACTCTTCCGAGAGTTTCCTTGCCAGCTAAGATGGAAGACTTATCTTCTTTCTCATTAGATTAGTCTTTTACCATTTTAGCCCTATTAAGGGTACCAAATAGTTTCCACTATGTCGGTTGTAACAGAGGGGTAAAAGGGTCTTTTCCTTAATGTTTAGGCCTATAAATACCCCCCGCTTCACCCTGTAAGAGGGACCAAATACAAGTTATTCAATATACACTTTCGAACTATTCTAAGTTATTATCCTTTCGGAGGCTTGGAATAGTTTCCTTCATAAAAACTTCTTTTATTAGTTTCTAATATTCAGAAACCTGTTAGCGTAATCTTTTACGCCAACAATTGGCGCCGTCCGTGGGCGAAAGCGGAGTCGAAGTTGTTGCAACTTCGATTCCGTGTGAAATAACAATGGCTGCTCCCGAAGATGCTCCAACAGTCGAAGATTTGACTGCTGACTCCGACGAAGACTTTGGAGTAGCCTTCGACCCGCCAAGCAGTCCAATGCTCACCCGCCGTCAAAACGTCGAAGGTAACCTTCGGATAATCTCTTTTGTTCTTCTTTTTTTTGCGAAATTATACAATGTATAATTCCTTTGTTTTAACAGGATCCACTTCCATGGAAGAGGTCCGTCCCGAGGACATAATTCCTGGACCTTCGACAGCTTTAGAGCCAATTCCAGGAGCCACTCAAATGGGACCTGGAAAAGGCAAAGGCAAAATGGACCACCTCCCTGCTCTGAGCTCAGGATCAACTCCGTCTGAGTCAACAGACGAAAGCCAATCTACGGAGGGAGGCCAGTCTGCCGGAGCTCCAAAAAATATGGCTCAACACTCCGGACCTTCGCCAAACGAAGATGACCAGCAAGCCTTGAGCATGCTCCCTCTTCTAGCTCCTTTTTTGGAGCGAAGAACTGGGCTTCGGACTTTGCTCGAGCCTTTGGATCGGGCTAGTCGCGATGTCGGGGAGACGAACTTGGTGTCCGTCTTGAGCGAGGCAGAAAGTTCGGAGCTTAACGCTGCCATGGAACATGCAGCATACCAGGTACGAAGTATCTGCAAAACAGAGTCAAAACTTATATACAAATAATTTCTCACCTTGGTTTTTCTCTTCGCAGCAAACAGTCTTGGCCCGAGCTGCGAACATCTCTAATGAACGTGGAAGCCTTCGCCTTCGAGAGGAAAATACAACTCTACAACGAAATCTTACTATCTCCGAAGGTCGGGTGGCCCACTTGGACAACATTGTTTCAACAGAGCGCAGGGCCAGACAAAGCTTGGAGGCTGCGAACAAAGAGCTCGAAGCAGAACAAATTGTGCTTCAAGCGGAAATTGAAAAGATGCGGGCGGAGCTCGCTACTGCGGGGGCCGAGCTTGTTAGACTCCAAGAAGAAAAAGCCAAAGCTGCCGAAGAAGCTAGCCAACTGCTCAATCAGAAGAATTCTTTAGCTACGGAGGCAGCTAGGCTCTCTGGAGTAGTAAGAGAGTTAACTTCGACAAAGGATGCCTTAATTGAAGATAAGCTGAAGTCGGAGAAGGTAGCTGCAGAGGTCATGGACCAATTGCTAGGCGTTCTGGAGTACTTAGGTACTACTGGGACGTTTCCTTCGGATGACAACATATCTCTGATGCGACGGTTGAAGAGGATCCAAGGAGCAGCGAAGAAAATGAAGACAGCAGGCATTCGGTACGGAGAAACCTCTGGGCAAGTGGCTGCTGTCGGCATACTTCATTACTACGAAGATCTGGGCCAATCGATAACTCCTAGCGCAGGGGTGGCTCCCATTGCCTTTGATGACAACTAGCTCCTTACTCCTTCTGAAGGTGTGGCCGCTGCTTGGCAAGCCTTTCAAACATCATGGAGAGCCGAAGGTCGCTCTGCGATCAAGGCCTGGATTGACGAAGGGCAAAGCCAGAAGCAAGCTCGGTCCCAAGCTTCGAGCAGTCAGCCCCCGCCAAACCCGTAGGTTTAGAATAATCTTAGGATCTTCGACTATGTAAAGCATTATGCTTTTGTACATTTATGAATGAAAATTTACTTATCATGTTTTTAGGCTTTGCCTCATATGGAAGATGTCGAAGTGTTAGACGTTAACGACGAACTCCGCTTACTATGGGCTACCTTCAATATCTTAAAACATCACAAGCGCCCTCGATTTTTAGTTCCTCGGAATAGCTCCGGAGCGATTATACCCGAAGTAAGCAAGGACATACTGTCTTATATTAAAGAGGAAGAAAAAGAAGTTAACTTGAAAACTTCATCTTCTGAAGACATTGTATGGTCCGAAGACGAAGATGAAGCTCAAGGTAAAAACCTGAAGAACTTGGAAGCTGGAAAAGGAGCCCCGAACAGCTTCGAACTTGGGCCGAGCTTCAACAAGAATAAAAAGACTTTAGAGCTTCGAAGGGGGGTAGGAGAGTTAAACGCAAAGTTGTTAGAACTCTCGGCTCTGGAATTAGTCGTTCCAACCCTAGCTCTAGAGATCGAAGAGGTCTTCGATTCCTTCTTGGTATAGATACTAATTTTTCATGATGTAATCATATTTGTTTGAATAATAAATATCGATTTAAAATTGTCTCCCTATTTACTAGCCCCTCTTTGGGCGTAAGCAACTTTGAACTGTATTCAAAGATGATTAGGCGCAAAGAAAAACTTAGGAGTACAATTTTTGGGGTTCGGAGCCGCTCAGCAATTTAAAGATTGATTAACATCTTATAAAATGTCTTCGACTATTTATAGTCTGAAGACTGGTAACATAGTATCTTATGTTTTTTTTGAAAGAAATTACTTTGGACAACTTTCCGGACACTTTAGTGTCCCAGATGATTTGTCACTTTGGACTTTCTTAACAGACATTCGAAGCTCATGGCTCAAACTCTGTTTTGTTTTGGCCTCCTTCGGCTCTTTTTGCGAATTCAGTCAAACCAGTGGTTTGGACTTCGCAGTGGTCTCTTTGGACTCTTTTTACGGATGCCTACAAGCCGGTTGCTTGGGCTCCGCATCATCTGGTCTCTTTGGACTCTTTTTACGGATGTCTTCCAGCCGTTGGCTTGGACTCCGCATTCTTTGGTCTCGGGCTCTTTTACGGATGTCTTCAAACCGGTGGCTTGGACTCCGGATTATGTCAGCCCACCACCTCGGAAACTTTGGGTCAGTGATCCGAAGTCCGAAAATATGATTCAAATTAATGACACTTCCCTCTCGGTGAACTCCGCTATTCCAGTGCGTCCACTTGAAAGTGGGAAGTTTATGAGGGGTAGGCATTATCTGAACCATATGCTTTATTAATTCGGAAAGTGCTTACAAATGATTACAAGGAGCCCTTATGCGAAGTATCGCTTTAGGTGCTCCGCATGCCATTCATGCGCTAACTCTTCACCTTCCAAATTAGCTACTTTAAAAGAACCATGACGCCCTGAGCGAACAATTAAGTATGGACCTTCCCATTTATTTCCTAATTTTCCTGGTGTTATGATACTTCGCAAAACGAGATGACCCGGCCTAAGTTCATTAATCTTGACCTTCGGGTCGAACCAAGCCTTCGTCTGCTGCTGATACTTTGACAAATTTGCCACAGCTCGAAGTCTTGTCTCCTCTGTTAAATCTAGCGAAGCTTGTCTTTCTCCTTCTACTTCCGGTTCAGTGCTGAATGGAGTGAAACCCGTGGACCTCGTTTGAGTGGTCCGAATGGACCACAAAATCTTCGGAAGTTCTTCGGTCAAGAGTCCTTTTGCCAATCCTACTATCCTTCGATTTAGCCTTGACAAAATGTTACCATTGGCTCTTTCTACAGCTCCGTTAGACTGAGGGTGTCGTACTGCAGCAAAACATAGCTGGATGCCTAGATCTTCGCAAAATTTCTTGAAAGGTTCTGCGTCGAATTGCGTTCCATTGTCAACTGTGAGTTGTCTAGGCACTCCGAACCGGCAAATGATATTCTTCTAGAAAAATTTCTGTACATTGTTCGAAGTGATAGCTGTTAGGGGCTCTGCTTTGACCCACTTTGAAAAGTATTCAATTGCTACTACTGCGAACTTCAAATTTCCTTTTGCTGTTGGGAAGGGACCAATAAGATCCATGCCCCATCTGGCCATGGGCCATACTAGACCTATGACTTGAAGAGCTGTCGGTGGGCGATGACTCCTTCGTCCCATCCACTGACATCCTTGGCAAGTGCGAACCAAGCTCTCCGCATCAACTACTATTGTAGGCCAATAAAGCCCCTGGCGAAGTGTTTTTCCTGCCAAGGCTCGAGGGGCTAGATGGCTACCGCAAAGCCCTTCATTAATTTCTCGAAGAATTTCTTGACCTTCGGCTTGAGATATACATCGGAGTAGAGGGGAACATACTCCGGCCTTGTATAAAATATCGTTGATTATTTGATAATTCCGAGTTCTAAGCTTTAACCTCGAAAGTTGTGGCCCTTCTGACATATTTGCTTCTCCTTGCAACACTTCCATGATTGGATTTCGCCAATCTGTACATGGAATGCAAAGGACTTCCACAGCAGGAATTTGTGGCACTGAAGGTGTACTGAGTTCTTCATAAAAAGCTTCTTCGGGTATGTCCATAGCTCCGGCTGCAGCTTTTGCTAAGATGTCGGCTTGTATATTTTCTGATCTAGGTATACTCCGAATGGAAATCCCTTAAAATACTGCTTCGATTTTTTGGATTTCTTCTAAGTACTTTGCAAGCTGTGGATGTCGGACTTGGAAACTCTTGTCTACGTGCCCTGCTACAATCTGAGAATTTGTTTTAATAAGGACTCTTGTAGCCCCTAGAGCACGTGCCTTTCGAAGTCCCAATAAAATTCCTTCATACTCCGCTGTATTATTGGTAGACTTAAAGTTGAGTCTTGCGGAGTACATTGCCTTTTGCCCTGAAGGTGAAATTATCACTGCTCCAACACCTGCTCTAGATGCTTGGAAAGCTCCAACAGATTAAACAGTCCAAATTTCTTCACTTGACTTCTCCGGAGCCCATGCTGCAGGAGGAGTCCACTCTGCCACGAAGTCGGCCAAAACTTGCGGCTTAATTGCTGTTCTTGCCAGAAAAGATATGCCGAAGGGTGCTAAGTCAACAGCCCACTTCCCAATTCTTCCAGTGGAATCCTTACTTCGGAGCATATCTCCCAAAGGATAGCAAGTTGGTACAATGACATTATGTGCCAAAAAATAATGCCTTAGCTTCCTCGAAGCCATTATCAGAGCATAAACGAATTTCTCAAGCTCGGAATATCTTGTTTTTGCTCCGGACAATGCTTCGGACACAAAATAAACTGGATTTTGTACCAACTTCCCATTGAAATCAACTTCTTTGACAAGGACTGCACTGACAGCAGAGCCAGTGGCTGCAAGGTAGAGGAGTAGGGTTTCGTCCGCAACAGGCACCGTGAGTGTAGCAAGGTTGCTAAGATAATTTTTAATATCTTCGAAGCTCTTTTGACACTCCGGTGTCCATGCAAAATCTTCGGACCCTTTCAATGCTTTGAAAATAGGCAAACTTCTCTATGCAGACCTTGCCAGAAATCTGCTAAGTGCTGCTAGACGACCGGTCAGCTTTTGCACTTGCTTTAAGTTCTCTGGGGGAGCCATCTTCTGCAACGCAGTTATCTGAGTGGGGCTAGCTTCGATCCCTCTGCTTGAAACAAGGTACCCTAACAATTTTCCAGCCTGCGCCCCAAAGATACATTTTTCGTGGTTGAGACGGATCCCACATGCCCGAAGGCTATTGAATGTTTCAGCTAAGTCTAGGCTATGCTGGTGCTTTAAAGCACTCTTTATTACAATATCATCCATATAGGCCTCTACATTACGACCTAATTGATGACCTAGAGCCTTAGCAATTAACCTCGAAAATGTAGCCCCGACATTTCTTAAGCCAAAGGGCATTCTTACATAACAAAAGACTCCTGAAGGAGTTACGAAGCTTGTCTTGATTTCATCTTCGCGCTTCAACCAAATTTGATGATAGCCGGAATACGCGTCGAGGAAGCTTAATAACTCCGAACCAGCAGTGGAGTCGACCAATTGATCAATTCGAGGCATGGGGTAGGGGTCGCGGGGGCATGCTTTATTCAGAGATGTAAAATCAAAATACATGCGCCACTTCCCAGAAGATTTCTTCTTAACGAAGACTGGGTTGGCTAACCATTCCGTATGAGCCACTTCTTTGATAATCCCAGCCTTCAGCAACTTTTCAACTTCGTCTTTAGCAAGGACAACTCTCTCCGCAGACATCTTTCGGAGTCCTTGCCTAACAGGCCGAGCCTTTGGGTTCACAAGTAGACTGTGTTCAATAATGTCCCGACTGACTCTGGTAATGTCTTCATCAGACCAAGCAAAGACATCTAAATTGTCCTCAACTACTTTCTCTAAGGAGGTAGCAACTTCCGGAGGCAAATCTTTACCAAATTGAAAAGAATATTCCTTGCCATGTTTGACAATAACCTTCGTTGCAATATCTCCTTCAGGACTTGGTCTTGGGAAGGATCTTTTCGAGGATTCGCTAGGAGTAGAAAATTTCTCCGAATCATCTTGCACACTGTTCACCTATCTCGGGTCAACAGGAGGGCCATGACCATACTCCGCTCTTCGCGCGATGGCCTGATCTCCGAAAATAGTGAGCACTCCTGCTTGTGTGGGCATCTTCATACATAAGTAATTATGATGTGCCACAGCTCCGAATTGATTTAACATGCCTCTTCCGAAGATGACATTATATGCATATGGAGCATCTACAACATCGAAGATTACTTCCTCTGTCCTGGCCAGTAGCCCCTCTCCGAAAGTAACTTCTAGGCCAATTTGGCCGAGGGCATCAAGAGGGGGTCCTGCAAATCCTTGCAAAGGATGGGCTGCTGGGAGAAGATGCTTTCTAGAGATGCAGAGTTGATCAAAAGCTTGGACAAAAATAATATCTGCCGAACTCCCTCCGTCAACTAGCACTCTCCGAACTTCAGTTCCTGCTATGTCGGCAGTAATGACAAGTGGGTCTGCATGTGGAAATTTAACACCAGCTGCATCATCTGCGGAAAAAGATATTGGCACATGGGACCATTCGGGCATAGCAGCTGCAGATGAAGAGGTTCCAATATGGCCCACCTCTCTGACATATTCTCTTCTCTGCCTCTTTGACATGCTTCCGAGAGTCCCTCCTCCGGAGATGGGGAGGACTACTCTTTTTCCTCGATGTTGCCCCTCTTCTTGCTTCGGAGGTGGCATAATATTGACCACCGGAGGTCATCTTGCCAAATCGAAGTTCTCTATCCGCGCCATAGCCTAGACAGGCTCTGGACGCACTTCAGCTGGAACTCGGTTAGTAGTGCCTCGACCCAAAGTTATTTCCAGATATTCTCCTCTCAGAGCAAGTATAGCCTTGCACGCATCAGTTGCGTGACTTCGATTATCACTATGAATACAGCAGAAAAAGGTCTGGCCTTTGCCAGCCGGTTTCCCTGGCGGCCTCCAGCCGCTGGTCTTGCTTCCTGAGGGTGGTGGAGCTCTTTGGGCAAACTTCTGCGGAGGTGCAATGTTCAAAACTTCTGAACGAGGATGCTTTTGCCCCCTACGCCTGTCATGCTGAACTTCGAAGCTAGGCCCTTGCGGCTGTGCTAAAGTTTTCACTTCCAATTTAACTTCTTGCAGTATTGACGGGGTTGCAGCAGTTCTCCGAAGCCATCCCTCTTCTGACCTTGCATACTCTTCGAAACAAGACATCAACTGAGAAACAGAGGATATGCTTTTTCGGTGAAGTTTGTCAAGGAGGCCTGGATGAATAACTCCCGCTCGAGCTGCGTCAACTACTGAAGACGTAGTTAACCCTCGAATTTGCGACTTCGTATGAGCGAAGTGCTTGAAATATTGTCTTAAAGTCTCTCTAGGGAGCTGCTTCACCTGGAAGAGACTTCCTGTTGACATTGGAGGCACGAAGGTGCCCTGGAAATTTCTTACAAACTTCTTCTTCAGAGACCAGAACCACCGTAATGCCACTCCTTGAAGAGCTAGGGGAAAACATTTTGCCATAGTGTCCCGCACTCCCCCGCTAGCTTCAATTGCTAGAGCATAAGAACGGACGAATTCTCCAGGATCTTCATCTCCGGCATACTTGCAAAGTTTTGAAGTTTTGAACTTAGGATCGAAGCGTACTTTCTGCAACTCAGGATGCAGCGGAGACTCAGTGTCAAAGGAAGCATTCTCCGGAGCTTCGGGATAAATAGGCTCGTCGTCTTTGGGCACTTCGGGAATGGTTGGGGTGGCTTGAGAACGAAGCCTATTCGCGGCTTCTTGTCGCCACCTTGCTACTTCGGCTTGGAGACTGGCCATTTGAGCGGCCATATCACCAAGACTGTCTTCATCTCCTCCGGAAGGGTCTTCCGGGTCTTGAGAACTGTAGGGATCAGTTCGAAGTGGAACTTGAGGTGGAAGAGGGACTCCGGCAGGCCGAAGTATAGATGGAGTTGGCGGAGGAACTCCGTATGCTCGAGGAAGGGGAATCCCTTCCAGAGTTTGAGGTGGAGGAAACCTCGAAGATCCTCCGACCTCAACTGTGTCTGAAGATCTTGCTCCGGAGGTCCGAGGGGACATCCGAACAGGATTACTACCTGCACTCCGCTTAGGAGGCATGGTTTGAGAACTTGGTAGGGAACGAAGTTTTTTGAACTAGGATCCCCACGGATGGCGCCACCTGTTAGCGTAATCTTTTACGCCAACAGTCGAAGAATATGAAACTCTTCTGAAGGATAATCTAGAGAAAGTGACCGATAAGATATTAAGGGCTTTAGGAGCCATAGAAGTAGACAAGAAGAGAGTAGCTAGAGCCTACAATAAAAATGTTAAACCAAAATCGTTTCATGTAGGAGATTTGGTTTGGAAGACGATTTTACCCTTAGGCATGAACAATCCCAAATTTGGTAAATGGTCACCTAGTTGGGAAGGTCCTTTTAAGATAGCCGAAATCACTCCTAACAACACATACGTATTGGAATCTCTAAAAGGAGAGCGGTTTCGAAGAGCTTTGAATGGTAGATATTTGAAAAGGTATTTCCCAAGCGTGTGGAAAACGACATAAAAGGTGTCGAAAAGCTGATATGGACGGTATCGTATTCAGTTCATTGTGCTTTTAGTTCACTCAGTTCACTAAAAGGCAGGGGGCATGTGTTGATAGCAAAAAATGGCATTAATGGCTGAGATTGTCAAAATATCAATTTTGGCAATTTGGGCCAAAAATACATATATCTAGGGTCAGGCCGAAGCCCTACAGGGCCGAAGGTCCATTTGGCTATGGGCTCCGAAAGCCTCTAGCCAGCCCACGGCCTTCATCCATGAAGCCTTCGGAGGGCCACGCCACCGAAGCTTCGGTCCGAGGAACAGGTTTCAACGGGCCTGGTCGGAGCTCACTTCGGCAGAGATAGAGTTGGATACGATTCTGGCTAAGTTTTTATCTCTATCCAAGCTGAAATATAGCAGATTAGATCAGTAGTTTGGCCCTATAAATAGAGAGGCGAGGCCGGCTTAGAGGCCCCCCTCAACACAAATCAAACTCAAAGCCCTAGCTTTGATCGCATTTATTTACCTTTACTTTTCTGTACCTCTTCGTGGGTTTGCCTGGAAGCCCTCCTCCGGCCACTTCGGAACAGTGGTAACCCTTATTACTTCACTTGTGAAGTATCTGTTAATCTACGTAATAGATTGATATCGCCTTGTTACTTCGTCTGTGAAGTATCCGCTAATCAGCGTAACAGATTGCTACCTTCGCTACTAGTGCAACACTTAGCAGAATTCGGTCCTCAGGCCGAATTGGTGCTTCAAACCCTCTTTGTTGCAGGTTCCCACGTTAGGAGCTACATCGTTGGAGGTGTCCGGAGCTGAGAGATCAGTTTTGGAGGTCGTTAGGACACCCTTCGATGAGACTACAAGCTTCGACGACAGGCTTCGCCAGCACACTTCGTCACAGCAGGCTTCGCCACAATCGTACTCTGCTCTGGACGAAGTTATGCCCGCGCGTGGCCCTCGCATCATTATTCTGTAATTTTTTGTATCGGAGACCTCACGCCGAACCCCACTGTTCGGAGGTGATCGTTGCGTCCAGATCTGTTTGGGGTTCATCTTCGGCCAGATCAGTCCGAATGCCGAAGGCACCCTTCGGCGGGATACTTCGCACCAGACGCCGAAGGTATACTTCGGTGACCCCTTCGCACCAGACTTCGAAGCAGACAGGCTCTAACCAGTTTGCTGATTTTATTCTGTTTAATATATTCCTTTCGGCTAATTGGATTATTTTGTGTGATCTAATTGCCTGGCGACTCCACCCCCCTTATCATGACTAAGGGTAGTCGGAACGCGATGTCGGTGTCGTGTCACGCTTAGGCTTGTTCCTAAGTATCCGCGCACTTTTGGATCGTCGAACTGACCCAAGTGCAGGGGCACGTTTTCGTGTCAATAGCTGGTTGGGACTTGGGAGCGGTTCAATCGGGTATGGAGCGTACTCGGAGTTGAGCCCCCAACCCTTCCAGACTGGTTCTCCCCAGACCAAGCTCCGAAGAAGAGGAAGGTTGAGGCGTGGTCTTCAGGATCAGTGAAGACACTTGCCAAGAAGGTGGCCCGCAAACCGAAGGCACTTACTCCTCCAAAGTCTCTTGTCTCGTCACCGGATCAATCCAAAGAGGAAGATGACATGGACATGTAGATGGCGGAGGAGTTCTAAGCTCTTCTTACGAGGGAGGATGAAGGGTCTCGGATGAGAACCGAGGCCTTCGTCCATGATAGTGCGGAGGTGGCGCCGACAGTTGAGGGCGATCCTGGCCGAATGGAGGCTGAAAACGTTTCATCTGGCTAGGCGGTCGCCCCTGTTTTGAGGGAAGGCAGAGTTGAGACTGAAGGGGTTCAAGCCCTGGCTGCTGAGGTCTCGGCTCCGAACGAAGTGATAGATGCTGTGGCCGAAGTACCAGTAGCTGTTCCTTTGGCTTAGACTCCAGCGTCTAAAGAGGACTTCGGGCAGATGTTTGAGCCTCCGAGCAGTCCGGTGCTCTCCCGACAACATGGTGCTGGAGGTAAGCCTGATTGAACATAGATTATTTTTTCTTTTCCTGCAGCATTTAAATAATACCATGTACCTTTGGTTTTACAGAATCAGCTCCGGCAGAGGTGAGCCCTGCTGCGGAGGTGGTTCCAGAGCCGGAGACAACTTCGGTGCCATTGTCGACTACGGCACAGGAGGTGGCTCCAGCTTTGGAGGTTGCTCTGAAACAAACAACGGGTCCTAGAAAGGGCAACGACAAAGGTTGGCCAATGCCTGCTCCTGCTCCAGGATGGACCCCATCAAAGTCGATAGATGGAGGCCAGTCGACAAAGGCCTCCGAGTATGCTTCATTGTGCTCTGGCCCTTCTCCTAGCGATGACGATCAGAGCGCCTTGTCAAGGCTCCCACTCCTAGCCCCCTTTCTAGAAAGGAGGACAAAGCTTTGGACTTTGTTAGAGCCTCTGGCTCGAGCTAGCCGTGAAGTTGGGGAGACTGAATTGGTCTCCATCCTTGGCGAGGCCGATGGGTCAGAGCTTGACGTTGCTCTTGAACGGGCGGCTTACCAGGTACAAAGCATTTGCAAAAGTTAGTTTAATCTAAAACATGTATATAATTCACTTACATTGCTATTCTTTTCCTTTGCAGCACGTTGTTCTGGCTTGAGCAGCTACTGTTTCCAATGAGCGGGAGTGCAATCGGCTCAAGGAAAAGGTGATGACTCTTCAAGGGAGCCTTGCTGACTCCGAGAACCAGGCTTCGAGCTTGGAGGAGATGGCTCTCACAGAGCGGAATGCCAAAACAAGGCTAGAGGCTACAAAGGAGGAGCTGGAGGCTGAACGAGCGATGCTCCGGGCTGAAGTTGAAAAACTTCGAGAGGAGTAGGCAACTTCGGGAGCCGAGCCTGTAAAGCTTAGGGAAGAGCTGCAATGCTTGGCTGAAGTCGCGAGGAAGTTGCTCGGACAAAAAACTGTCCTTATGATGAAGACGGTCGAGCTCTCCTCTTTAATCTGTGACATGAATGTATCAAGCGAGGCATTGGCCATAGAGAAATCGATGTGTGAGAGTGTGGCCTCCAAAACCATGGATGTCCTCCGGGGTGTCTTGGAGTATTTTAGGACTTCTTGCGCTTCCTCGTCGTTGGCCAATGATTCTCTGCTACGGAAAATGAAGATGATCCAAGCAGCAGCGAAGACAGTGAATACTTTAGGTACTCGGTATGGAGAGATCTCCGGCCAAGTAACCCCTCTCGAAGTACTTTGCTACTTCAAGAACATTGGACTTTCTATTACGCCGGAGCCGAGAGCAACCCCCGCTAGCTTTGGAGGTGACCAACTGTTGACCCCTTCGCCTGACATGGTCGCATCTTGGGAGGCTTTTTAGCCATCCTTGAGAGTTGAAGGTCGGTCAGCCGTGAAGGCGTGGATCAATGAAGGCCATCGTCAAAAGCAAGTGCGGATGCAGCCTTTGACCAGCAAGCCTACTGCGGACCTGAAGGTCTAGTTCTCCTTAGTGTTCTGTTATGTAAAAACTTATGCTTCTATCTTCCTTTTGAATAAAAAAGACTTATTTGGAAATGTTTTTAGGCTTTCCGACCTTTTTTGTATGATGAACTCGAAGTATTAGAGGTTAACGAAGGGCTCCATCAATAGTGGGCTACCTTCATAGCCTTAAGGCCTCACAGGCATCCTCGATTTTCAATTCCTCGAGGGAGCCATGGAGAGGTTATACCTGAAATTTGTAAAGAAATATTGGCTTATATTAAAGAGGAGAAGGGGGAAGAGGAAGTTGTTAATATAGAATCTTCATCTTCGGAGGACGTTGACTGGTCTGAACAAGAGTGGTCTAGCGAAGATCAAGCGAGGACTAGCCCCGAATGACTTCGGACCTAGGCCGAACTTCAGCAGGAACAAAAAGACTTCAGAGCTTCAAAGAAGGGGAAGCAGATTAAACGCAAGGTTCTAAAGACTCCGGGCTCTGCGACAAGTCGCCTTCGAAGCTAGGCTAACTCCGAGTCTAACTCTGGGTACCGAAGGGGCCTTCACTTCCTTCTTAGCTTAGACACTGATTTTTCATAGTGTAATAAATTTATTGAATAATATAAAATGTTTCTAAATTATCTCTTTACCTCCTAGCCCCTCTTTGATGGTAAGCACCTTCGGTTTTTAAGCAAAGATGGTTACTCACAATGATTGTAATGTCTGTTAAGAGCAAAATTTCAATAAATTTTGTTTTCGGAGGCTTAGAGCCCCCTATTGTATTGAACAAGAATTGGGAACCGCTGGATCGAAATCCGAATATATGGTCATTCGAACTTATTGGTCCGAAGTCCATAAATGGTATCTTAGTACTCTTTTTCGGATGTATTTGAATCTGATTATTCTGGTCATTTCAGACTCTTTTTCGAATGCTTTGAAGCTGATTGCTCAGAATCCATATCATTTGGTCTCTTTGTACTCTTTTTGCGAATGCTTTCAAGACGGTGGCTAAGAATCAATTTTTCATGGTCTCCTCCGACTCTTTTTACGGATGCTTTCAAGCTAGTTGCTTAGAATCCATATCATTTGGTCTCTTTGGACTCTTTTTACGGATGCTTTCATGCCAGTGGCTCGGAATACGTTTTCATGGTACTTTCCCACCTTGACGGATGCTTTGAGCCGGTGGCTCGAAGTCCATAATCGGGCTCGAATGAATAATACTTACCTCCGCAATCAGCACCGTCCTCCTAGTGTGTCCACTAGGAGTAGGAATCATCTTAAGAAGCATGCATTATTCGAATCATAAGTTTTATTCATTTAGAAAGTATTTACAAATGATTACAAGGAGCCCCTAAGCCAAGTATCGTTTAAGGTTCTCCCAATTCCATGCATGCTTCAATTCCTCACCTTCTAAATTAGCTAATTTAAATGATCGGGGGCATCCTTAATGCAGAATGATATATGGTCCTTCCCATTTATTTCCTAATTTTCCCGGAGCAATAATGCTTCGCAATACTAAATGGCCCATCTTAAGTTCATTCAGTTTTATTTTCAGGTCATACCAAGTCTTCGTCTGATGTTGATACTTTGTTAGGTTAGCAATAGCTCGATACCTTGTTTCTTTAGTTATGTCTAGCGAAGTCTGACTTTCATTTTCCATTTCAGGTTCAATGGTGCGGAGGGATCCTCCCTTGAGCTCCGTCGATGTCATGGCTTCATCTCTGAATAGTAAGCTAAAAGGGGTGAACCCTGTGGACCTTGATCGAGTGGTCCGAATGGACCATAAAATCTTCGGAAGTTCTTCGGTCCATAGCCCCTTTGCTAATCCTACTATTCTTTGATTCAAGCCTGACAAGATATTACCATTAGCTCGCTCGATGGCTCCATTGGATTGTGGATGACGGACAGCTGCAAAGCACATTTCAATACCAAGACATTCACAGATCTCTTTGAAGGGTTCGGCATCGAATTGAGTGTCGTTGTCAATTGTCAGATGTCTAGGCACTCCGAATATGCAAATAATATTTTGCTAGAAGAATTTTTGCATATTTTTTGAAGTGATAGCGGTGAGGGGTTTTGCTTCGACCCACTTAGAAAAATACTCAATTGCTACCACTACAAATTTTAGACTGCCCTTTGCCACTAGGAAGGGGCCAATAAGGTCCATCCCCCACCGGGCCATTGGCACACCGGAGTAATAACATTAAGAGGTGTTGGTGGACGATGACTCCATCTTCCCATCCATTGACAACCTTGGCAAGTGTGGACTAAAGCCTCCGCATCAGCTACTATTGTAGGCCAATAGAGCCCCTAGCGAAGAGTTTTGCCCTCTAAAGCTTGAGGGGCATGATGGCTACTACAAAGGCCTTCATGAATTTATCGGAGTATGTCTTGGCCTTCGTCTTGGGAAATACCATCGGAGCAGGGGAGAACAAACTCCGGCCTTGTATAAAATACCATTGACAATATGATAGTTCTGGACTCTTAACTGTAGTCTTGATAGCTTTGGGCCTTCGGGCAAATTAGCTTCCTCTTGCAATAAATACATAATTGAACTCCACCAAACAGTGCTTGGTATGCAAAGGACCTCCGCAAGAGAGAGTTGAGGCACCGAAGGGGAGGCAAGCTCTTGTTGATAGAAAAAAATTGCATTAATGGTTAAGATTGTCAAAATATCAATTTTGGTAATTTGGACCGAAAATGCACATGTCCCGGGTTAGGCAGAAGCCCTACAGGGCCGAAGGGCCACTGGGCTACAGGCTTCAGAAGCTTCCAACAAGCCCGTAGCCTTCTTCCTGGAGGCCTTTGGAGGCCCCACTCCACCGAAGCTTCGGCCCGAGGAGCAGGCTTCGACAGGCCTGGCCAAATGCCCACTTCGGGCAAGAGTTAGAGATTGAGTCCGATTTTTGACTAAGTCTTTTACACGTGAACAAACAGAATTCCACTAGATTAGGCTTAGAGATTAGAAGTCTAGCCCCTATAAATATAGGGGTGAGGCCGATTCAGAACCCCCCCAACACTAATCAACCACAAAGCCCTAGCTTTGAACCATACTTTACTTTATCTTTATTTTCTGTATTCTTCATGGGTTTGCCTGGAAGCCCACCAATGGCCACTTCAGAACAGTGGTAATCCTTGTTACTTCGCTTGTGAACTATCCGTTAATCTACGTAATAGATTGTTATCACCTTGTTACTTCGCTTGTGAAGTATCCATTAATTTACGTAATAGATTGCTATCACCTTATTACTTCGCCTGTGAAGTATCCGCTAATCTGCGTAACAGATTGCTACCTTCGCCACTATTGCAACACTTAGCAGAATTCGATCCTTAGGCCGAATTGGTACTTCAAATCTACTCTATTGCAGGTTTCCACGTTCGGAGCTACTTCGTCGGAGGTGTCTAGAGCTGAGAGATCGGTTTTGGAGGTTGCTAGAACACCCTTCGGCGAGACTACTGCGTCGACCGCCTGTGTCGGACCGTCACGCTGTTGTCGGTTTGGTCAAGTCCTGCACGCAACGTGTTTCGCCGACAGACATCGCCACGATAGGCTTTGCCATGCCCGTACTCTGATCCGGACAAAGTCACGCTCACACGTTGCGCCTAAGTCATTTCTCTGTACCTCACTGTATCGGAGAATTTATGCCGAACCCCGCTGTTCAGAGGTGATTGTCGCGTCCAGATCGGTTCGGAATTTATCTTGGCTAGATCAGTCCGAACGCCGAAGGAACCCTTCGGTGGGACACTTCACATCAGACGCCGAATGTACGGTTCGGCGACACCCTTCGCACCATACTTTGAATCAGTCAGGCTCCGTCCAGTTTCTGACATGTTCTGTTTAATACATTTCTTTCAGCTAATTGGATTATTTCTGTGTGATCTAATTACCTGGCAACTCCACCCCCCTTACCATGGCTAAGGGTAGTCAAAACGCGGCGTCGGTGTTGTGTTACATTTAGGCTTGTCCCTAAGTATCCACACACTTTTGGATCGTCGAACTGACCCAAGTGCGGGGGCACATTTCTGTGTCAACACACTTTTTGGCGACTTTGCTGGGGAGAACACTACTACAAACTGTCACTGTAGTGGCGTTGGGCAAAACCACTGTAGTGGCGGGCCATTAGATGCCCGCCACTAGAGTTGCTGGTGCTGACGGCAGCACCAGCGCCCGCCACTATTGCTGGTAAAGTAGTGGCGGTCGGTGATGACGTCAGCCCGGACCGCCACTAATGTACCAATAGCAGTGGCGGGCGCTGGTGCTGCCCGCCGCTGCTAAGATGGCCGCCACTAAAGTAATGATGACATCACTTGCGACCGCCACTACTATTCTAGCTATAAATGCGCAGCGTCTTCCTCCCCGAGCTCTACTGGAGTTCGCATTCAATTTTGTCCGTACAATGGCGACAAAAATCTAGATAAAGAGGGGGGAGGCTTTGTTTTCGTTTCTTTTGAAGGATTTCATTCTAGGAGGTAAATCCATTCCGAATCTCACATTTATTTTGTATTTAATCATGTATACAATGAGTTATTATCGTTTTTCTAATTTAGGGTTTGTGAATAGAAATTTTCAAATAATCTTCCATTTACGGCGTTACCTTCTCCCAAATGAACAAATATGACCCTCCTCACAATTATTCATCACTTGTATATTGATTTACGTCATTTTAATCTCCTTTTTAATTTGATTTATGATTATAGATCTAGAGTTATGTTGTTTGGAGAGAGAGAGAAACCAATATAGTTAATTTATTTAATAATTTTTTCTGCTTAATAAGTAGTTTTAATTAAAGCATTGAGGATTTTTAATTAATGTTGTTATGAGCGATAATAAATCAATATATTTTCAATTTGTAAATTAATAAAATTAACAATAATGATTTTATTAATATTTTTTCAAATAATATATGTTTTAGATGGAGCACAGGTCCTGGATGTACTCGTCCAATGACGGAGATGTGGTGGCATATTTTAACAGAGTAACTGAATTTACTGAAGCTGCCGCACAATATGCTTCCCGTCAGAGTGAAGAGGCAATATATTGTCCTTGTAAAGTTTGTAAAAACGAAGCGATGTATCCGTGTTCTGATCGTGAAACCATACGATTTCACTTGTTGAAAAATGGTTTCGTGAAGAACTATTATATATGGACGAAACACGGTGAGATGGGCCAAAATCCTCCTGAAGATTCTGATGTGCCGCAAGATGCTCATCAACATAGAAGAGGTTGTGATCATACATCCGACATAACACATGATGATGTTGATCAACATGATGATGATGACGCCTTTGATGTGGAGGAACTGATGCGAAATGTTGCGCCTGAGGTGTTGTTGCAGAGAACTACAACAAAAGGATACGATAACTTTGAAGCACTTGACAAAGCATCAAAAAACCTTCTTTACGAGGAACGCCACGGATGCGATAAGCAGTATACTGTGTTGTACACAATTCTTGAGCTTATGAAACTGAAGGCCAGCAATGGATGGTCTGACACCAGTTTTTCAGATCTTTTACAACTCCTAAAAAAGGTTTTGCCAAAACCCAATGGTTTACCATCTGATACGTACCAAGCAAAGAAGATGATTTGTCCGTTGACTTTGGGCGTTCAGAAGATTCATGCATGCCCGAACCACTGTATCCTATATCGAAAAGAGTATGGATTGTTAGAGAGATGTCCGCAGTGCAACGCGAGTCGATACAAACGTCCAAATGACTGTGCGGAGGACTACAATGACCACCAGAAGAAGAATAATAAGAGGTTGCAGAAGAGGAATAAAAATGTTATTGAAGACCATCCTGGAAAAAAGATGGAGAGGAAAGTTCCGGCCTTAGTAATGTGGTACCTACCGGTGATTGATCGCTTGAAACGTATGTTCTCTAATCCTAGAGATGCTGAACTATTAATCTGGCATTTCGCTGGGCGAAAGAAGGACGGAAAACTTCGGCACCCTGCGGATGCTAGGCAGTGGAAATCATTTGACTTGGCCCATCCAGATTTCTCGGACGATCCTAGAAATATCAGGATGGGACTTAGCACGGATGGAATGAATCCCTTCGGTGAGATGAGGAACCCACATAGTACGTGGCCAGTCTTTCTATGCTTGTTCAACATTCCATCATGGTTGTGCCATAAAAGAAAATACCTTATGCTCACTACTCTAATTTCTGGTCCAAAACAACCTGGCAATGACATTGATATCTTTCTAGAACCTTTGATGGAGGATATGAAACGTCTATGGGAACATGGTGTCTGTGTGTGGGATGAGCACAAGAAAGAGCACTTCAATCTAAGAGCCATAATCTTTTGCACCATAGCTGACAACCCAGGACGCATGTCCCTAACAGGACAGGTTAAAGGAAAGACAGCATGTGTAGTGTGTGTGGACCAGACAGAATCTATGCATCTTCCATCATTCGTTAAGACGATATATATGCGACACCGCAGATTTTTACCAAAAAACCACAAATATCGAAGAAATAGGAACCATTTCGACGGTACAATCGAGCTTGGACAGCCTCCACGAAATCGAGATGGCAAATTTCTATTCGAAATGGTAAAGAATATCAAAGTTGTTTTCGGAAAGAAGAGGAAGAAATCTGAAAAAATTTCAAAGGACGCTCCATTTAAAAAGCAGTCGATCTTCTTTAGATATTTGCCCTATTGGAAGGAGTTGGAGATTGGTCATGCTATCGATACAATGCACGTTGAGAAGAATGTCTTCGAAAGCACTATCGGTATTTTGTTAGACATACCGGGCAAATCAAAAGATGGACTCAAAGTACGAAGGGACCTTCAAACTCTCGGAATTAGACCCGAGCTTCACCCACAGGAAAGGGCCAATGGAAAATTTTTCCTTCCGGCTGCTAGCTATAACCTCACAATTGACGAGAAAAGATCAATCTGCAGGTGTCTACATGGAATTAGAGTTCCAACAGGATTCTCAACGAATATAAAGAATATTGTCTCCGTAGCAGATTTGAGGATGAGCGGCTACAACACTCATGATTGTCATGTTATGCTTGGGCTATTCCTCGCCATCGCAGTAAGAGGAGTCAAACATTCATTTCTGAAGATGGTGATAACACGCATGTGTCACTTCTTCAATGTCATATCAAAGAAGGTGATCGACACTGAAGAGTTAAATGAATTACGTAAACAAATGAGGGAGACTATGTGTCAGCTTGAGATGTGCTTTCCTCCTTCATATTTTGATATTATGGAGCACTATATGATACATATAGCAGACCAAATCTTTGTTCTCGGTCCAACGTACCTGCACAATATGTATGCGTACGAGCGTCTAATGGTTATCTTCAAGGGTTACGTACGAAATCGTGCTTATCCAGAGGGTTCCATGATAGAGGGCTACACGACTGAGGAAGTCATTGAGTGCTATGCAGATTACATAAGAGATGGAAGACCAATAGGAGTTCCCGTGTCGCGGCACCATGGAAGACTCACCGGTAAAGGAACTAAAGGCAGGAAAATCATACGAGACAATAGTTATCAAAGAATAAGATAATCACATTACAGTGTAATGCATCAGTTGGCGATTATGAGACCATATGTTGAACAACACCTACAAGAGCTTCGTGAAAAGAATGAAGATCACGATGAACAATGGATTATGAAAGAACACAAAATTTATTTCACATCATGGCTGAGGGATCTAAACCTTTCGATCGGAGAAACCGACGAAGAGATGATGATAAATAAATTGTCTTACGGTCCATTGAGCATGGTTAAAACATGGCAAGCGTATGACATCAATGGTTTCACATTCTATACCAAAGCAAAGGATCAAAGGAGTCAGCGCCAAAATAGTGGTGTCAGAGGAGAAGCAGAAGATAGCACTGGACAAAAGAATGCTTACTATGGATACATCGAAGAAATATGGGAACTTAACTACGGGAACTCTATAGAAATCCCTGTATTTAAGTGTCAGTGGGTGAGACATCCAGAAGGTGTGGAGGTGGATGATTACGGGTTTACGATAGTTGACCTTAATAAGGTGGCTTATAAAGATGACCCTTGGATACTCGCTCAATCCGTGGCACAAGTATTTTACATACTTGATCCTAAAGATGAGAAAAAATACATCGTTGCTCCAGGAAAACAAAGAATTGTTGGAGTTGATGGAGTCGAAGACGAAGAAGAATACAATCAGTTTGATGAGGTGCCGTTTTTCGTTGACATATCAAGGATCAATGTGGTTGAAGCAAAACTGTCATTTGGTAGTGTGATTCCTTATCTACGCACCAATGGCGATGGAAAATTAGTTCAAGGCTAGATCATTTATGTTTAGTTGTAAAATCAATTATGTCATTTATTATTAAAACATTTTCAAGATCAAATGAGGATTGAGTGTTGTGAATTATTTCATGTCTTGTAGTTCAAATTGAACTTTTTTGACTTTGATCATAAAAACATACTTAATGAAATAAAAACAGTACACTAAGGGAGAAAAAGTAAAGTGAGGCATAAAAATACATATTTTCTAAATTTGATAAGTTATGATGTATTTTATTGTTAAAAAAATCAAGTTCAAACTAGAATTTAATTATGAATAAAAAAGTCATGAAAATTAGAATAGAAATGTAAAAAAAAATGTTTGGATGCTAGCAGCAAGGTTCGAACCTCAAACCGCCTGCAGGCAGCAAGGTTCGAACCTCGAACCGCATGGCACCAAAGAAACCCCCGCACCACTGCGCTACTAAGTCTTTCTCGACTTGAGTGGCAACGTATGCTAGATAACCCCACCAGCGTCGGATTAGTAGTGGCGGGCAGGATGACGTCACCAGCCGCCACCGTTATCCTTTTAGTAGTGGCGGGCATGCTGACGTCATCATGCCCGCCACTACTAAGACACCTATATATACTTTCCACTCCAGCCGTCCGAAAACCTAGTTTCATTTTCTAAACCCTAAACTCGCCCCCCTCCTCCCGTCGCCGCCGTCGACGTCCCGGAGCACGTCGCCGCTGCCCTCCGCCCGTCGCCGCCTTAATTCCTCGGAGCCCGTCGGCGCCGCCCGTCGTCGCCGCCATCCAGTCGATCAGTAAATAATTATTAACCTACTTCTTTATTTGGTCTTATTTTATTCGAGCTTAGGGTTAAAATGATGGAGGATTGTTATATTAATTTATGCGTGGTAATATAATTTAGTATAATATTACTAGTAGAATGCACTAACAATAATTTCCACTATAACAATAATTTTTTTAATGTACTGTAAAAAATTTCTGAGAAAAAAATTTCCACTATAACAATAATTTTTTTAATGTACTATAAAAAATATCTGAGAAAACAAATTTCCACTATAACAATAATGTTTTTTAATGTACTATAATATTACTAGCTTAGGGTTTTTTAATGTTATAATATCAATGTGACAAAAAAATGCAGATGGCTCCTCCTAAGATTGAACCAACAAACAGTCGATCCTCAGACTCTACATCAAGTGGCGTGTGTGAGGTTTGCAAATGCGGTAAACATAAGGTACATGATGGTATAGTTTGCAGTTGTTTGGCGAAGAAAGTGATTCTCATAATGGACTCCGACTCGGAGGACGACTCGCGATCGCCGCAACCAGATAGGGTAAGTGTTGTGCTACGGAAGAATGATGAGACAACCGGTGGTAGAGGGAAACATGTCGAGGCTAGCGGTGGAAAAGGGAAGCATGTAGAGCAATGCGGCAGCAAGAGGATGAAGGAGGCAAGATCCTCTTTTTATGCAAATTTTATATTTTTATCATCCAATTCAATCATTGATAATAAGTTGTTCTCACTATCGTCGCCGCGTGTATTTTCTTGTTCAGGAACATGGAGAGAAGTTTAGACTGCCTGATGATGCCGAGTTGGTTGAGGATTGGCAAGTTGAGGCTTTTAATCTGTTTAACCAGAAATAGGTTGGGTTTGTGCCGAGGAAGAAGAAGAAGCTCCAAACCATATCTTTCCTTTGGGTTTGACCAGTAGTGCGTTTCGATGTGTAAGCTGGTTTCCCCAGCCTGGACTTGTGTTTGTTTACTTGGTTTCAAATAAACATGATGTGTCAAAAGCGAGCCCCCGCACCACCGCGCTACAAAAGTCTCGATCATATCGTAACAACATGTAATAAAAACACACTTAATAATAAAAACAGTAAACTAAGGGAGAAAAATACCAATTTTTGCAATTAGAATATTGGTGTTGTATTTTTATTGTACAAAAAGTTTCAATTTCAAAGGAAGAATAAACTATAGATAAGTTATGATGTATTTTTATTGTACATGTTTATTAATGAAAAAAAAAGTAAAGTGAGGCATAAAAATACATATTTTCTAATTTGATAAGTTATGATGTATTTTTATTGTTAAAAAAACAAGTTCAAACTAGAATTTAATTATGAATAAAAAAGTCATGAAAATTAGAATAGAAATGTAAAAAAAAAATGTTTGGATGCTAGCAGCAAGGTTCGAACCTCAAACCGCCTGCAGGCAGCAAGGTTCGAACCTCGAACCGCATGGCACCAAAGCAACCCCCGCACCACTGCGCTACTAAGTCTTTCTCGACTTGAGTGGCAACGTATGCTAGATAACCCCACCAGCGTCGGATTAGTAGTGGCGGGCAGGATGACGTCACCAGCCGCCACCGTTATCCTTTTAGTAGTGGCGGGCATCCTGACGTCAGCATATGCCCGCCACTACTATACTTTTTTCCACCCGCCCAGACTAAACCCTAGTAGTGGCGGTCGGTGACGTCAGCGGCCCGCCACTACTATGTCTTTGCCCGCCACTACTACGATCAATATCAGTGGCGGGCATGCTGACATCAGCGTGTGCCCGCCACTACTAATCCAACTATATAAAAGTTTTTGCTCCCGCCGTCCGAAAACCTAGTTTCATTTCTAACTCCCGTGCGCCGAACTCTACCCATTGCCGCCGCTCCCGGAGCCCACGCCGCCCTCGGAGCCCGTCGTCGTCGTCCCCGAAGGCCGTCGCCACCAAACTCCGCACATCGCTCCCACAGCCCACGCCACCCTCGGGGCCCGTCGCCACCGAACTCCGCTCGTCGCTCCTGGAGCCATCGCCGCCATCCCCGAAGCCCGTCGCCGTCGTCCCAGAGCACGCGCCGCCACCGTCCCTGGAGCCCGTCTCCTTCATCCCCGAGCCCACGCCGCCGTCCCGGATCTCGCACTGCCGCCCTCCACACATCACCACCATCCGGAGCCCGTGTCGCCGCCCTCCACTCGTCGCCACCGTGCTGAAAAAAAGGTCAGCTAGTGCCCTTTTAAACATCAATTCACATGTGTTAATTAGGTCATGGGTCTGCCTATGAATGCTTACGAGATATTTGATAATTTACCACTGAGAAGTGGCTTTATATTTTTGTCACATGGATCTATATTTATTGATATAAATGAGTCTACATGTTAGTCTTAATAATGACATTGTAATTGAAGAAGACATCTTTAGAGTGGCAAATAATCAATTTTTTTGGATGGATGGATATATATACTTGTGCATGTGCCCTTGTTGCGCCCTGTCCTATTTCGCTGCATACACATATACCCTATTGATAGCTGACTTCATCGATCGAGTGTCTCATCGATCTTCCTATATGTTGTGAAAATCAAGGATATATCAAATCAAAGTTGATCAAACATGAAGCACATGTTAATTTTTGAAGATAGTGTTAATAACATTATTTTCCTAATAAAGTGTTAATTACATTATTATGAATTATGAGCACGCTTAGAGCTTATCCTCAAAATCAACTATAGATGCAGTGTTTTCGTTCAATTATGCAGTGTTGTATGGACAAAGGCTTCAAAGATAACTATGCCCGCCACTACTAAGAGAAAATAGCAGTGGTGGGCAGGATGACATCACCATGCCCGCCACTACTAATCCTCCTATATAAAATTTTCGCTCCCGCCGTCCGAAAACCTAGTTTCATTTCTAACTCTCGTGCCGTCGTCCGCCAGTTGCCGCAACTCCCGGAGCCCGCGACACCCTCAAAGCCCATCGCCGTCGTCGCCGAAGCCCGTCGCCGCCGAACTCCACTTTTTTAGAATAACTTTTAGAGGCCTATGATGCAAATAATAATTGAGTTATCTCTTGTATGTCATCAAGCCGTGCGACACATCCATTCCTATCAACAACTTCTTCTTTCTCGTGTTGCTGACAGGGAATGGATGTGCTCACGGTTCCATGGCATCCATGAACATTTTGAAAAGCTACACAAAATATGTTGAGGCCTAAACAACACTGTGACCAGTTTACTACCGCTATTATTTCTAAGGCTACTATATACTAATCCTCAAGTTAATGCATCTGGCTGAAGGCCAACATTAGATTCTGCAATTCTTTTTAGGGGCCTATGATGCAAATTGTTATTGAGTTATCTCATGTATGTCATCAAGCCGTGGGACACATCCATTCCTATCAACAACTTCTTTCTCGTGTTGCTGACAGGGAATGGATGTGCACACGGTTCCATGGCAGCCATGAACATTTTGAAAAGCTACACAAAATATGCTGAGGCCTAAACAACACTGTGACCAGTTTACTACCGCTGTTATTTCTAAGGCTACTATATACTAATCCTCAAGTTAATGCATCTGGCTGAAGGCCAACATTAGATTCTGCAATTCTTTTTAGGGGCCTATGATGCAAATTGTTATTGAGTTATCTCATGTATGTCATCAAGCCGTGAGACACATCCATTCCTATCAACAACTTCTTTCTCGTGTTGCTGACAGGGAATGGATGTGCACACGGTTCCATGGCAGCCATGAACATTTTGAAAAGCTACACAAAATATGCTGAGGCCTAAACAACACTGTGACCAGTTTACTACCGCTATTATTTCTAAGGCTACTATATACTAATCCTCAAGTTCATGCATCTGGCTGAAGGCCAACATTAGATTCTGCAATTCTTTTTAGGGGCCTATGATGCAAATTGTAATTGAGTTATCTCATGTATGTCATCAAGCCGTGTGACACATCCATTCCTATCAACAACTTCTTCTTTCTCGTGTTGCTGACAGGGAATGGATGTGCTCACGGTTCCATGGCAGCCATGAACATATTTGAAAGACAACACAAAATATGCTGAGGCCTCAACAACACAAGAGAGAGAGAACAACACAATCTCCTAACTTGAGGATTAATATAGTAGCTTCAGAAGTAATAGCTCACTACTGTAGCCAAGAAGAGTGTTCATACATTTTCCACCTTTGACACTGTGATCAGTTTACTACTGCTATTATTTCTGAGGCTACAGTAGTAAACTGATCACAGTGTCAAAGGTGGGAAATGTATGAAAAATCTTCTTGGCTACAGTAGTCAGCTATTACTTCCGAAGCCACTATATTAATTCTCAAGCTAGGAGATTGTGTTGTTCTCTCTCTTTAGTTTTGTTGATACCTCAGCATATTTTGTGTTGTTTTTCCCTCTAATGTTCCATGGCAACAAAATATGCTGAGGCCTCAACGACATTGTGATCAGTTTACTACCGCTATTATTTCTAAGGCTACTATATACTAATCCTCAAGTTCATGCATCCGGTTGAAGACCAACATTAGATTCTGCAATTTCTTTTAGAGGCCTATGATGCAAATTGTTATTTAGTTATCTCATGTATGTCATCAAGCCATGGGACACGTCCATTCCTATCAACAACTTCTTTCTCGTGTTGCTGACAGGGAATGGGCGTGAACATGGTTCCATGGCAGACATGAACATTTTGAAAAGCTACACAAAATATGCTGAGGCCTAAACAACACTGTGACCAGTTTACTACCGCTATTATTTCTAAGGCTACTATATACTAATCCTCAAGTTCATGCATCTGGCTGAAGGCCAACATTAGATTCTGCAATTCTTTTTAGGGGCCTATGATGCAAATTGTTATTGAGTTATCTCATGTATGTCATCAAGCCATGAGATACATCCATTCCTATCAACAACTTCTTTCTCGTGTTGCTGACAGGGAATGGATGTGTTCATGGTTCCATGGCAGACATGAACATTTTGAAAAGCTACACAAAATATGCTGAGGCCTCAACAACATTGTGTTCAGTTTACTACTGCTATTATTTCTAAGGCTACTATATACTAATCCTCAAGTTCATGCATCCGGTTGAAGACCAACATTAGATTCTGCAATTCCTTTTAGAGGCCTATGATGCAAATTGTTATTTAGTTATCTCATGTATGTCATCAAACCATGTGACACATCCATTCCTATCAACAACTTCTTTCTCGTGTTGCTGACAGGGAATGGATGTGCTCATGGTTCCATGGCAGCCATGAACATTTTGAAAAGCTACACAAAATATGCTGAGGCCTAAACAACACTGTGACTAGTTTACTACCGCTATTATTTCTAAGGCTACTATATACTAATCCTCAAGTTCATGCATCTGGCTGAAGGCCAACATTAGATTCTGCAATTCCTTTTAGGGGCCTATGATGCAAATTGTTATTGAGTTATCTCATGTATGTCATCAAACCATGTGACACGTCCATTCCTATCAACAACTTCTTTCTCGTGTTGCTGACAGGGAATGGGCGTGAACATGGTTCCATGGCAGACATGAACATTTTGAAAAACAACACAAAATATGCTGAGGCCTCAACAACACTAGAGAGAGAAAACAACACAACATCCTAACTTTAGGATTAATATGACATCAGACCTTTTTTGCATAACCAAAATTCTGATACATTAGCATCTTCATATGAATAGTTTATCTATGGCGGAAGAAGGACGTTCCATCGAGGAGCTCATCTACGAGTCTCCCGCAAAAACAAATAAAGAGGGTTCATCTGAAGGATCCTCCGATAGCGAATCTTCGTACCACTCTCCGGAGAATGAACATCCAATGGAGCCTAGGAAGAAGAGAACGAGAGAAGACGCCGATGAGGATTACATTCCTGAAGCTCAAGCGGAGGTAATTATTACGTTAGTAACAAGTCAGAGCAGCTTCTAACCGAGGATTACATTCCTGAAGCTCACATTGTCTATCATCGTAGGATCGTCCAAAGCGAGGAAGCAAGCGTCGATTATTCCAAAGCGAGAAAAGAACAACTATTGTCCCAGCTATTGAGTCAGCTGAGCGAACAGATGTTGAGCCCGCTGCCACAACATCGTCTGCAAATGCGAAGAGGAGAGGGAAACGGGAGAAGAACAAGCTACATACAGCTATCTATGAGGTTGAAGAAGTGCATGTTGATGGGGCTCCAAAGAAGCCAAAAGAAATCACAGCGAAGTGGCGTAACGACTGTGGATGTCTCGCCAGGGAGCGATGTAAGATAGTTTGGAAAAATTGGAAGACTGTCCCTGAAGCTACAAAGAACGAATTGTGGCAGCATATAAAAGCGCATTATAAATTCCCGGAAGACCGCTTAGAAGACGCTAAAGCTGCCACATTGAAGACTATCGGGAAGGCTCTCCGTACATTTAGGACTAAACTGAACACACAATACCTTCAGAAAGATGAGTCGCCACTCAACGACTACGGCTTTATAACGCCAAATGAATGGAATGAATTCAAAATGCAGCATTGCTCCGAAGAAGCCAAACAAGAGAGCATAATGTTCAAAGAACTTAATAAGAAGAATAAGTTCCCCCATAAACTTGGGCCAGGTGGATATAAGGCTAAGGAGGATGAGTGGAGTAAAAAGGAGGAGGAGGACCGTGCGGCTGGGTTACCTGAACAGTTTTCAGGTGCTGATCAGCGCACTAAGAGATGGCTCCTAGGTCGAGCTAAAAAAACACCCGAGGGCCAATATATGCTCTCCGACTCACGGACTAGTGAAGTATTCCAGAAAGCACAGGAAATCGCTGAGTTGGAGAAGACTGGAAAGTTCAAGCCCGAGGGATGTAATGACCAGCTTACATCTGCTCTCGGAAACGAGGAACATCGAGGGCGCACCCGAGGTGTCTCTTCTATAGCACCCTGGAAAAATACTTTCAAGAAACAGGAGGGTGCCACATACAAGAAGCGTCAAGCACGCACAGACGACGCCGCAGAGCGCCGTGCAGAGTGGGAGCGACATTTTTTTGAATTTATTAACGAGAATCCAAACATAATGCAGGCTGCAGCTGGACAAATAATTGTGCCAGAGGTACGACTCGACGTACCAAGCAGTGTTGGCTCAGTACAAGACAAATTTCCTGTAAATTATATTAAAGAGGACACACCCTGCAGCCTGCATGTACCGATAGGGCGCAAAGGGCATTCCCAAGAGGCTGCACGAGGCATTGCTATGCCTGGGGATTTATTTCACAATCGGCCTATTCCTGCTGACTATACCAAGGTTCAGGTCAATGAGATCACCAACGACAGATTTATTAATGACCCCTTGGATCTTCCAATGCCTGATGAGGGGATTGAGACAATCGGAGATGCTCTAAATAACTTTGTCCTATGGGCGAGCCGAGATATCAAATTACTGCAGACAAGTTCTCAGAGTAAATCACCTATTGTCTCATCACAATCCCCCGCATATCTTTCATCTCAGGATGTGCAAAATATAGGATCATTATCACCTGTTGATGAGCGTGAAATAGAGGAAAAGGCAGAGGAAGAGCCAGTGCCCAATAAAGTGGCAGAAGTGATAGAATCGAAAGTGACTTCTGATCCTCAAGTGACAAAGCTAGTGCCAGTGCTTGAGCCCACTGATGAGCCCAACACAAATGTGCCAGAGCCAGATCAAATGCCAGTGCTAGTTCCGACTGAGCCTCAAGTGCCAGTTCCGGCTGATCCTCAAGTGCCAGTGCTAGTTGCTGCCGAGCCTGAAAAACAAGATGCATGCCCAAAGCCAGCAATCCACAAGATAACTGTTCAAGCTGGGCAGTGTTCTGCGCTGAAATCTGAAATGCATAAATTTTTTAATACTTTGGGGCAAACACGTTCTATGCCCGAAGCGGCTCCCATAAAGGCTCCAGTACAAAAGCATGCGGGCTCACTTTCTGTTGATAAGAGGACCTACGGAGACGAGGATTATATCGAATACGAACCAGGCAAACCATTATTACCCCAAGGAGTACTTAATTGTATGCCTTGGGCGATGAAAACATTTCATGACTGGTACCTCGAAGCGTCTTCGTTAGGTGTAACACAAATAGAACTGACGGTTCCACAAGAAATATTCAATTGCCCAGAGTTTAAGCTTGCACTATTTTTCGACGACTTCCATCGGATGTTTCGTCTGAAGCGAACCGACATCACAAGCATGATGCTCTGGTGCATGTAAGTACTTTATACTTTGTCAATACAAAGAAAAAATAAATAATGTCTTATATTGACTATTGTTTTATAACATATGCAGTTGTAATTCACGCGGTGACGAGTCTAAATTGTATGGGTACCTAAACCCGTCATTAATAAGCCAAAGTGTGCTGAACCCGACACTAAACCAGAATGATAGCAAGTACTGGACTGCGGGTAAGAAAAAATTTCAAAGAAAAATGTTCAATAAAGACGAAGACAAACTTAAGAAGAACAAAAGGAGTTGTGCCGCGTTGTATATTGCGCGGTGCATGTATCAATGGAAGGACAGAGAAATTATATGTGGGGCATATAACTTTAAGTAAGTATACCCACTATATCCACTTAAACACGTTTTATCGATTATGAAACTAACATAATCATATATTACTTCTTTCGATAGTGATCATTGGATTGCACTTCTGATATACCCAAAAAGCTCAAGGGTTTATGTGCTCGACTCGCTCGACAAACCCAAAAAAGAATATCAAGATATATTAAATGTTATTCAGAGTGCACATAGATACTACGTGGAAAAGTTAGGTGGCCCACATGATCCACAGAGGCCGAAAGAAATGCTTATCAGAACCAACTTTCCGGTAATATTATATTTTTAAATTTGTTAATTCAATTGATAAAGCCAAACTATATATCGTTCTAACTTTGTCTATTTTGAAGTGTCACAAACAATCTCTTGGTTCCGTGCATTGTGGCTACTATACTTGTGATTTCATGAGCAATAACTTAGGAAAGTTTGGGCGGACAGTATCTGAGGATACTAAAGAAGTAAGTTGATTTCTTGTGTGTTAATCTAATATAACTTGCAGCGTATTTACTTATATTTTACGTATGCAGGCGTCAGGTCCATCAACCGTTGCCGAGAAGAGCCAACTCTCTGAATTACAAATGTACGAAATCGTATCAAGGATGTGCCGCTTCACGATGCATGAGATTCTTCATGAGCTTGGAGTATTTTTCGATCCTGAGAGTGAAGTGGCCAAGCATCCAACTTTGTATGATTGGGCCGGAAGAATGAAAAGGCGAACCAATTAAGATATGAGTTAGCCTTCCAAGAAAACATAAACCGCATGAGCATGTATTTGTGAAACAATGAATTGTGTTGATGGATGGTTATTGCGAAACAAAAACCGGAAGAATGTAAATATTGTGAATTTTTGAAAATTGATGAGATTGATGGTTGTTGTGTTGATGTGTTGTTGTTGTGGATGTGTATGTGGATATGTGGATGTTTTGCTGCTGTGTATGTGGATATGTGGATGTTTTGCTGCTGTGTATGTGGATATGTGGATGTTTTGCTGCTGTGTATGTGGATGGCTGTGTGAAGCATATAATTTCTGTGTTTTGGTTTGTGGGATCACAGCATTCTGTGTTATGGCTTATACACAGCAGTGGCGGGCGTGCTGACATCATCTGCCCGCCACTGCTATTGATAACGGCAGTGGCGGGCAGATGAGGTCAGCGCGCCCGCCACTGCTGTTGACATAGTGGTGGCGGGCGTGCTGACATCATCTGCCCGCCACTGCTGTTGACATAGTGGTGGCGGGCGCTCTGACCGCCACTGCTAACCAGCGATAGCAGTGGCGTTAGAGCAGTGGCGGACTGGATGCCCGCCACTATAGGTCGATTTTGCCCGCCGCTACAGTGTCGCTTTGTAGTAGTGGAAGCTATGCCAACATGACGGGTACATCTACATCGGCCGCTGGTACATCTACAATGCCTACTACGTCTACACCGCTGATGGATAACGTAGGAGGCGCAGATATCGACAACCGCAACATCCTAACACCTACTCTTGAAGATATTCCTGCAGAAGACTGAGCAGCGATAGAGGCAAAGATGAAGGCGCTCCAAGACATGATGCTTGGGAGCTACGTCAAGACACGTGCGGGCTTCATCAAGCACGACATCGTCATTGCCGACCTTTCTCGGATCCAGATAACACCCATATCGCCTCGATTATTTTCTTTAGAGATTGAGCAAAAGATAGCCGCATCGGTAGATCAAGCCGTTAGCACTTCGCTAGCCAACCGTTTAGATTCGGCAGTTAGCTCCCAAGTAGAGGTGACGTTTAGAAGGTTCGGCATTACTAAGGCCGTGCCATCAGCCCCCATTGCTACCTCCGATAAAGCATGTTTACAGCAGAACTGATGGTAGTACTAGCAAAACCGTCACGTCTCCGGCCTCAACATCCGTGGCTGAGACCAGTCATTATGCTTACGGCCAAGCTAGCACCACATACCATGCGCCGCCCACACCTGCGCCAATGCCATCCTTGCCCACACTGCCCGCACACACATGCACAGGTACCTAGGCTTAAGCACGTCGTACAGTTAGCGCATGGGGAGGAAGCCCATGGCCAACACGCTGATATCCCGCCGCGTGTCGCGCCCCCACATGAGAGACGTGTGCAGGCAGTGGGCCAAGATGACCTTGAGGAGCGAATCCACGCACTGTTTAGGGAATGCGCCGGCTTTGTGCCTAGGGGTCGAGCTAGGGTTTACCGGAAGCCATATCCCAACCATTTTGATACAATACCATACCCTCGCGGCTATAGAGTTCCTGATTTTACTAAGTTCGACGGCAAGGGTAACAAAACCACACTAGAGCATGTTAGTCAATTTTTAGCACAGTGTGGAGAGGCTAGTGGGTCGGATGCTCTAAAACATAGACTATTTTCTCTCTCACTATCCGCCACCGCTTTCACTTGGTTTTTAGCACTCCCGCCGAACTCCGTCCAAACATGGGACAAATTAGAAAAAAATCCATGACTACTTTTATATGGGTGATACATAACTTAGGCTCTCACACTTGACATGGGTTAGGTAGAAGTCTAACAACGGTGTCTCTGAGTATATCAAGCGTTTTAGGGACACTAGAAACTGATGTTTTAGTCTTAATATTTCAAAAAGGTATTTGGTGGATCTAGCTTTTAGCGGGTTGTGTTCCGAGATTAAAGAAAGATTAGACAACTAGAACTTTTTAGAGGTTAGCCAAGTCTTGCAACAAGCTCTGGTCCAGGAAGGCTGAGCCAAAGATAAAAAATTTATTAAGACGTTTAACAAGCCTAGGGCCAAAATCCATGTCATGGAATGCTCCGACGAGGAGGAATCGGAAGAAGAGGATTCGGTCGACATGTACGCGGCTGAATGTGTTTGGAATGCTAAGAGTAAACCTATCACTTGCTCCGAGTTATGGCCGTCTCCCACTAAGAATCGGCCTAGTGAGGTCAAGTACTCATTTGACATAACTAAGTGTGATAAAATATTTGATTTTCTCTTAAAGAACCACCTTCTTAGGTTGCCTAAAGGCCAATTCATTCCATCTGCCGATGAGTTGAAGAAACATCCATACTGTATGTGGCATGATTCGCATTCACATAATACTAATGACTGCAATGTTTTTCGGCGGCAGGTTCAATCGACCATAGAAGAAGGTCGATTGAAAATAGACCACAATCCAAAGATGAAGCTGGACAAAGATCCCTACCCCGTCAACGCCGTCGACCTCGGCGAGAAGAAGGTGTTGATTCGGCAAGAACAGGCCGAGTCGACTAAAGGGAAGGCAGTAATTGTTGGAGAGCCACACACACGCACACTCATACCTAAGAATCCCGAGGTGGGAGTGTGGAAGCAAAACATTAGCATTCCTTCGGCTAAGGCTCGCAAGAAGCCGAAGGTAACATATAAGATGTCGTTAAACAAGCACTAAAGAAAAGCTAAGGAAACAGGCCCCCACGCTAAGAAACTAAGTCAGCCGAAGGGCCCAAGGCACCCAGAAGGTGGCTTCAGACCACAGTGGCCGAGCTTTCCTCATGATGGCTTCAAACCACAATGGACGAACCCTCCGCATGGTGACCTCGGGCCACAGTGGCCTAACACTCCGTACAGTGGCTTCGGACCTCATTGGCCGAACCCCCCGTACAGTCCCTTTAGACCCCAGTGGCCAAACCCCATGCGGAGCGAGTTCGGCCCCCAATGGCCGAACCCCGAACTACTCTGGATGAACCCTTCTACAGGAAGCTTCGGCCTACACTGGATGAACGTACCTCCAGCGTAGCAGGACCCCTCACTGATATGGTCTGAGACACCATCGACTCTGTCGATCCCCCCTCCGGGTAATGGGTTCGACTCATAGTGGGCGAAGCCACTGGAGCCACCGATGCCTCCACCGTACAACTAGGCGGGGACTCCGTGGGCTCCATACATATCACAGCAGGAGTACCCTCTGCAACTTAACTCTATGCCATGTTTTCCTTCGGAGTATTATGAATGGCAGGGACAAACAGACGCAACGGAGGGAGGCATCGTCCACAGGCTGTCTGTGGTACCTCCGTATCGGCTCGTGCAGAGCAAAGTTGAAGAATACGGGCACGAAGAGGCAAATGACAGGGAGTCCAAAGCTATCACAGTCAGAGTAGGGTCTTAGGAAGTCCCAATCCCGAAGGCTCCTTCGCTGAAGTCTAACGGAGGTAAGTCCCCTGCTTCGGGTAAAGCCCGTGCCGGAGCCTAGTCCGATCGGCCGAACGAGGCCGGTCCGATTGCCGGAGTCCACATCGAAGTCTCCTCCGAATATAGAGTGTGCGAGGTCGAGGTGGGCAGTACCACTTTGGCTAGAGTTAACAGGAACCCGGCAGTGGCACTTGGCACCAAGCCACAACCATCTTGGGCACCTCCAGGCATGTCCAAATCACAAAAAGGCATCTACAATGACTACGGGCATAGGAGATGCACGAGAAGAAGGCCGAGGACGAGCGAGACACTATTTTTGAAGAAATTCGACCACGATCAACAATGAGACAGTTATGGAGGATGAAGCTGGTTGAGATAACCAACCAGGCTCCTAGTCCAAGTGATGACGATGACAACATGCCTGACGACGTCTACTCGCCCGTCTCCGAGGGGCCCGCACCCTAGGCGATGGACATCAACGTCATCACGCTACCCGCCGAGATTGCCCTGCCGCAGGACAAGGCCGAGGTCGCTCAGTTGAACCTCGGCCCGTGCAATGCTATCTTTGAGAAACCTAAGGACTCGGCTCACCATCTAAAGCCTCTCTACGTCAAGGGTCACATTGATGGAAAGCCAATTTCCCGGATGCTTGTTGACGGTGGCGCCACTATTAACTTAATGCCTTACTCGCTATTGAAGATACTTGGCAGGGATGAGGATGATCTGAAGAAGAACAACTTGATGCTCAACGGCTTCAACGGCGAGAGTTCTGAGGCCAAAGGTGTGCTCTCCATGGAGTTGACAGTAGGCAACAAGACATTGCCAACAACATTCTTCGTCGTCGATGTACAATGTAACTACAGCGTGCTCCTAGGGCGCGACTGGATTCACACAAATTGCTGCATTCCTTCTACTCTATACCAGTGCCTAATTCAGTGGGACAGTGATGAAGTAGAAGTCATACACGCAGACACTTCGGTCCAAGTGGCATTTGTCGATGTGTTAGTTGATGCCGTTCACAACAAGGTAGAGTGCCTATCGGGTAGAGATCTTTTGGATTACTATTTTGTTAGCGTGTCCAGAGGACGTTTTGTACCAGTATCTGTAAAGTCGGCTAGTGTAGCATGATTGTTTTTATATTAGTAGTCATGTCTAGCAAGAGTAATCTGGATTGGCTAAAGTCTCGTGTAGAGCAGTATCGGTCTACTAAAGATGGTATCGCCGAAGCCATCGAGGACTTCAGCGAAGTAGAGAAATTAGGACAAGGTTTTGCGTCGGCTGATCCCTTAGAAGAAGTTGACATAGGTGTTTGTAGCATCCCAGTGCTGACTTTTGTAAACCAACATTTATAGCCTGATGAAAAGGCCGAAGTAATAAAGTTTTTTCGGTCGTATGTTGATTGTTTCGCATGGGAGTATAGCGAGACGCCGGGACTAAGCCATGAGCTCGTGGAGCATCGGCTACCTATCAAGTCTGGATTTAGGCCTTATAAACAGCCTCCTCGTCGCTGTAATTCGGCCGTCTATGACTGAGTTAAAGAAGAAGTAGAGCGACTGGTCAAAGCTGAATTTATTAGGCCATGCAGGTACGCAGAATGGGTCGCTAACATTGTGCCTATAGAGAAGAAAGGGAGCGGCAAGATACGAGTATGTGTTGATTGCAGTGATCTGAACAAGGCCACTCCGAAGGACGAGTAACTGATGTTGATAGCTGACATGCGAATCAACGATGCTTCAGAACACAAGGTACTAAGTTTTCTTGATGGCAATGCTGGTTATAATCAAATCTTTATGGCTGAAGAGGACGTCTACAAGACAGCCTTTCGATGCCCTTGTTTTGTCGGTTTATTCGAGTGGGTCATTATGACTTTTGGTTTGATGAATGCTGGCGCTACATATCAGCGTGCGATGAACTTGATCTTTCATGACTTGCTAGGAGTTATGTTAGAAGTTTACATTGATGATGTTGTAGTCAAATCAGACGCTGTGGGAAACCATTTAGCCGATTTGAAAGTTGCTTTTGATAGGATGCGACAGTATGGCTTAAAAATGAACCCACTCAAATGTGCTTTTGGCGTGTCGGTGGTAAGTTCTTTGGTTTCATGATTCATGAAACAGGCATAGAGATTGATCCTAAGAGGCTTGAGAAAATTAGAAACGTTATGGCGCTGACATGCAAGAAAGATGTGCAAAAGTTGCTAGGCAAGATGAATTATTTGCTTCGCTTTATATCTAAATTGTCTGGCAAGATTGATGCCTTTGTCCCCATACTCCGGCTAAAGAACGAGGCCGAGTTCACTTGGGGGCATGTCAGCAAAGCGCCTTTTAGAAAATCAAGGAATGCTTGTCATCGCCGCCCGTGGTGAGAGCACCTAAAGCCGAGATTCTGTTTCAGCTATACATCGCTGCTGAAGATAGCGTGATCGGGGCCGTACTAACCCAGGAGGTTGAAGGAAAAGAGTACATCATCACGTTCTTGAGCCGCCGCCTACTGAACGCCCAGACCAGGTACGTGTTTGTGGAACATTTATGTTTATCACTTTACTACGCGTGTACCAAATTACGCTACTATCTTCTCCCTACTACGTGTGTTGTCGTTTGCCAAACCGACGTTATAAAGCATATGTTACAAAAGCCAATTCTAAGTGGACGAATCAGAAAGTGGGCTTACGCTTTGATTGAATATGATTTGGCCTATGAACCCCTAAGAGCTATGAAAGGCGAGAATATAGTCAACTTTATAGTTGATCACCACATAGATGTCAGTTGGAGTGACAATGTTGCTTTGATTGAGGTAATATCGTGGAAACGTTACTTTGATGGTTCAGCTTGCAAGAATGGCCAAGGTATTGGAGTGGTTCTCATATCACCTAGCGGAGCGTACTTTGAAACCTCGGCTCATTTAGAATTTCCCTCTACTTCCCTCTGCTAACAACCAAGCTGAATACGAGGCTTTACTGCTAGGGCTTGAATTGTTGGTGTTGGCGTAAAAGATTATGCTAACATGTTCTTGAAGATTAAGAACTAACAAACGGAGAGTTTGTGTTGACAACTATTTTGAGCCTCCGAATAGGATAATAGTTCAAAGTAGTCCGAAATTGTGTATTGAATAGCTAAGTATTTGATGCCTATTATAGGGTAAGAAAGAGGGTATTTATAGGTAAAAACTCTAAGGAAAAGACCTATTTACCCCTCAATTACAACCGACATAGTGGAAACTATTCGGTACCCCGAATAGGGCTAAAATAGTAAAATTTATCCGGAGAAGGTAGATAAGGCAGACGTCTTATCAGTCTTGCTATTTTCCACTATAGCTTCGGAACCTTCGGAGGATACCTTCGAACCATGAAGCTGAAGTATCCTTCGGCTTAAAAACTTCATCACCTCCGGAGATGAGTGCAAGCTTTGATGCTAGTGAATTATCTTTAATTGTTGATCTCTAAAGTCCGAAAGATGAAGTATTTTCCCCCAATAGTACCCCCTCGAATACGCTTCTCCGATTTAACCTCTATGGCAGGAAAGCAGTATACGCAAGGAATATTTTCATATTCAGGGACTTAGAGAAATCTGAAGATGTTACAGTTATTCGAAGGATATTTGATATCGAATCATCTCCGATGAAAACTTCGAACTAGAACTGTTGTGTGAACACTTCTCAGGGAAGTGAACCGTTACAGAGGCGGAACATCGTGAGGAGCTGTTAATTTTGAGCCGTTACTCTTCATGTAGCCGTTAGGCTCCTGAAAAAGGTAACAGTCAAAATTTTACCGTGGGTTCACACCTTTTTACTTCTTGGTCCCACCTGTCAGCGGCAGAAGTTGAATCTACAATGCAAACACGATCGAGGCACAGTAGCCAATTGAAAGTTTATAAAAAGGGGGGTCTAAGACCACCGAATTTTTTATAGAACTTGAAGCTCGAAGTCTTCTTTCTTCAACCTCCAAATCTCCTCTCAACCTTTTAAGTGATCAACTCATGGTGAGGACTAGGGCGACCATGCCAGCGGCAGCGGGTTCCTTGGCGTAGAGGCAGGCGTGGGCGGCTTCAGCAGCAGCAGCCATGGTGGGAGCTCCAGGAGATTCTTGGCCCAAAAATCCTCAGGAACTCTGCTCTCCATCCAAGAAACCGATTCCGCAAATCTTCCTCATCGGCCATTCAACGAGTACTGTGGAATCCATTGAAGAAGCAGTGGCCGGGAAGCTAGACCCTGGAATGAGGACTCGGGTCCTGATGGGGGAGTGGTCCCGATCTTCCGCTAGGTAAAGGATAAACTTGGGTTGGTGGAGAATCTCGACGTTGGCGATCCAAGGCTCCGGTCCGGCGGATCAAAACCTTGCAATCGTTACACCACTGTCTCCGTTGGTTCTCAACCACGCAGAACGCGATTGACCTCGCCACGAAGGCTAATTCCTGCAAGCGAACCCAAGAACACAAGCAAGAACAGGAAGAATACAAATCGAATGCCAAATCACAGACAAACGAAGATAAGGTGAGGTTTCACAAACGCCAATGCAGCAGCCAATCGGTCCGGTGCAAGAGGCGGGATCTAAACACAACAGTGTAGATGCAACAAAGCAAAACCTAACCCTAGAGGCGGCTGGCATGAGAATATATAGGGCAGCAGCCTGTGGAAGGCGAACAGACACGGGTTGTGGGCTAGAAGACGTACAAACTAAGACTATGGGCCAACATGGCCCAGTTCTGTCACGCAGGACTGTTTAAATCACGCAGAACGACTCGAGACTCCAAATGAGGTGAAACCAATGGCAAACGATCCGTCGTCTCCTCAGCTTTCCAAAAAGTCAAAGAACGCGCCAATCGGACTTCGTATGAGGAAGTTATGCCCATTTTGGTGCAGGGTGGTTGATGTAGTCCGAACCAGCGAAATCTTGACTTCAAAACATCCGTGCGACTCCGTCTTCAACTCCAACTCTTTTATTCCATCTCCCATGTTCCTAAGCAACAAAATATCGCTAGTATTCAGTAGCATCCCGTCCAAACAAATATTGTCATTGTTGCTAAGGAAAGAATTAACCTCATGGTTCAAGCGACGGGCACGGGCGCGTGTGATTCGTCCTAGTAACTGAATTGTAGGTGGAGGCTCCATGTGTGTATCATGTGAAGTGATGTCCTCATCATCCTCCCCCTCTTGAATTGGAGTCGTCCTCGACTCAAACTCATCGTCAGCTCCCAAATAGGGTTTTAAATCATCAGCAAGGGGCATCAATTTAAACTTTCTCAAATCAGGAAAACGATCCTTGCGCAAGTACAACCAAACAAGATCTCCTGGTTTGAAAAACATCTTCTTTCTTCCTTTATTTGTCCTTTGAGCAATATAGCGTGCCTTCTTTTCTATAACTTCCTTGGTCTTCAGATGCATAGCTTTCACAAACTCTGCACGCTTAGTTGCCTCCATGTTTGCTCTCTCTTGAAAAGGAAGTGGCAGCAAATCAAGTAGTGTGATTGGCTTAAAACCATACACCACTTCAGACGGACACAATTGTGTTGTTGATTGAACAGCTCTATTGTATGCAAATTCATCATGTGGAAGGCAGTCCTCCCATTCTTTCAAGTTCTTCTTAATCATTGTTCGCAGCAACATGGAGAGTGTACGGTTTACCACCTCTGTTTGACCATCAGTTTGCGGGTGACAAGTTGTTGAAAATAACAATTTTGTGCCAAGCTTGGCCCACATTGTCTTCCAAAAGTAACTCATAAACTTCACATCACGATCTAAAACAATGGCTCTAGGCATCCCGTGCAATATCACAATTTCCCTGAAAAATAATCAGTAATATGTGAAGCATCGTTGGTCTTGTGACAGGGAATAAAGTGTGCCATTTTAGAAAACCTATCCACTCTTACAAATATGGAGTCTCTCCCCTCTTTGTCCTAGGCAATCCCACAATAAAGTCCATGGTAATATCTTCCCAAGGTGCACTAGAAACAGGAAGTGGAGTGTACAAAACATATGGGTTAAGTTTGGACTTAGCTTTATGGTATGTGGCACAACGCTGCACAAATCGTTCAACATCTCTCCGCATCTTTAGCCAATAAAAATTATTGGACAGCAGGGCCAAAGTCTTTTCTCTCCCAAAATGCTCCATTAATCCACCGCCATGTGATTCCTGCAACAACAGCAAACGTTCGGACGAATCTGGAACACATAGCTTGTTAGCATGGGACAAGAAACTGTCATAAACATGAAATTTTTTCCAGCCTTTTCCATCATTACATTTAGTGTATGGTTCAGCAAATTCTTTATCTACAACATACAAATCTTTCAAGCTTTCCAAATCTGGAACGTTAATATCAAGTTGAGATAAAAGAACAACCATGCGAGACAATGCATCAGCAACCACATTTTCTTTGCCATTCTTGTATTTCACAATGTATGGGAAAGGTTCAATAAATTCAACCCGTTTAACATGTCAATGGTTCAGTTTAGCTTGCCCTCTCAAATATTTTAGTGCTCCTTGTAGCAGCACACCTCCTATTCCAACACCACTAGCATCACATTCTAACTCAACAGGCTTACTGAAGTCGGGTAGCTGAAGTAGAGGTGCACGTGTAAGGTGATCCTTGAGTGTGGCAAGAGCTTGTTCTTGTGCTGACTCCCAAGTAGAAGTAACTCCCTTCTTGGTCAACTCAGGTAAAGGACCAGCTATGGTGCTGAAATCTTTCACAAAACGCCGGTAGAAACCTGAAAGACCAAGAAAACTACGTACTGCAAGGTTAGTTTTAGTGGCAAGCATGACACGTCCTTTCAGATTAATAGCTTGTGATGAAGAAGGAGACACAACTTTATCTTTTTGTTGCCTCGAAAGCGTTTTAGCTACTTGCTGATTTTTAGAAAGTTGTTTGCTCTTTTGTGCGTCCCTAGCACGTTTTTCTTGTTCAAATTTCATAATTTCAGCAGGAGTCATAGGAAGCAATGTAACTTTCTTTTCTTTATACATAAATGTGTACTTATTGCTCCTACCATGGTGTGTAGCATCATTATCATATACCCAAGGTCTACCAAGTAATAGAGAACATGCTTGCATTGGTACTACATCAAAATCAGCACTTCCGAAGTATATACCAATGGCAAATTCGATGTGAGCAGTTTGTGTTACCATGACCTTACCGCTATCGTTGAGCCATTGCACGTGGTAAGGGTGTGGATGTGCACGTGTGGGAAGTTGAAGCTTCGTTACCATGTCCTGGCTCACCAAATTGTTGCAACTACCGTTGTCGATGATGACACGTACACGACGGTCTTTGACGCCGAAGAAGGTCTGAAATATATTGTTCCGTTGTGCCTGGTCGTCCTGGTCCATGTGAATGCTCAAGTCACGTTGTACAATAAGTGCTGCCATGTTAGAGAAAAGACAAAGCAACAAAGAATAATCCTTATGTAAACAGCTAGGTGTGGTGGTGGGTGTGGGGTGGAAGCAATCCGTCAAGCACCTTACCCACGCTTGCAAGTGTTCTTACCACGCCGCAGTGAAGTCACCGGCCTACAGGTGATGAACCAAGTGGAGGGTGGTGGCAATTGCAAGGAATGAACCTGCCCTGACCAAGAGAAAGGTGTAGCTTGGAAGGCAAAGCGAGTAGCAAGGATTAGCGATAATAATAACAGTTAAACCAAGTTCAATAAGTATTCCCTAGTACTCATCAAAGTTGCTGGCCTTAGTGCTCCCAAGGTGAAAATTCAAGCAATAGAGGGAAACTATGTGCCCAAAACTCAAATGGAAGCAACACAGGCCAGATTCAGCTCTCTGCAGATCGGACAAGAGATTGGACAAGCAGAAACTGCCACTGCCTGCCACTGATCGGACAAGAGATCGGACAAGAGTTCGGACAAGGGATTGGACAAGAGTTCGGACAAGAGTTAGGACAAGCAACTAACAGGATTGCTTCTCTTTTTTTTTATATATATTTTTTTCTCCTTTTTTTCACTCTATTTTTTTTGAACAAGGATGACAAGAGATACAACCACAAAAATTGGCACCTGCAACTGAGGTGGGATGTGGCTCACAGAAATTCAACAAGTTCGGTGAACGACGAGCAAAAACTCCAATTTTTTTCTTTATCTTCCTGATTTTTTTGGCGATTTTGGTGAGGGCTAACCGGCGTAGCGGGTTAGGGTACCCACCCAAATTGGGTCAGGAACACGCTCAAAAAATTTCAGATTTTTCTGCCAAACGAGCGAAAAGTTATGCCTGTTTTACTGAAGGGGGGGTCACAAGAGTCGATGTGGAAAACAAAGTAGGGTTGCGGAAGGGGGGGGTTTTCGGTGGGGAATTTTTTTCTGAGACACAAAAACAACTACTACTCAAACGACACAGAGGGATGACTAAACCAGCAACAAGACTCGACCAAGAACACGAACTCAACAAAGTTAAAACTGAAATTAAAATCGCAAGGCACAAAGGGGTTCTCGGTGGGGAATTTTTTTGGTGTGGTTTTCTGGACTCTGGGTAAAAACAAAAGCAGATCAAGATTACCTAACGGGAAATCTGAGCTCTGATACCAACTGATGGGGAAGTGGTCCCGATCTTCTGCTAGGTAAAGGATAAACTTGGGTTGGTGGAGAATCTCGACGTTGGCGATCCAAGGCTCTGGTCCGGCGGATCAAAACCTTGCAATCGTTACACCACTGTCTCCGTTGGTTATCAACCACGCAGAACGCGATTGACCTCGCCACGAAGGCTAATTCCTGCAAGCGAACCCAAGAACACAAGCAAGAACAGGAAGAATACAAATCGAATGCCAAATCACAGACAAACGAACATAAGGTGAGGTTTCACAAACGCCAATGCAGCAGCCAATCGGTCCGGTGCAAGAGGCGGGATCTAAACACAACAGTGTAGATGCAACAAAGCAAAACCTAACCCTAGAGGCGGCTGGCATGAGAATATATAGGGCGGCAGCCTGTGGAAGGCGAACAGACACGGGTTGTGGGCTAGAAGACGTACAGACTCAGACTGTGGGCCAACATGGCCCAGTTCTGTCATGCAGGACTGTTTAAATCACACAGAACGACTCGAGACTCCAAATGAGGTGAAACCTACGGCAAACGATCCGTCTTCTCCTCAGCTTTCGAAAAAGTCAAAGAACGCGCCAATCGGACTTTGTATGAGGAAGTTATGCCCATTTTGGTGCAGGGTGGTTGATGTAGTCCGAACCAGCGAAATCTTGACTTCAAAACATCCGTGCGACTCCGTCTTCAGCTCCAACTCTTTTATTCCATCTCCCATGATCCTAAGCAACAAAATATCGCTAGTATTCAGTAGCATCCCGTCCAAACAAATATTGTCATAGTTGCTAAGGAAAGAATTAACCTCATGGTTCAAGCGACGGGCACGGGCGCGTGTGATTCGTCCTAGTAACTGAATTGTAGGTGGAGGCTCCATGTGTGTATCATGTGAAGTGATGTCCTCATCAGGTCCCAAGAACGGAGTCGACCCCGAAGCCGCGAAGTGGAGAAGTGGTAGTCTTCGAAGCGTTCTTCGAAGCTGGACTGGGGCTCCATGCCATCAATTTCTTAACATAGGTACTATAAATGTTCCATATTACCTTGCCATAGTTGTCCCCCAATGCTATCGCAAGACTGGCAATCTTCGAATGGGCTCTTCGGGCTGAAGGATGTGAAGGAAGATCGGAGATATTTTTCGCTACCCATGAAGCCACTTGCCAAACGAAGCCACAAGATGGAGCATGAGACACCAAGGCATTGATAGCGTTCAGAAGTGTCAACATCCAACTTCGGTAGGAACATCAACGACCGGTGGTATACTAACTGGATCCTCTGATGGTTTTATGATGAAGTCGGAGAAGATTCTAGCTTCGCAAGGCCTCTTTAGGAGATCTGGTTCTGGAAGGAGGCAGAAGTTACTCTGAACCCAAGCCTGCTCTCAATGTGGCTTGGGTTGCTCTCTTCAATAGCCAGCCGCATGAGCATGCAGGATCTGGCGGAGGAATTCATCGCCCTCCGGATCCCGCCTCTCGGAGCTGACGGGCCGATTGCCTTTCAAAACGCTTCGGAAGGAGATCTTTGAAGCTTAGGTAAATCTTCGATCTTCCTGCATTAATATATTATAAAATGGATAACATACTTATGAAATGTTACCTCTTTTCAGTGGCTCCTTTGGCGCTAGCTCCGGAGCAGATCGCGAAGGCCACCTAATGGGTGCTCGGAGCCCCTATGGTGGCGGAAAGACAACGAAGGGTGGACCTGGTGGGAAGCTGGGAGAGCTTCAACAGAGTGTGGAGGGCTCTCGGAATGGAGCCTCCACCTCTGCCAGACTTCGACTCGACCAGAGTGGCCCCTTGGAAGAGGAAAGCCACTACTGAGCCTTCCAAGAAGGCCCCCAAGACCCCCGCCAAGAAATGGAAGAAGACATTGAAACCTCCTTCTCAACCGACTCCGGTATCTTCGCCTTCCTCCTTGGGCATTCGAAGTTCGTCTTCAGAAGACTCCGGAGATAAAGATTCCAATGCCCGAATGGGGAAGACCCTTGAGAATTATCTTATCGAAGACAGTGAAGACGAGGCCTTCGGCGCAGTCGGAGCTTCTTCTCAAGAGGCTGCGGAAGTAGATACAATGCACTCCCTGAGCCCATCGCAGCTGGCTCAGGACTTGAGTCAACCCTTCCTAACTCACCCGTGGCCGGGGTGATAGTGTCGGAGATCGAGGCGCCTGCAGCGACTGCACCGAAGCAGACTTCGGGGGATGACCTCGAAGAGTACCTCCGAATGTATGAATTCCTGGAGGACCCCACAATTCTCCCTCAAGGCATAGACGAAGCTATACTTCGAAGCTTTTTCCTTTACAATTCCTGCAATAACTATTACCCACAAATATTCACTGAATACCTTAATTTTTGTAGGTGAGTCAAGGAGTAGCATAGCTCCGATCACCGATGGAGCTTCAGCTTCTCTCGGAGTTGAGGCTCCGGCAGACATAGTAGCTCCGACGACTGGAGCCATCACGAGTGAAGCAGTTTCGTCCGAGGGGCATCGGTTGAAGGAGGATCTACCTCAGCCGGAGTTCCTGCTCCAATTTTTGTGTCGGGGAGGGGTAAGAGCATGACGAGCTTCGGTCCCCTCCCTGCCTTGATGGTGACACCCTCCTCCAATGATCCTTCGGCGAGCAATTAGGAGGAGGAGGCCATGGTAGACGATCGCCAGGCCTTATCCTGGCTCCCTCTGTTGGCTCCATTCTTGGAGCAACGAAGAGGCCTCTGAGCGCTTCTAGAGCCCTTGGCGGACAAATGCCAATAAGTCATGAACTCCGAATTGGTTTCCGTCTTGAGCGAAGCCAGAGCCCCGGAGCTCAATTTGGCCCTCGAAAGGGCTGCCCTTCAGGTATGCAACACACCGCAAGTGTATTCAATCAATAAATGGAATTACTTGGTACTTGCTTTTTTGCAGCAATTTGTCCTTGCTAGAGCGGCAACGACTTCCAATGAGCTCGAAACAAATCGGCTCAAAAGGAAAGTTACTACCCTCCAGTCTGACCTTAAAAGCTCCGAAGACAAAACACTTCGACTGGAGGAGGAACTCCTCGAGGAACGGAGGGCCAGAGCCATCACCGACGAAGCACTTTGGATCGAGCAGCAGAGCAGCACCGCACTCAAAACTTCAGCCCAAGAGACCGAGGCTGAGTGTGTGGTGCTCAGAGCAGAGGTCGAGAAGCTTCGGCAAGCAGCAGCCAACTCAAGCGCACAACTCATTGAATTCCAAGACTTGATTCAACAAGCACTGGCTTAGAGGAGTACTTTGCTATCCAAGATGGCCGAAGTGTCTGCTGCTGCTGAGCCAGAAGTGGCAGAAGCAAAGAATGTTGCCATAGCGGAGTGTACCATGGATGCCCTTCGGGGTACCTTGGAATACTGAAGTGAGCGAGCCCCTCGACCAGAAGCAGAAGATGATTCAAGTGGCGATGAAGTTGATGATGGGCTCCGGCATTTGGTACGTAGAGATCTCCAAACAAGTTTCCGGGATCAGAGTCCTTCGTCACATCAAAGCTCTTGGGATTTATGTTGCTCTGGTTGGGGTTCAATGCCTGTAGGCTTCAATGACAAATACCTGTTGCGTCCTTCGCATGATGTAGCTTCTGCCTATGAAGCTTTCCGGGCAATCAAGAAAACGGACCACAAAACTGTAGCCAAAGCTTGGATCGACGAGGATCGCCGGCAGAAGAAAGCTCAGACGAAGCCTTCACTTCCGACTTCGTTGGCTCCGACCCCGCCTACTCCGCCAGCCGACCCGTAGGTTTAGCTTTATAGGTCACTTATGAATGTACAAGAAAACTTGTAAAAGCCCCTTTTATGAATGAAAAGTTTATAAACGAGGGAACTTTGTTTGGATGTTTATTCTTTTAGGTTTTGCCATGCACTTCGGAGCTCGACTTTGAAGTATTGGAACTTACTGAAGGGCTCCGTTGGCAGTGGTCTTTCCTCGAAAGCTTAAGGCCTTATCGACGCTTGTGCTTCTCTATTCCTCGAGGGGATCAAGGGGAGATAGCACCCGAAGTACGTCGCGAGGTCTTAGCTTATATTAAGGAAGAGGATAAGGAAGAAGCGTCTTCATCCTCCGAATAAGTAGATTGGTCTGACTCAGAGTACCAAGTTGAAGATCTAGCAAATGCTAGCTCCGAAAGACTTCTGTCTTGGGCTGAACTTCAAGAGGAGCAGAAAAAATTGCAAGCTTCGAAGAAGAAAAGCACTCGGACTAAGAAGAATGTCTCGAAGGCTTCGGAGCCCGAAGGTCGAAGTGGTCTTAGAAGTAGCTCTAGAGGTCGGAGGGGTCTCCGTTTCTATCTAGGCTTAGACCAGAACTTCTCTTGATGTAATAATATGATTATCCAATTAATATGAATTGCTTTGGAAGCATCTTTTTGTTGTTCCTTACTCCCCTGCCCCTCCTTGTGGGTGGGGGACCGTACGCGCTACGATAGGGTCCGTCGGACACAATGATTGATATAACAATCTGATGCTTCGCACAACACTTGACAATCATATTTTACTCTTTCGTAGAGTTCTTCGAACTATACAGTAATATTATGAAGTTTATAAGATTCGGAACTAAATTTATACTTGTAAGCTCCCATAGCAGTCGCTTAGGACTTTAATAGTGTTTCATTGAGCCGGAGCCTTGAAACCTTATTGCTTGGTCACCTTCGACTCTTTTATAGATGCTTTGAACCCTGAGGCAAAAAATTTGTTCTTTTAAAGTCCTTAGACTCTTCTACGGATCCTAACAAGCCAGAGCTTGGAATCCGTAGGCTGGCCACCTTCGGCTCTTTTACAGATGCTTCGAACCCAGATGCCAAAAATCTATTCTTTTAAAGTCCTTAGACTCTTCTACGGATCCTAACAAGCTGGAGCCTGGAATCCGTAGGTTGGCCACCTTCGTCTCTTTTACAGATGCTTCGAACCCAGAGGCCGAAAATCAATTCTTTTAAAGTCCTTAGACTCTTCTACGGATCTTAACAAGCCGGAGCCTGGAATCCATTGGCTGGCCACCTTCGGCTCTTTTATAGATGCTTCGAACCCGGAGGCCGGAAATCTGTTCTTTTAAAGTCCTTAGACTCTTCTATGGATCCTAACAAGCCGGAGCCTAGAATCCATAGACCGGCCACCTTCGGCTCTTTTATAGATGCTTCGAACCCAGAGGCCGGAAATCTGTTCTTTTAAAGTCCTTAGACTCTTCTACGGATCCTAACAAGCCGAAGCTTGGAATCCGTAGGCTGGCCAACGGAATCCTTGAACCAATGGTTCGAAGGCCGTTGTTTGGGTTCCTTTAAAGATGCTTGACTCCACAAGCATCTCTGTTCTCCTGATGCGTCCACTAGGAGTAACGGATATTTGAAGAGTAAACACAATTCGAACCTCCATTTTTATTTAGAAAGGTACTTTTACAACACATTACAAGGAGCCCCTAAGCATAATAACATTTAAGGTGCTCTGCATGCCATGCATGCTTCAACTCTTCCCCTTCTAAATTAGCTAATTTAAATGAGTCGGGGCGCCCTGAGCGTAGGATAATATATGGTACTTCCCATTTATTCCCTAGCTTCCTCGGAGCTATTACACTTTGCAATAACAAATGACCTGGTTTAAGCTCGTTTACTTTTATCTCCGGGTCATACCATTTCTTTGTTTGGTCTTGGTACTTCGCCAGATTGGCGACAGCTCGAAGCCTTGTTTCTTTTGACAAGTCTAGCGAAGTATTTCTCTCATCTTCGTCCCCAGGTTCTACTACGCGAAGGGATCCACTCTTGAGCTCTGTAGGAGTCATGGACTCATCTCCGAACAGCAGCCTGAATGGGGAAGCCTGTGGACCTAGCTTGAGTGGTCCGAATGGACCATAGAATCTTAGGAAGTTCTTCAGTCCACAGTCCTTTTGCCAGCCCGACAATCCTTCGATTTAAACCGGAGAGAATATTTCCATTGGCTCGCTCGACGGCTCCATTGGATTGTGGGTGCCATTATCTACAGTTAACTCCCTTGCCACTCCGAACCTGCATATGATATTTTGCGAGAAGAATTTTTGCACATTTCTTGAAGTGATAGTGGTTAGGGGTTTAGCTTCGACCCAATTAGAAAAATACTCAATTATTTCCAATGGCAAACTTCAAGCTGTCTTTTGCCATTTGAAAAGGGCCGATGAGATCCATTTCCCATCGTGCCATTGGCCATACCAGGGCAATAACTTGAAGGGGTGTTGGTTGATGGTGGCTCCGTCTACCCATCCACTGGCATCCTTGACAGGTTTGAACTAGCTCTTCCGCATCTCTCACAATTGTTGGCCAATAGAGCCCCTGCCGAAGTTTCTTTCCTCCTAGAGCACGGGGGGCTAGGTGGCTTCCACATAAGCCTTCATGAATTTCTCAAAGTATATCTTGGCCTTCGGGTTGTGAGATGCACCGGAGTAAGGGAAAACAAACTTCGGCTTTGTATAATATCCCATTGACAAGCTCATAATTATGAGCCCTTGCTTGCAACCTTCAGAAATCCGGGCCTTCTGACAAGACTGCGCTGTTTTGCAAAACATCTATTATCGGAGTCCGCCAATCTGCAGCTGGGATGCAAAGGACTTCTGCGGAGGGTAATTGATTTACCGTAGGTTTGATAAGTTCTTCATAAAAAGCACCCTCCGGGACGTCCAACGCTCCGGCTGCACCCTTCGCTAGAATGTCTGCAAGTTGATTATCTACTCGAGGAATACTCCGAACAAAGAATCCTTTAAACATTGCTTGTCTTGCGGATTTCTTCTAGATACTTTGTAAGATGTGGGTTCCTGGTTTAAAAGCTTTTGACAACATGCCCTACGATGACTTGGGAATCTATCTTAATTATAATTCTTGCTGCTCCAAGCGCTTTTGCCTTTCGTCCGCCTAGCAGGATCCCTTCGTATTCTGCGATATTATTGGTGGTCTTAAAGTTGAGCCTCGCAGAATAAATGGCCTTCTGCCTTGACGGTGATATTATCATAGCTCCAGCTCCGGCACCAGATGTCTGATAGGCTCCGTCAGAAAAAATTGTCCATAAACCTTCGGAGGTTTCTTCCAGAGCCCAAACTACAGATGGGGTCCATTCTGCCACGAAGTCAGCTATGATCTAAGATTTGATAGCTGTTCTCACCGTGAAGGAAATACCAAATGGGGCTAGCTCGACAGCCCATTTCATGATCCTACCCATAGAATCTTTGCTCTGAAGCATGTCACCAAGGGGATATGATGTAGGAACGATTAGATTATGTGCTAGAAAGTAATGCCTTAGATTCCGCGAGGCCATTACCAAAGCATAAGCAAAGTTTTCGAGCTCAGAGTATCTTGTCTTTGCTCTAGACAAAGCTTCTAAGACGAAGTAAATTGGGTTTTGCACCAGTTTTCCTTTAATCTCAACTTCCTTGACCAATACTGCACTTACTGTGGAGCCCGTTGCTGCAAGATAAAGAAGAAGAGTTTCTTCCAGGAGGGGCACAATAAGTGTAGACAAGCTTCTGAGGTAATCTTTAATGTCATCGAAGCTTTTCTGGCCCTCCGGCGTCCACTTGAAACTTTCGGACCCCTTTAGAGCTTTAAAAATTTGAAGGCTTCGATCGGCTGATCTGGCCAGGAATCTGCTGAGAGCTGCGAGTCGTCCTGTTAGCTTCTAGACCTGCTTTAGATTTTTTGGTGAAGCCATTCTTTGCAATGCGCTTATCTGCATCGGGCTAGCTTTGATTCCACTACTTGAAACTACGTACCCTAGCAATTTTCCTGTTTGCACCCCGAATATACATTTTTCAGGGTTGAGGCAAACTCCACATGCTCGGAGGCTCTCAAATGTTTCAGCTAGGTCTAGGCTATGATGGTGCTTTACCGCACTTTTATTACAATGTCATCCATATAGGCTTTGACATTTCGGCCTATTTGATGACCTAGAGCCTTAGCTATCAAACTTGAGAAGGTGGCTCCGGCATTCCGCAAGCCAAAAGGCATTCGAACATAACAAAATACTCCGGAGGGTGTTATAAAACTCGTCTTGGCTTCGTCTTCACACTTTAGCCAGACCTGATGATAACAGGAGTATGCATCTAGGAAGCTCGGTAATTTGGAGCCAACCGTAGAATCCACCAACTGGTCTATTCGGGGCATATGGTAGGGGTCTCGCGGGCATGCTTTGTTTAAAGATGTGAAGTCAATGCACATGCGCCACTTGTTGGAGCCCTTCTTCCTTACAAAAATAGGGTTAGCTAGCCACTCCGTGTGGGCTACTTCCCTAATGATTCTAGCCCTTAGCAATTTTTCCACTTCTACCTTGGTGAGGTCTTCCCTCTCTGCTGATAACTTTCGGAGCCCCTGGTGCACTGGCCTAGCCTTCGAGTTGACAAGCAAACTATGCTCGATGATACTACGGTCAACCCTGGTGATGTCTTCGTTGGTCCAGGCAAAGATATCCAAATTTTGTTTGACTACTTCCTCTAGTGAAGTAGCTATCTCCGAAGGTAGCCCCTTGTCGAACTGTATTGGATACTCCTTGCCATCTTTCAGGATTATCTTTGTGACGACATCACCTTTCTTGGCTTGGCTTTAGGGAAAGGCCCTTCGAGGAGTTTGAAGACTCCGGAGCCTCCTCTGTGTGCTCTGAGACATTGTGCACTTGCCGAGGGTCAAATGGATGACCGTGGCCATACTCCGTTCTTTGGGCTATAGCTTGGTCTCCTGAGATAGTGAGAACTCCACCTTGCGTGGGCATCTTGAGACATAAGTAGTTATGATGTGCTATAGACCCGAACTAGTTCAACATTCCCCGTCCAAAAATCGCATTATAGGCATATGGGGCATCGACGACGTCGAAGATCACCTCCTCCACCCTGGCCAAGGGCCCTTCTCCGAAGGCAACCTCGAGGCCTATCTGGCCGAGGGCATCGAGAGGAGGACCTGCGAAGCCTTGCAGTGGGTGGACCACCAAAAGTAAATGCCTCCAAGGAATGCACATCTGGTCGAAGGCCTAGACGAAGAGTATATCTGTGGAGCATCCGCCGTCTACTAGGATCCTTCAGACTTCGACTCCCTCTATATCAGCTGAAATGACAAGGGGGTCAGCATGAGGGAATTTCACCCCCGTAGCATCATTGGCAGTAAAAGAAATAAGTACATGGGACCACCCGGGCATTTCTGCCACAGAATTCGAGGTCCCTATGTGCCCTACTTCGCGGACATATTCTCGTCGCTGCCTTTTCTACATGTTATCGAGGGTCCCCCTCTAGAGATGGGTAGGACCACTCGCTTGCCGCAATCTTGGGGATCTTCTTGCTTCAGTGGTGGCATAATATTGGCCACCGGGAGCTGCATTGGAGCTTCAAGGATGCTGGCTCGGGCCACGGTTTGCACGGGCTCCGAGCGTGCCGCTGGAGGGGCTCGATCCGAAGTACCTCGCCCTGTACTTCGTCCAAGGTATTCACCCGAAGGGTTAATACATACTTACAATCCTTCGTGTCATGGCTTCTATTCTCGCCATGCACACAACAGAAGAAGCTCTAGCACCTGCCAACTACTCTTTCTTGGGGCTTCGAAGCACCAACCTTGAAGCCTTGTGCCTATTGAAGGTTGACAGGTGCCTTCAGGGCGAAGGGTGCAATGTTCAACACCTCGGAGCGGAAGTGCTTCTTTCCCCGCCTATGATCAATAAAGTGATTGTCAAGGGGGGCTTGCACAGAGGTTGGGACTTCAGGCTCCGTTTTCACTTCTCGAAGGGCTGGTGCATGTGTCGTTGTTCTTCCAAGGTAGCCTTCCTCAGCCTTGGCATACTATTCAAAATATGCCATCAGTTGTGCCACAGATGACACCGGTTTTCGATGAAGCTTGCTGAGGAGATCTGGGTTCAGCACCCCTCCACACGCGGCATCAACTACCGAAGAGGTAGACAATCCTTTGATCTGAGACTTGGTGTGGGCGAAGCGTGTGAAATACTCCCGAAGTGTCTCCTCCACTTGCTGCTTCACCTGAAACAAACTTCCAGTCAACATTGGGGCTACAAATGTACCCTAGAAGTTGCTTACAAACTTCTTCTTCAGCTGCTCCTAGGACTTGATTGATCCTGGCTTTAGGGACCAGAACCATCGGAGAGCTACACCTTCAAGAGCGAGGGGGAAACACTTCGCCATAGTGTTATGCACCCCTCCGTTGGCTTCTATCGCCAAAGCATACGAACGAGAGAATTCTCTAGGGTCAGACCCACCGGAGTATTTGTGCAGCTTCGAGGCCTTAAACCTGGGGTCGAAGGGCACTTTCTACAGGTTAGGATGCAATGGAGACTTGTCGTCGAATGACGCATTCTCAGCTTCCTCCGCGACTTGGACAACTTCAGGAACATTGCCTGCACCACCGTCTTGAGGCCCTTCTGGAGCATGAGTAGAGGCTTGAGAGCGAAGCCGATCGGCTACCTCTTGCCTCCACCTTGCCACTTCCTCCTAAAGTCGCGCTACTTGGGAATCCTCGTCCTCAGGAAGGTCTTCATCTCCTTCGGAGGGGAGCTTCGGGTCTCGGGAACTAGTGTAGTCGGCTTGGAGCACTATGGGAGCGACTCGGGGGCCTATGGGAGCTCGACGTCTGGCAACCCCTTCGGGGGTTAACGGGATAACCGAGGGTCCTGCACCGTTGGTCCGAGGGGACCTTCGGGGAGGATCGGAGGCTAGGCTCCGCTTGGGAGGCATAGCTAACGAAGATGAGGTCCGAAGAGCGAGGACTTCGATTAGTTTGGGAAGGCGAGGAAGGCCTTCGAGCTGCACTAGGAAGCCCCTTACCGAATTGTGCGTGGAATCCTGAGACTCTGAAGCTCCCTGTGCAAGTGCTCTTCAAAGTACAATCAGCGGCAGAGAACTAGCTTTTAGAACTAGGATCCCCACGGACGGCGCCAACTGTTGGCGTAAAAGATTATGCTAACAGGTTCTTGAAGATTAAGAACTAACAAACGGAGAGTTTGTGTTGAGAACTATTTCGAGCCTCCGAATAGGATAATAGCTCAAAGTAGTCCGAAATTGTGTATTGAATAGCTGAGTATTTGATGCCTATTACAAGGTAAGAAAGGGGGTATTTAGAGGTAAAAACTATAAGGAAAAGACCTATTTACCCCTAAATTACAACCGACATAGTGGAAACTATTCGGTACCCCGAATAGGGTTAAAATAGTAAAATTTATCCGGAGAAGGTAGATAAGGCAGACGTCTTATCAGTCTTGCTATTTTCCACTATAGCTTCGAAGCCTTTGGAGAATACCTTCTAACCATGGAGCCGAAGTATCCTTTGGCTTAAAAACTTCATCACCTCCGGAGATGAGCGCAAGCTTTGATGCTGGTGAATTATCTTTGACTGTTGATCTCTAAAGTCCGGAAGATGAAGTATTTTCCCCCAACAGTTGGGATCCATGGGTGTTAAACATGTTCATGCACATGGTGATTCCCTGTTAGTGGTGCAACAAGTGGCTAAGAGTGCTCAATGTTTTAATGGCTTGCTAAACAGCTACTTGGATAAGTGCCTGGACATAGTTGCTACTTTTGATGACTTCAAAATTTCTCATGTGTCAAGAGAGGCCAATTTAGTTGCAAATAATTTGGCTCAGCAAGCATGTGGTTACCAAGTCAGGAGAGGAAAATTTTCTGTATGGGAGAAGCCAATGTTTGGTCTCACTACCGAAGCCAGTGACTTTGGACAGGCACACCCTTCGGTGGGACACTTCGCATCAGACGCCGAAGTTATGCTTCGGCAACACCCTTCGCACCATACTTCGAATCAGTTAGGCTCCGTCCAGTTTCTGACTTGTTCTGTTTAATACATTTATTTCGGCTAATTGGATTATTTCCGTGTGATCTGATTACCTGGCGACTCCACCCCCCCCTTACCGCGGCTAAGGATAGTCGGAACACGATGTTAGTGTTGTGTTACGCTTAGGCTTATCCCTAAGTATCTGCACACTTTTCGATCATCGAATTGACCCAAGTGCGGGGCACATTTATGTGTAAACAACTCTTCATAAAAAGCCCCTTCCGGATATCGAGGGTTCTGGCTGCAGCTTTTGCCAATATGTCTGCTTGTAAGTTATCGGCTCATGGGATGCTCCGGATAGAGATCCCGTTAAATGCTGCTTCGGTCTTGCGGATCTCTTCCAAATATTTAGCAAGATGTGGATGTCGAACCTGAAAGATTTTATCAACGTGCCCTGCTACAATTTTGGAATCTGTTTTTATAACAACTCTTGTAGCACCAACGGCACGCACCTTGCGAAGGCCTAGAAAAATTCCTTCGTACTCCGCAATATTATTGATGGACATAAAGTTGAGCCTTGCAGAGTACATTGCTTTCTGCCCTGATGGCGAAATTATGACTGCTCTGGTGCCTGCTCTGGATGCTTGAAAAGCTCCATCACAATATATGGTCCATATGCCTTCATTTGATTCTTCCAGAGCCCATACTGCAGACAGAGTCCATTCTGCTACAAAATCAGTCACCACCTGTTACTTGATTGTTGTTCATGCTATGAAGGATATACCAAAGGGGGCTAGCTCAACGACCGACTTTCCAATTCTCTCCGTAGAGTCCTTGCTTCGGAGCATATCTCCCAGAGGATAAGAAGTTGGTACAATTACATTATGTCCCAAAAATAACGACGCAATTTCCTCAAAGACACTACCAGAGCATAAGTAAATTTTCCAGCTCAGAGTACCGAGTTTTTGCTCCGAATAAGGCTTCTAATAAAAAATATATCGGATTCTGTACCAACTTGCCGTTGAAATCCATTTCTCGAATAAGGACCGCACTAATAGCGGAGCTTGTGGCTAGAAGATAGAGAAGAAGAGTTTCATCTGTGAGGGGCACAATGAGTGTTGCAAGATTGTCGAGATAGTCCTTGATATCATCGAAATTCTTCTGGCATTTTGGTGTCCAAGCAAAATCTTTGGACCCTTGGCTTTGAATATTGGGTGGCTGCACTCTGCGGACCTTGCCAAAAATCTGCTAAGGGCCGCGAGGCGTCCGGCGAGCTTCTAGACTTTCTGGCAGAGCCATTCTTTGCAATGCACTTATCTGTGTTGGGCTAGGTTTGATCCCCCTACTCGAGACTAAATACCCTAGAAATTTTCTAGCTTGAGCCCCGAAGATACATTTTTCAGGGTTGAGGTGAACTCCAAATGCTCGGAGGCTCTCAAAAGTTTCTGCTAAGTCAAGACTACGTTGGTGATTTAAAGCACTCTTTATTACAATATCATCCATATAGGCATCGATATTGTGACCTATCTGGTGACCTAGAGCCTTAGCAATCAACCTTGAAAAAGTTGCCCCAACATTTCTTAAGCCGAAGGGCATTCTAACATAACAGAAGACTCCCAAAGAAGTTATAAAGCTTGTCTTGGCTTCGTCTTCGCTTTTTAACCATATTTGATGATACCAAAGTACGCATTGAGGAAGCTTAAAAGCTCGGAGCCAGTAGTGGAGGCGATGAGTTGATCAATGCAGGACATTGGGTAGGGGTCACGTGGGCATGCTTTATTCAGGGATGTGAAGTCAATGCACATGCGCCACTTGCCGAAGGCCTTTTTATTAACAAAGACGGGGTTGGCTAACCACTCCGTGTGGGCCACCTCTCTAATAATCCCCACTTTTAACAACTTCTCCACCTCTGCTTTAGCAAGGTCCGCCCTTTTGTCGATAATTTGTGGAGCCCCTGGCGAACAGGTTGAACCCTTGGGTTGACGAATAGGTTGTGCTCAATGATACTTCGATCGACTCTGGGAATATCTTCGTCATACCAGGCAAAGACATCCAGGTTTTCTTTAACTACTTCTTCCAGCGAAGTGGCAATTTCTGGAGGAAAATCCTTGCCACACTGGATGGGATAGTCTTTGTCATCCTTGACAATGTTCTTCGTTATAATTTCACCTTCAGGGCTTGTCATGGGGGAGGATATCTTTGAGATCTCACTTGAAGCAGAGGCATCCTCTGAATGATCTTGTACATTATTTATTTGTCTAGGGTCAAAGGGTGGACCATGGCCGTACTCTGCCCTCAGCGCTGAAGCTTGGTCACCAAGGATTGTAAGTACTCCTCCTTGTGTGGGCATTTTCAGGCATAAATTATTATGATGTGCCACAGCTCCAAATTGATTTAGCATTACCCTTCTGAAGATAACATTATAGGTGTAAGGGGCATCGACGACGTCAAAAATCACCTCCTCCGATCTAGCCAAGAGCTCCTCTCCGAAGCCAACCTCAAGGCCTATTTGGCCGAGGGCATCGAGAGGACGGCCTGGGAAGCCTTGAAGCGGACGAGCTGCTGGAAGTAAATGCTTCCGTGGGATGCACAATTGGTTGAAGCCCTGGACAAAGATAATATCTACGGAGCTTCCGCCATTAACTAGCACTCACCGGACTTCCGTTCTTGCAATGCCAGCTGTAATAACAAGGAGGTCCTCATGAGGGAATTTAATACTAGATGCATCAACTACGGAGAAAGATATGGGCACGTTAGACCATTCAGTGATTTTAGTAGGCAACGAGGAGGTCACAATATGCCCTACTTCGCGAACATACTCTCTCAGTTGTCGTTTCGACATGCCACCTAGGGTCCCTCCACCAGAGATGGGGAGAACTATCCATTTGTCGTGGTCTTGTGTGTCTTCTTGCTTCAGAGGTGGCATAACACTGACCATTGAAGACTGTCTTGGTGATTCGAAGCTGTCTACACGTCTAACAGTCTGCACCGGCTCTGGATGTGTCTTGGGAGGGGCTCAGTCAGTAGTGCCATGACCAGAGCTTCTCTTGAGATATTCGCTCCGCAGAGCTAGTATAGACTTGCATGCGTCGATGGCATGGCTTTGGTTCTCATCACGTACATAGTAGAAGAGGATATGGCCTCAGCCAGCTGGCTTCCCTGGTGGCCTCCAACCGCTGACCTTGTTTCCTAGAGCTTGTGGATTTTTAGGGGGCAATTTCGAAGAAGACGGGGCGATATTTAAAACCTCGGAGCGAGGATGCTTTCATCCTCTTCGTCCATCATGCTGGTTGTTGTCCAAGTGGTACCCCTATGGTGGAGTTGAAGTTTTCACCTTAAGTTTGACTTCTTGAAGGATGGTTGGTGAAGACGAAGCCATCCTTTTGCCAACCTAGCATATTCTCAAAGTAGGCCATTAGCTGCGCTACTAAGGAAATATTCTTTTGTTGAAGCTTGTCGAGGAGGCATGTGTGTGTGACTCCTTCCCATGCTGCTTCAACTACGGACGATGCAAACATCCCTCTTATCTGTGACTTCGTATGAGCGAAATGTTTGAAAAAATTCAGTAGAGTTTCTCCAGATTGCTGTTTCACTTGAAAAAGACTCCTAGTAGACAAAGGGGCACGAAGGTCCCTTGGAAGTTACTCACAAAATTCTTTCTTAACTTCTCCCAAGATCTAATCCATCCCGATTTCAAAGAACAGAACCAATACAGAGCAACTCCTTCGAGTGCAAGGGGGAAACACTTTGCCATTGTGTCGTGAACCCCTCCACTGGCTTCAATTGCTAGAATATAAGAGTGGGAGAATTCCCTGGGATCTTCCTTCCCGGAGTACTTGCATAGCTTCGAAGTCATGAATTCGGGATCAAAGCGGACCTTTTGCAAGTCTGGGTAGAGCGGAGATTCATTGTCGAAGGAAGCATTCTCAGTGCTTCTTTGAATCTCGGATGATTCAAGATAGTAGACAGGACCGTCGTGTTGAGGTGCCTCCAGGATGACAGGGCTAGCTTGAGGGCGAAACCTGTTGGCAGCTTCCTACATCCACCTTCCTACTTCGGCCTGAAGACGAGCCATATGGGTTGCCATGTCATCAGGACGGTCTTCATTTCCTCTGGAGGGGACCTCCTAGTCTTGAGAATTGAAGAAGTTAGTTCGAAGCATAAACGGAGCCGTAGGAGAGGCTCCGTCAGTTCGGAGTATGGACAGAGTCTCAAGAGGGGCTCCGTATGCTCGAGGAAGAGTATTCGTTTCGGGGGTTTGAGGTGGGGGGACCGCGGATTGTCCTCCGACCTCGGTGGTGTTCGAAGACCTCAACCAAGACGTCCGAGAAGACCTCCGGAGGGGACTAGTGCCTAGGCTCTACTTAGGAGGCATGGCTCTAGGAAAGGATTGGTAGAGAATGAAGTTTTTGTACTAGGTTCCCTAGGGACGACGCAAATTGTTGGCCATAAAAAGATTACGCTAACAAGTTTAAAGAACTAGAAAGATTAACAAATGGACTGTCTGTTTGAAGAAGACTATTCCAAGCCTCCGAGTAGGATAATAGCTTGAGATAGATTGAAGTGTGCATTGAATATCTCAGTATTCGCTACCCTTTAAAGAGTGAAGAGGGGTATTTATAGACTGAATACATAGGGAAAAGACTTCATTACCCTCTAATTACAACCGACTAAGAAGATATTGTTTAATATTCTTCGTAGGGTTAAAAGAGTAAAAGACTAGTTTAATCAGTGAGAAGATAGATCTTTCGTCCTCGCTGGTAGTACCCCTTCGGGTGAAGAGGCTTCAAGAGGCTCCGTCAGGCTGAAGTCTTGAAGGAGGCCTCCACTGTAGAGAGCTTCGAATACTGCAAAGTCTTGATGCTTTATGCATCTTCGGAGATAAAGCTCCGGACATCGTTTCTTTTGCTTGTATTGATATGGAAGTTTCCTTGACCTCTAGAGGATGAAATATTTTCCCCCAACAGAGACCATAGGGGGAGAATGGGAGCTTTAAAATTCTTCTTAAGATAAACAGACTTTGAACACACCCTTCGGAGGTCTAGTTAAGAGGTATTTCCCACACTCCGAACAGAGACTACGCACAAGGCAAATGTTTGATGTTCAGAAGACTTCACCCACACCCAAACTCCCAAAATGCTCAAAGCAGGGATTCACAAGAGTAGGCTCCACACACGGAGGTGCTTGGAGTTAGACTCCGCACAACAACACTTTGCTATAGAGAGAATCCCCTCGAAGTACTTCGTTTCGATGCTCCACACTAGCGACTGGTACTAGGCTTCACAAATGGAATAGACACCGAGCGAGACTTAGGGAAAAATGGTACAGTGAAAATCGTAGGCTTCACACTCTTGACACAAGATAATACGTTGCTAGAGATACTCGAGGATATGCCTCTGGTTCTCATAGAGCAAACGTACTTTCAAAAATCCACTCAACACAACTGTTGTAGCAATTGCATTAGCTACATCTCAAGTTTTGTGTGTATATGGTGTATAAAATGAACCTCGAAGGGTTTTCTCATAAGGAGAAAATATTTATACTGGTTCGGACCTCCCCGAAGGGATAATAGCCCTACGTCTAGTTTGTGGTGGATTTGGCATAGTTTACCTCTACTGAATCTAATGGATCCCCTTATTACAAGGGCATGGCCCTGCTTTTATAGGCACGTAGGCCAAAGGAAAAGACCTAAATGCCCTCTATAGGTCATAGGCCTTATAGGGGCAAGAAGGGAAAAAGACTAGACTACTGCACAAAGTGCTTTACAGCTTTACAGACGTGTCAGATAAATGTCACTTCTGAGAAGCTGAACGGCATACTGGGGGTAGAGGGGCCCCGGTATGGCTCTGCACTATAGCGGAATGGAGATATTTTCCTAGTTCGATGTAGCGGCTGGAGTTTTTCGGGTGGAGGCTGCAATTAAGGCTTTGAAGGGCACTTCGAGGTGAACTTCAAAGTATGCTTCTAACTGAACTCCGAATGGACTCCCGGAGATTTAGCTTCGAAATGACCAGAGAGGGGTCCGGAGAATGGCTCTGGGGAACTCCGAAGGAAGCCCGGAGGTTAGCTCCGAATATAGCCTAGAGGCTAGTCTCTAGAGGACTCCGAAGGGAGTCTGGAGGCTAGCTCCGAAGAGAGCCCGGAGGTTTTGCTCTAGAGGGTTCCGAAAGGAGCCCGGAGGCTAACTCCAAAGAGATCCTGGAGGCTAACTCCGAAGAGAACTTGGAGGTTAACTCCGAAGAGAGCTTCGAAGAGAGCTCAGAGACTTGGCTTCGGAAGACTTCGAAGGTAGCCTAGAGGCTTGGCTCCGGAGGGGTCCGAAGAGAGTCCGGGGGCTTGGGCTAAATGATGCTTGGAAATAACTTCGGCAGGGAGGATTTGCTCTGACTTCATGCTTTAGCAATATTAGGCTCCAGGCCAGAGGTCTACGGAGGCTGACGTCATTTGGCCCTTGTTTAAGGGAAAACTTATTCCCCCAACAACTACCTTCACACACAAGATGACAGGTGCCTCTTCGTTAGCAAGAACATAGAGTAAACACTCTGGTTTACATAAAATGAAGTGCACTGCAAAAACTCAACACAAGCAATATGAAGAACACAGATACAAGTTCATGCAATCAATGAATCAGAAACAGAATAGAGATTTCATTGCAACAATAAGGAAAAACAAAAAGCTCACAAATCTGAGTACAAGTTTGTGGCGGCTGGCCCTAGGATACAATGAGTACATAATGTTCTAAACCTAGGTAACAATGTTTAAAAGTATTATGCTAGACCTCAGCTTACCTCTCCCTTTATAGGATAGCTTAGACATGTGAAGTGAGTATAGTGCCCCTACATTTTACAACTTTTCTGCCACAGACAGTCACGAGGGTACATCATGTAGTCCTACTTTATTTGAAGTTCTTCTTTTTGTGTCAGCTTTGTAGACTAGAATCTTCGGAGCCTCGTGGCACACATGAAGTGCCGGTGTGACTTGGTTGTAGCCTTTTGTAACACCCTAAATTTTCTAAAATTAATAAATTGGAGAAAATAAAATTTTTAAATGAATAAATTGAATTTTGATAATAAAAGGGTTGAATTAATTTGAAAACCTTAAAGAAGAATAAAATAAAGTAATGAAGAATTTTACTTGCTTGAAGTCAATAAACTAGGTTTGGACCAAAAGAGGCCTCTAAATAAATTTTTTTAAAAAAATTTATTTTTACACGAAAAGGATTATTTTTGATTTTTGAATAAACAGAAAATGTCCAAATAAATAAAAACATATGGAAATAATTCAAATTTTGAGCTGAGAAAATTATGTTAGATTCATTAGACCAAAATATATTTTTGAGAAGTTTTACATATTTTTATACCGTTTGTTGAAAGCTCATATTTTATAAATGATTTTCTGCAATTATTTTAATCAGAAAAAACAATTTTAAAAACCCCGTGGGCCGCTCCCCTCCTTTCTCTCTCTTTCGGCCAGCCCAGCCCACCTTCCACCTACGGCCTCACTAACAGGTGGAGCCAACCTGTTAGCCTCTCTTGTCCCATCTCTCCCGCGCGAAGGCCCCACTTGTTGGCGGCGAGCCCCGCGCCCACATCTTGTCCCCTCTCGCTGCCACTGGGCCCACTTGTCGGCACCGACTGCTTCTCCCCTGCGTGCCCGCCCGCTGACCAGTGGCCTCGGGTTGTCAGTTTCATCTTCCCCATCGAAATCGCCCCCAAATCCATCCCCCCCTCGCCGGCCGAAACCCTAGCTCCACCAATCCGCTGCCACCGGCCACCTCCCCTCAAATTGACCCCAGATTAATTTTCCCCAATCTCCAGTGACCATTTTCCCCATTAAATCCCACTCGATTCCGTCCCGGTTCGATGAATCACCATGCACCCCGAGCTCGTCGGCGTTAAAGAGCCATTGCTCTCGTCTCCCCACCGATGGCGCCCCTATTTAACCCCGCCGGTGACCCCTATAAAGCACCCCTCCTATGTTGTACCCCACGACCCAAGCACACTAAGCCCCACAATCCCGAGACCTCGTCGATCCCCAAATCACTACCGCCTATGTTTACGCTCCAGCCGCCACTCGCCGTCACCAGAGACCACCGCCCTCCTTGCCGACGACTCCACCGTGATCCCCTACACCAACCCAACCTCAGCCACGCCTCCGATCCAAACAAAGACTGCCGAAGGACCGCTGTCGCCATTGAGCTGAGGCCACCTCACCACCCTTTCTCATCACCAGCCTCGACCAAAAGTGCACGACCCTCACCTCCGGTACCAAACTCACCCCCACGCTATTCTTGTTGCATTTCTGTATCTAACTCAGGCCTTAGGCCACCGACGTCGCCGCTGTGCTCACCACCACATCCTGCTATCGCGGGAGATGAAGGCCCTCTCATCTATTGACACCGTTTTGTCCAGATCGTGCCTGCGCCACTCGATCCCGAGCCGATGGCCAAGATTAGAACCTGGAGCCAAGCGCTCAGATCAGTTTGACCAACCGTTGACCGATATCATTCAATCTGGGCCGTCAGATCTCACTTAACTCGTCCCGCACGCACTGCAGCAACTGGATCTCGATCAAACGACTCTGATTCAACCGATTCACGAGCACAGTGCACTGGTTCACGGTGAACCTGGCTCACCGTGGACTAGAGACTGTTTCTAGTTTAAAATAAATTCAGAAATTGTTTTAAACTTCAAAAATTCATATCTTCTTCAAATCAACTCCAAATCTCACTATTAAAATTTCAAAAAGTTTATCTTTTTATTCTCTTCCCATTCATCCATTAAAATTTATATGTTTATAATGAACTTTTACATTGTTTTAATTGGAATTTAAATAAAATTTGAGAATAATCATTTCAAGCTTTAAAAATTCATAACTCCTTGGAATTAACTCTAAAAATTTTCATTCCAACTTCAGAAATTCTGTCTTTTGGTTATCTTCAGATTCATCCAAGAAATTTTGCATGTTCATACTCAACATTTTACATTGTTTAATTGGAGATTAAAATAGAATTCAAGAAATCATTTTATTCTTTTAAAAAAATCCATGACTCCCTTAAATTGACTCTAAAAATCCCTATTTTAATTTCAAAGGCTTTATATTTTATCCCCTTCAATTTGAGTCAATAAAATTTATATGCTTGTGTTGTGATTTTATATATTGTTTTGATTGATTGTTATTTCTCAATTTGCGTATCGAGAAGATTACGACGCCCCCGTAGAGCCGGAATACATTCCCGGAGCTCAACCTTCTCCTTTAGTTCAACAAGGAAAGTAACCAACCCCACATTGAGCATGTTGAACCCAGTTTTTAATTAATTATCGCTAAAACTCATAGGTTATATCAGCATTAGTCAAATGGTCAACCTTACACTCTATTTATCAGATCCCCGACCGTGAGGTGCAAACCCAAGCCATGCTATCGAGCTTGAATTCCTTGTCACCATGATACTAAATAATATTAGAAGTGTCCAATGTATTGACACAACTATTATACGATTAAAAAAGAGTCGTAGATACTTGGATTCTATTATATGGTTGCCCGGTTATTTTTCTCACCCCTAGTATTCTGATAGACATGGAGCTTTGGTTAAGTATGTTAGAATGGTGGGTTCCGGGTGCAAGCGAGGGCATTGGTTAGTCGCACCCAGGGCACTATAAGGACCGGTCTACAAGATCCGTTGCAAAGCACTTTTGTACTAACCACATGTATAATGGGTAAGTCCTAGCTGGAGTTATGGAGTGTTCCAATTTAAGGAACCATGCATTAGGAGATGGGTCAAGTAGCACTTGCGGCTGACTTGTACATATGAGGCGCAAAAGGGGGTGTGACGTTGGTCCGGTGCGCCGGCACGCCTGTGAAACCTAGAGCGGATGTTATCAATTTGGAGCGTCTCATGCTAAAGGTTTTGGCATGAGTTTCTATTACTTGGGTCATCTAAACACAGTGTGGTGTGCAGGGATGAGTGCCTTGTCGGTACAGTAGTACACCTCTGATCATAGTTTAAATCTTTTCCAAAAGTTGAGCCCACAGTCAAGGGCGGTTTGCGTGACATCTTGGCAGGTAGTTTACATTTATGAGTGTGGTATAATGAATTGGCATGTATGGACTTTTGAGCAAGGAGGACTGATTGTACTCCTCGAGTTAGAAGATGTTGCATTATTCATGTTTATTATTTTGCACATTTAAACCGGACTACATCAAATGCTGCAAAATAAAAGCGTACTTTTCCGCACATTCTCGGTGGCTTGTTGAGTACTTTTGTATTCATACCCGTTGGCTAAATCTTTTAGATGACGAGTTAATCGAAGACGGAGGTCTGGAGTAGCGACCCAGTCAAGGATGCGAGTCCTGGAGCAAGATGTTCATCGCTAAGAATTTTTCATTTTATTATTATTAAATTCTATGTAATAAAATAGCCAACAAGCTATACTTTGTTTGTCGTATGTATGAGGTCGTGTGATGAATGTCTTGTATTTATTGTTTTTCTCTAGAAATTCAATAAAGTCACGGTTTGGAAAAATTAGGATGTGACACCTTTGAACCCTAAGGTCTTCACTATTTTTCGAAGTCTGTCTCGATATAGAGTGATAGTTTTGAGCCAAAGCCGTCAGAGCCTGTGGTGCGTTCGCACCACCACCTCCGGAGTGGACCATAAAAACTCATAAAAGAGGCAAAACATGTCACTTGTTATAATTTACTCTCCCTTTTTCAGAAATGTTCCCATTTGGAAAAATCATCCACTTAGCCACATCATTAGAAAAGCTTGTTCTCCCCCTTTGGGCCTTTTGTATTTCTCCCCTTTTGGCAATGCAAGAATCGAGCAATAAAATAATGCAAAGATTTTGATATACTTGAGTTCAAGTACATGCAGTGCTAAAGATGCAATGATAATGTCTTAAAAATGCACTAAGCTTAAAGTAATATAATTCATTTTTCATTTGAAGCACATTCCGTTTGATTTTCTAAAAATAAAAGCATCACCACTTAGATTAGCAACATAGACGAGATAACACTTAAACTTCAAAAGCTAGCAATTATCTACCTACAACATCATATCCAATACAAGGAGCTTAAGTAAACTTGTTATGCGCTACTTTCATGCTTTTAGTTCCCTTTTTCTTTTAGTGTATTGGTTATTTGGTTGTCAACCTTGTACTAACCAATCAAGCTAAGCCTAGGTCAAGAAAATATCATTAGAAGCTTAAAGCAATGATTTTGGCAAACACTACAATATCCTAGTTCATACCAAAGTGCTATGGTAAGTAGTCTAGAATAGAGATAGTGTGACAAGACAAACCCACCTAGATCTTTTCAAACTTAGCACAAAAGACATGGATATCAATTATTTTCATCATTTTACAGAATAGGATTTTCATGAAAAGCATTTAAATATTCAAGTTGCATGTTTGCATTCAAGATAAAAGGATTTCCACTACAACAATCCAGGCAACTTCCGTCGGCCAAAGCCAACGGAAGTTAGCCCTTTCCCGACGGAAGAAGCTAACTTCCGTCGGCAAAAGGCTAACTTCCATCGGCATTTGGCCGACGGAAGCGATTAGACGGAAGTTAGCACCGAAATCGGCCGAAAGCAGCTAACTTCCATCGGCTATGGTCAAAGCCGACAGAAGTTAGCTGGTATTTTTTTTTGTCTTTTCTTGGTTCCCCTATTCACAATCACATCCAAACACAATTTATATCACATTCACAATACACATCCAAATTCACATCTCACATCCAAAATCACATTCAAACTTCACATATAACATCCAAAATCACATCTCACATCCAAACTTCACACATCGCATCCAAAATCACATAACATAACTTAATTCACATTGAAAGTCACAATACACATCCGCATTCACATACAAAGTCACATAACACATCGAGATTCAATCAAAGTGCATATCACATCCAAATTCAATCCAGGTTCACAATACACATCCATACTCACTGATCGCCCACATTTGGGTCGTGGGCGCCGCCGCTGCCACCCGCTTCATCCACATTTGCCCCGGAGGCTCCATCCTGACCAGGCGTACGGAAACTCTGAAGAAATAGACAAAATTAGAGAACGAACTCAACTACCCTTCTAAACGCTAACTTAAGTATCTAGGAGGTACCTCAGGTGATGTAGGAGATAGTGGTGGTGGTGGGGAGGTAGTGGTTGGAACATGGACATGTCAAATCCACCATGCTGTAGGGCTAGTTGCTACACATGTTGTAATGTAATCAGTTAGTTCTAAACCTATTTCTGAATACTTTTTAACTGTAACACTCTAAACTAAACTTACTTGGATATTCGCCTGCTGTTGTGCTAAGCAGGCGGTATAGTACTCTTGTTGTTTCCTGCTGTGCTCGTCGCGCCGCCTCATTTCCTCCCTCATCCGAACAATCTCCGGGGTTTCTTCTAAGCGACGACTTTGGAGCCAACTCCGACGGAGCTCTGCGACGACTGAGCTGACTTCTGAGCTCTCACCGCTCTCGACTCAATAACTACATTGAACATGGAGTACCTGCAAAATTAAATGAGTTAGTTACCATCACAATACCATACACAAAACATTAATAAAAACACTGTCTCACCATCCATGGCTTTTGCCACCTCCGCTGGAGTACACGGCCATTTGGTCGACAGGTTCTCTCAGCCAATCATACTCCTCTCCATGGAGTCGAACCATGTGTTCACCATACTACGCCTGCAAAAAACATGTCCGATTAGATGGAGAAAAATGAAATCACGCAAACTCTTAACATTGCTAACATCTCACCAAATGGTCTGTGGCTGTCTGGCTACACAAGACATCTAGCTGTGTAGGATCGCTTCCTTTGTGACCAGAGGTATACACCTCTATGTCACTTGACACGTTGCCAGATTTAGCTTCCTGTACAATAGAAATGAGTTAGTCCCATTACAATGTATCTATATCTAAAGAGTGACAGAAGGTCTTAACATGCGTTTAGCGTGGCAGATATGTCCATTGGCACCATATCTGTGCTTTGGATCCGTCCCGCGGCATTGTCTTTTCTGCTCGGAAGTCTTCTTAAATGCAGCTTAAGACCAAGTCTTGCAGAATTCGAAATATGCGTCCTCGCGGTTTGCAAACCACAGAATCCTCACCTGAACAGAGATGCTATTTGTATTATATGACAACAAATCTCAACAATCGAAATTTAAAAAGTTAGAATTGTTTACCGAACGGTATTGTTCTTCAGTCAAATATATTGACGATGCGCCTGTCGCCTTGCTTATTCGTTGCCCTAGCTTCTCCTTGTAGTAAGCATTGTTCGCTTGAATGCGGGCATATGAAATAGCGTCCTTCACCAATTTATGTGCATTGTTGTTGAAGACTTGAAGGGCATGATTATGGTGATTGCCGACTTCTGGCAAGCAAAAGCGTAACTGCAAAAGTCATGATTAGTAAAGTGTTGTAACTCAAAAAGCTTTGTGTTAGAACTAAAAGAAGATTGAAAAAACACATGCATACCCAGAAGTCATGAGACACCGCCCCTGCGCAGTTCCGTGGCGCCCGTCAGGAGCAAACCGGTACTGGTCCCATGTCTGGCATAGAACCCGCTCACCGGTCGGCATTGTCAGCACCCCTGGGTAGTGCAGACGACACAGGTTACCCAATATCTGGTTAACCTGCCTGACCCTCGAAGTGCCGTCAAACCGATAGTCAATCCAAGATCTAGAAATACATAATAAATAAAGTCAGTTTAGTGAAAGAAATTTTTTGAAAAAAAAAAGCAAAACAATAGAAGAGTATTAGACTTACCCGTCACCTACATGCGTAATCTCGATCTTGGCTCCACCGGAAGAGACTACTGGTGAGGCGACCAGGTGGCTCGTGTTTGTTGTCAAAGCGTATGCACGATCAACAAATTTCTCAGCGTTGATTACCCACTCCCTCGTGTGAGCTCCACTTTTCATCCAACCACTATACATCCACCGTCGGTCGTCCTCAGCCATTCTATAGGCAAAACATTCATTCAATCGAGAATGCACCGATATCATAAGTACCACGGGCCTATGTCTATAGGAAAATATAGGTCCTAAACCCACCCAAGAATGACCGACAAAACGTGGTATTTATGACGAGCCATGAGTCCGAACGAAATTTCAGCAGCATAACCCCGTTGTTCTCCAATTGCACGCTTGATAGTGGTGCAATGGAGAACAACAAGGTTATGTTACTGAAATCCTATTCGGACCCATGACTCATCATAAAGACCACGCTCTGCCGCCCACTCCGAGGCTGTCCAAAAAGGCACAATTCCAGACCTACACATCTCACACGCATGACACGTGTGAGACATGTCGGTCCGAAACGGGTGACGCATAGGTTTCGTTACACTATCTACGTTGTTGTCAAATAAAAAATTGTATACGGAAAGAAATATTTATAATAAAGTATATATAGATATAATACTAATCACCCAATGAAATCATGCATAATTTATACATAATATCACAAAATTTAATCCATATCTATCTATACATCTCTACCAATTAAATTTATAAATGAAACAATTCACAAATAAAAAGAGAAAAAAATCGTAAAGCGTCCAAATAATTACTTTGTTGATTTGTGGCGGACGGCGTAGGCCGGCGGACGGCGACGGCTGGCGGCGGTCGGATCGGGGACGGCGGCCGGCGGCGACAGCCGACAGTGGGCGGTGGCCAGAAGGGGGCGGTGACGGCCAGGAGGGGGCGAGCGCCGGGCGGCCGGGGCAGCGGCCGGCGGTGGTTGGCCCGGGCGGCGGGAGGCGGGCGGCCAGCAGCCGGAGTGGTGGCCCAGGGCGCCGGAGGTGGGCGGTGGCGCAGGCGTGAAGCGGGCGGCGGCGTGAGCCAAAGGCGGGCGACCGGGGCGGAAGGCGGCTGGCGGCGGCCAGCGACCGAGGCGGTGGCGGCGGCGCAGGCTGGGCGCGGGAGGCGACGGTGGGTGTGCAGTGGGCGCGTACAGGGAGTTAGGTCTCCCTGTACGCGCGCGCGGTTGGGGAAAAACCCCCTAACATCCGTCGGCCAGCATTAAAGCCGACGGAAGTTAGGGGAATCTGATCGGCCGTGAAAAAATGCAGCCTAACTTCCGTCGGCCACTGTGAAAAGCCGATGGAAGTTAACTTAACTTCCGTTGGCCACTTGATGTCGACGAAAGTTATTTTAGCCGACGAAAACTTTATGTTTTCTTCTAGTGTTCAGCTACCACCGATGTAAAAGATAGCTAAAGCAATCGGCCTACACTGGCTAGATACCAGACTAAGCAGTGGTCATGTTTTGAATTTTTCAAATTAAAATCATGCTCATGGTGAAAATAGGCATATTAACAAGAGTTTAGCTAACATGATCATGACAACTATACAAAGGTATACATAAGGAGAAATATGTAAATGCAATCACTCATATGACATAAGCTTATGCAGACCAAATAAAGAATAATCCCCCTCACAAAATGTCATAAGGATGACAAATACCAAGTTCCTCATGCAAATAAGAAAATCTAGAAGCATCAAGGGGTTTGTACAAAATATCTGCAAGCTAGTTCTGGGTATAAACATATTGAAGTTCAATATCACCATTCTCATTGTGGTCTCTTAGAAAGTGATATATCACATCAATGTGTTTGGTTCTAGAATGCTGAACCGGGTTGTTCGCTATGCTAATTGCACTAGTGTTATCACAGAAAAGTTGAATACTCTTAAAATCTAACCCAAAATCTCACAAAGTGGAAACCATCCACAAAATCTGTGAGCAACAGCTAACTACAGCAACGTATTTAGCCTCGGTTATGGATTGCGTAACACTAGACTATTTGCAAAAAGACCAGCAAACAAGAGATGACCCTACAAAATGACAAGTACTAGAGGTACTTTTCCTATCAATTCAACAACCAGCAAAATCTACATCTAAAAATCCTCTAAGGCACAAAGAAGATGATGCAGAATACCAAATGCAAAATTCAAGGGTATGTTTGAGATACCTGAGTATGCATTTTACCGCTTGTCATTGTGAAGCCCTTGGAGAAGCTTGAAAATAAGCGCGCATACATACTATGAAGTGTATGTCTGAACTTGTAGATATCAAGTAGAGGAGGGAGCAGATCATGCTCCAGAACTCCTTCTGATCTACCTCTTCTCCATCTTCATCTAGATCCAATGCTACCGAAGTAGCCATCAGAGTGGCGAGGGGCTTCGCATCAGCCATGTCAAATCTCTTGAGTAGATCCTTAGTGTACTTCGTCTGATGAACGTATGTAACTTGTTTTCTTTGCTTGATTTGCAAACCAAGGAAAAATGTGAGTTCGCCCATCAAAGACATCTCAAACTCCTTGCTCATGGTATCTGCAAACTCTACAACTAAAGCATGAGAAGAGCCACAAAAGATGATATCATCAACATAAATCTAAACTAGGAGGAAATCTTTGCCATACTTGCTAGTAAAAGGGTTTTATCAACTGATCACATCAAATACCCGTGCTCAAGTATAAAAGACTTAAGTCTATCATACCATGCCCGAGGGGCCTACTTGAGTCCATAAAGAGCTTTATGAAGTTTAAAGACTCTATGGGGGTATTTGGGGTTTTCAAAATCAAGGAGTTGTTTTACAAAAACATCTTCGTTTGTGAAACCATTAAGAAAAGCACTATTGACATTCATTTGATAAAGTTTGAAACCATGGGATGCAGAAAATGCAAGAAAAATCCTAATGGCCTCAAGACGTGCTACTGGAGAAAAAGTTTTAGCAAAATCAATCCCTTCAATTTATGAAAAACCCTAAGCGACAAGTCTAGCTTTGTTTCTAACAATAGACCCATCCTCCCTTGGTTGTTTTTGAAAATCCATTTAGTTCCAATATAATGAACATTAGGAGGAGGATCAACAAGTGTCCAGACTTGATTTCTCTAAAAATTTTCAAGTTATTTATGCATGGCATTGATCCAACTAGAATCAGATAAAGCATGACTAACATTTAATGGATCAAAAGAAATAACAAAAGCAGAATCGATAAAGTGAGCATGAGAACATTTTACCCGTTGATCAAGCTCACTGATAATTTGCTATAGGGGGTGCATCCTTTGGATTTGTTGTGGAGACTCGTGTAGGGATGAAATATCCCCCTCAACTCTTGCCTGGGAGTGGTCAAAGATGACCGATGATGACATACTCACTTCAAAGCCTCTTGCCGAATTAGTTGAAGCTGGTTGAGCTTTGGGGGTCGATGTCAAGGGAAGTAGGGGTTCGTCTTTGAAGACTTCGGGATCTTCTTTAAAGATGGTCTCTCCCATATCTTTTTCACTAGCAAGATCAAAAGAAGAACTAACACATGGGGTTGATTCAACAAAAGTCACATCACATGACTCCATGACAGTGTTAGTGTCTAAATTGAAAACTCAAGATGAATGACCATTAGTGGTACAACCTAAAAAGATCTCATCTGAAGATCGTGACTCAAATTTGTGTAAATTTCCACGTTTTAGGATAATGGGTTTTTTTGGATATATGCCACTACAATTTCCGTGCTTTGGAACTTTGTCACTACAATTCGTCTATTTAGATATATGCCATCACAACTCTGATTTTATCTCTACCATGCCATTTTCTACCCCTGGTTTGACCTGATATTTTTGTATTTCCCATGTTGCCCTCGTATTTTCTGGTGATAGCCTCTGCATAGCTCCCGCCGCTGCCATAGCGGCCACGCCGCCACTGCCCACGCAGGTCGTGCCACCGCCGCCCCCGTAGCCTCCCGTTGTAGCCCCCGTGTCGCCGTAGACCTAGCCTCCCCATGTCGCCGCCGCCCTCACAGGCCATGCGTGCCACCCCCACAGCCCCTGTAGCAGCCCCCGTGCCGCCACCACCACAGCCCCCGTGTCACCGCTGTCGGTCCCGTGCGCTGCCCCTACAGGTGCATCCTTTGTAGGCTGTTGACACGAGAATGTGCCCCCGCACTTGGGTCAGTTCGACGATCCAAAAGTGTGCGGATAGTTAGAGACAAGCCTAAGTGTGATGCAGCACCGACATCACGTTCCGACTACCGTTAGTCTTGATAAGGGGGTGGAGTCGCCACGCAATCAGATCACACAAAATAATCCAATTAGCCGAAAGAAATATATTAAACATAATAGAATCAGCAAACCGATCGGAGCCTGTATGCTTCGAAGTTTGGTCCGAAGGGGTCGCCGAAGTATACCTTCGGCGTCCGGTGCGAAGTGTTCCGCCGAAGGGTGGCTTCGGCATTCGGACTGGTCCGGTTCGAAGATGAACTCCGAATGGATCTGGACGTGACAATCACCTTCGAACGGCGAGGTTCGGCGTGAAGTCTCTGATACAGCGAAGTACAAAATAACAACCAAAACACCGTGTGCAAGAGACTTCATCCAAAGCGAGGTACGAGCGTAGCGAAGCCTGTTGTGACGAAGTGTACCGGCGAAGCTTGTCGTCAAAGCCTGTAATCTCGCCAAAGGGTGTCCTGATGACCTCCGAAACCGATCTCTCAGCTCTGGTCACCTCTAACAAAGTAGCTCCGAACATGGGAACCTGCAAAAAAGAGGATTCGAAGTACCAATTCGGCCTGAGGACCGAATTCTGCTAAGTGTTGCGGTAGTAGCGAAGGTAGCAATCTGTTACACAGATTAGCGGATACTTCACAGGTGAAGTAACAAGGTGATAGCAATCTATTACGTAGATTAGCGGATTCTTCACAAGCGAAGTAACAAGGGTTACCATTGTTCCAAAGTGGTCGGCGGAGGGCTTCCAGGCAAACCCACGAAGAGGTACAGGAAAAATAAAGGTAAAGTAAATGCGATCAAAGCTAGGGCTTTGGTTTGATTTGTGTTGGGGGGGCTTCTACGCTGGCCTCGCCTCTCTATTTATAGGGGCTTAATCTCTGATCTAATCTGCTATTCACTCGGTCGGATGGAGATAAAAAAACTTAGCCAGAGTTGTATACAAGTCTATCTCTGCCGAAGTGGGCTTTGACCAGCCCATCGAAACCTGCTCCTCGGGCCAAAGCTTCGGTGGCATGGTCCTCCGAAGGTTTCCTGGCCAAAGGCCGTGGGTTGGCTATACGCTTTCAGAGCCCATGGCCCAATGGACCCTCGGCCCTGTAGGGCTTCGGCCTAACCCTGGACATGTGTATTTCTGGACCAAATTACAAAATTGGTATTCTGATAATCTTAGCCATTAATGCCATTTTTTGCTATCAACACATGCCCCCTGCCTTTTAGTGAACTAAGTGAACTAAAAGCATAACGAGCTGAAGACGATACCGCCCATATCGGCTTTTCAACTCCTTTTACGTTGTTTGCCACACGCTTGAGAAATACTTTTTCAAGTATCTACCATTCAAAGCTCTTCGAAACCATTCTCCTTGTAGAGATTCTAACATGTATGCATTGCCAGGAGCGACTTCGGTTACCTTAAAAGGACTTTCCCAACTAGGTGACCATTTACCAAATTTGGGACTCTTCGTGCCTAAGGGTAAAATCATCTTCCACACCAAATCTCCTACTTGAAACGACTTTGGTTTAACCTTCTTATTCTAGGCTTTGGCTACTCTCTTTTTGTCTACTTCTATGGCCTCTAAAGCCCTTAGTCTCTTATCGATCACTTCCTCTAGATTATCTTTCAGAAGAGTTTCATACTCGTTAACTGATAAGCCATCTTGTTTTAGCACTCTTAAGGAGCCAAGATCTACCTCTACAGGCAGAACGACTTCTTGTCCATATACCAACTCATATGGACTGACTTTGGTAGCACCATGCTTTGCAATTCTACAAGCCCATAGCGCCTCAGAAAGCACTTCATGCCACCTTTTAGGAAACTCTTCAATTTTCATCTTAACGATCTTAATCGCGGTTTTATTACTAAACTCGGCCTAACCATTGGCCTGAGCGTAGTAAGGGGAAGAGTTTATCAACTTAATACCATAATATTCGGCGAAGTCCCTCACTTCTCCAGAAACAAATGAACTACCTTAATCCATGGTAAGAGTTTGAGGAATGCCAATCTATGTATGATGTGCTTAAAAATAAAATCACGTACCTCATTGTGATTCATATTCCTGAGAGGTACGGCCTCGGTCTATTTAGTGAAGTAATCCATCGCCATCAACACGAACCGATGCCCTTTTGAGGAAGGAGGGTGAATCTGGCCGATGAAGTCTAAACCCCAACCTCGAAATGGCCATGGCTTGACAATAGGCTTGAGTAGTGAGGCGGGAGCTAATTGAATATTGCCAAACTTCTGACATGCTTCACACCCTCTATATTACTTGAAGCAATCTTCAGTCATAGTCGGCCAATAAAAACCTGCTCTTTTGAGTACCCAACTCATTTTCTGGGCCGACTGATGAGTGCCACAAAGTCCTTCATGGACTTCTCCTGTAGCCACCTGTGATTGTTCGTGGTCTAAACACTTCAATAGTACTCCATCGATGGTTCGGCGGTACAATGTGTCGTCTACCAACACGAATTTGAATTCTTGTCGCCAAACCATCCGATCAACCCTTCGGCTAGGGTCTCTCAAATACTAGACGATTGGGATTCTCCAATTGCCCTTATAGGTTTCAAAGGGTCTCGCTGGCTCACCTTCTAAAAAATTTCTAAATTACTGAGTTCGGGGTGCCCCCCGAGCCGTTCCTGCTTCTGCCGAAGCCTGGCCGGGCTGGACGTTCGGAGCGTGTTGGTCCGAAGTCCTCCGCAAGGTTTAGACTTCGAGGAGCCTTCTCCGTGCAGGAGGCTTCGGCCTATAGACTCCGGCGTGCCAGGTCTTATGGTTGGCGGAGTACTTCTGTCCAGGGGTCATAGCGCGCAGTGGCCTTCGGTGACCAGAGGGGTTCGACCCGGAGGGTGCGCCTGCCCACTGTTACTAGCTTCGACAGTGAGACCAAGCATCGGCTTCTCCAATACAGAAAATTTTCCCCTCCTGACTTGGTAACCAGATGCTTGCTGAGCCAAATCATTTGCGATTGAATTGGCTTCTCTTGACATGTGAGAGATTTCGAAGTCATCAAAAGCAGCAACTATGTCTAGACATTTGTCCAAGTAACTATTCAGGAAGCCGTTAAAGCATTGAGCACTTTTAGCTACTTGTTGCACCACTAACAATGAATCACCATATGCGTGGACATGTCTAGCGCCTACAGATTCTAGTAATTCAAGACCTAGCAATAACGCTTCGTATTCGGCTTGGTTATTAGTGGAAGAAAATTCTAGACGGGTCGAAGTTTCAAAGTGCATTCCATTAGGTGATATGAGAACCACTCCAATACCTTGGCCACTCTTGCAAGCCGAACCATCAAAATAAAGCTTCCATGGCACTACCTCAACTAGAGAAATATTGTCACTCCAGCTGACATCCACGTGGTGATCAACTATAAAGTTGGCTATGATTTGGCCTTTCATCGCTCTCAGGGGTTTGTAGGCCAAATCATACTCAATCAATGTGTAAGCCCATTTTCTGATTCTTCCACTTAGAATCGGCTTCTGTAACATGTGCTTTATAACATCGGTTTGGCAAACAACAACACATGTAGTGGGGAGAAGATAATGGCGTAATTTGGTGCACGCGTACTAAAGTGATAAGCACAATCGTTCTACAAATGCGTACCTGGTTTCGGCGTCCAGCAGGCGGCGGCTCAAGAATGTGATTATGTACTCTTTTCCCTCTACCTCCTGGGTTAGCACGGCCCCAATCACACTATCTTCAGCAGCGATGTATAGCCAAAACGGAATCCCGGCATTAGGCGCTCTCACCACAGGCAGTGATGACAAGCACTAATTGATCTTCTCAAAAGAGCTTTGCTGGCTTGCCCCCCAAGTGAACTCGGCTTCGTTTTTTAGCCGGAGTATGGGGAGAAAGGCATAAATCTTGCGAGACAAGTTGGATATAAAGCGATGCAAATAGTTCATCTTGCCTAGCAATTTTTGTACATCCCTTTTGCATGTCGGCGCTACAATGTTTATAATCTTCTCAAGCCTCTTAGGATCAATTTCTATGCCTCTCTCGTGAATCATGAAACCTAAGAACTTACCCGACGACACACCAAAAGCAGACTTGATTGGGTTCATTTTAAAACCATACTATCACATTCTATCAAAAGCAACCCTCAAATCGGCTAAATGGTTTCCCATAGCGTCCGATTTGACTACAACATCATCGATGTAAACTTCTAACATAACCCCTAGCAAGTCATGAAAAATTAAGTTCATAGCGCGCTGATACGTGGCGCCGGCATTCTTCAAACCAAAAGTCATGACGACCCACTCGAACAAGCTAACAAAACCAGGGCATCGAAAGACAGTCTTGTAGACGTCCTCTTCGGCCATAAAGATTTGATTATAACCAGCATTGCCATCAAGAAAACTTAGTACCTTGTGTCCTGAAGCATCGTTGATCAGCATGTCGGCTATCGGCATTAGATACTCATCTTTTGGAGTGGCTCTGTTCAGATCCCTGAAATCAATACATACCCGTATCTTGCCGCTCCCTTTCTTTTCTACAGGCACAATGTTAGCAACCCATTCCGCGTACCTGCACGGCCTAATAAACCTAGACTTGAGTAGTCGCTCTACTTCTTCTTTAACTCGGTCGTAGACAGCCGACTTAAAGCGGCGAGGAGGCTGCTTATAAGACCTAAATCTGGACTTGATAGGTAGCCGATTCTCCACAAGCTCGCGGCTTAGTCCTGGCATCTCGCTATACTCCCATGCGAAACAATCGACATACGACCGAATAACTTTATTACTTCAGCCTTTTCACCAGGCTGTAAATGTTGGTTTACAAAAGTCGGCCTCGGGATGCTACCATCACCTATGTTGACTTCCTCCAAGGGATCGGCCGACACAAAACCTTGTCCTAATTTCTCTACTTCGCTAAAGTCCCCGATGGCCTCGGCAATACCGTCTTTACTAGACCGATATTGCTCCACACGAGACTTTAGCCAATCTAGATTACTCTTGCTAGACATGACTATTAATACAAAAACAGCTGTGCCACTCCAGTCGGCTTTACAAACACTGGAACAAAATGTCCTCCGGATATGCAAACAAAATCATAATTCAAAAGATGTCTTCCTGACAGACATTCTACTTTGTTATGGATGACGTCAACCGACACATCAGCCAATGCTACTTGGGCCGAAGTATCTACGGGAATGACTTCTACCTCATCGCTGTCCCATTGTATCAGGCACTGGTGTAGAGTAGAAGGAATGCAATAGTTCACGTGAATCCAGTCACACCCGAGTAGTACGTTGTAGTTACCTTGTACGTCGACGACGAAAAATGTTGTTGGCAATGTCTTGTAGCCCACCGTCAACTCCATTGAGAGTACGCCCTTGGCCTCAGAGTTCTCGCCGTTGAATCCGTTGTGCATCAAGTTGGTCCAATGTACCGACACAGCTGCTATAGGGTAAAAGAACGAGTCGTAGATAGATGGATTCTGCTATATGATTTACCTCGTTATTCTCGTCTCTGGATTCTGTTGGAGTTGGCTATGTTATAAGTATGGTGGGTTGCGGGTGCAAGCTCGTGAATTGGTTAGTCACACCTGGGGCACTATAAGGACCGGTCTGCGGGATCCGTTGCAAAGCACTTCCGTACTAACCACAAGTCTAGTGGGTAAGTGCTAACTGGAGGTATGGATCGTACCAACTTGGAACACCATAGTGGAGGCGGCAAGGGGTAACCTGCGGGTGACTTGTACCGACGTGGCTCAAGGGGGGTATGGTGTGGCCCGAAGTGACTAGGAAACCATATGAAACCTATAAGAGGGTGTTATCGAATTGGTGCGTTCCATGCTAAAGGTTTAGGCACGAGCTTCTCGTGACAGGAGTCATTTAACACACTACGGTGTGCGAGAAATGAGTGCCTTGTGGGTACAGTAGTACACCTTTGATCAGAGTAATAAATCTTTTCGAAAAGCCGAGCCCACGGTCAAGGGCGGGTTGTGTGACCTCTCGCAGTTAGTTTACTATTATGTGAATGTATGTGTTATTCATGGCATGTAAGGACTGTTGAGCGAGGGTGGGCTGACTGTACCCCTCGAGTTAGAAGATGATGCATGAACTCATGTTTACTTTTCTGCACTAATAACTGGATTACATTAATTGCTTTACAAATATGCTTTTCTGCAAAAGTGAGCCACTACCTTCCTTGTTATTACCTTGCATTATAATTGCATTCGGTGGCTTGTTGAGTACGTTTGTACTCACCCCTGTTGACTTACACAACTAGAGGCAGTCTACTACACGGAGGGCGAAGGTCTGGAGTAGCGACCCAGTCAAGGCACGAGACTGGAAGAAGGCATTCATCTGGAGGATTTATTTTATTAGTTTCTCTTTGTTTTAACTCTTTTGTAATAATATGGTCTACGAACCATGATTGATTGGCGTATTGTACGTAGTCGTGTGATGAACGTCTTATATTTATTGATTTTCTATGGAATTTCAATAAATTCCCGGTTTTATTAAATCGGGGCATTACAAAACCTTCCATACATCGGCGAACTTTCCATGCATGAACTCCGGTGATCTCGAGCTTGAATGTGTAAGGGAATAGAGGGAAAGTGATCATCGGATCATGGGGAGTAATTAACTGACACCAATTTAAAGGAAGTAGGCCGGTAACGAGGAGATTGCGGAGCTAGGGTTTTGGCCGGGGGTATTTGGGGTAGTTTCCGTGTGGAAGACGAAGCTGACAGGTGGGGTTGGCTGTTAGTGAGCGCGGGCGCGGGCGTGGTACGGCAGGCGACGCTGACAGGTTTACCAAGGGGCTCGGGTGCATGCGGGGGAAAGGGAGGGTGCTGACGAGTGCAGCCCACTTGTTAGTGAGGGGCGTAGGGATAAGCGGGTTGGGCCGACCTGAGCAGGGAGAAAGGGACCATGTGGCCAAAGGTTAATTAAAATTCTGTTTCTTAATAAAAAGAAATGCAGAAAATGGTTTATAAATTATGAGCTATCTACAAATATTCTAAAAATTTGTAAAAACTCTCAAAAATATATCTTGGCCTAAAGAACCTAACATAATTTTATCAGCTTAGGATTTGAAATATATATTTTTTAGATTGAACTTTGAATAACTGAATTCATGATCAATCGGACTTTGGTTTGCCGACAGGCTTTTTAGTCGGTATTTGAAATACCGAATTGTTAAGTCGACCAATGAAACACCGACAGGGTTTAGAAACTTCAGAGAACAGATTGCTTTAGTTTGAATTCAATTTAGATTACTCAGCACACAGAAAATTTGTGTACTCAGTAGAGCTTGACAGATCACAGATTCAGGATCTGGAGAATTACACAAATGCATGAAATAATTTCAGTGCAAGGAATACATTTGCAATTATAAACAGAAGCCAGTAATGCAACTCAATTGATCATAAAAAATAATTGAACTGAGAAGTAGTTAAAAGATCCCTTCAAATTTGTAAGAAAACTTCCTGCTCGAATTTGATTTCTGTAGCACATCAAGGATTTATGCCCTGTTGCAGTATTCTTTATAGTATTTCAGGCAACAAATTTCTGGATGAATAACAGAGTTAGTAAAACTTGAATATGCAGCAAAAGTTGATTTCACAACAAGGAACAGACACCTGAAAGTAAATCAAACTTGATTGCTAGAAAGTATGGCCAAGAACAAAAATGCTAATAGAGGTTTTGTTTAAAATTTGTATTCAGCATCTAATTGTGCAGCCCAAAGAAACTATTCACCAAAACTGTAGCAGTACAAAACTAGATCAGACCAACAGAGAAAACAAGAAAGATTGAATAAAAAACAAAAATTGACTGAAATCAGATGCTGATAATTGTGCTTGAAGAAGCTAAAGATATTCTGCTCAATGATCAGGATTACTGCAGTCTACCGAGAAACAGGACGTTTAGTCCTTGCATTGGATTGACGATAAACAGTGACACATCCAGCAAAAACTATTCACTGATCAAAAAATAATGAAGCAAACAAAATCAATTCAGGATAAAAACATCTATCAGAAATTTGCTTCCAAACTGATGTAGAGGATCAGCAGTTATCAAAAATACTTGTTAACCTGAAGTCCTGATGTAAACTAGAGTTCCCAATCTTCTGAAAGGTTCTGATAACTCTCGATTTGGTGGAGTCGCTACACAAATCGATCCGGCTTCTTGACGGCACGTCTTGAGCCCGCAATCGTAGCACAACGTCTCCTCTGGTTATCGACCAAATGGTTCTCGGTCGACCTCACCAAGAAGGCCAATCCTTGCCTACGAATCGAACAACACAAGTAAGAACCAAGAAGAATGCAACCGAATTGTAGATGTATGATTAAACTCACAAGTTGAGGTTCTATGAACCGATATGACGGTGAAACTGTTCTTGATAGAATAATCTAAGAAAAACCCATGAGAGACAGTGGTGGATGCTGTTTATATAGGCTAATGAACGTGGTTTAACCGTAAAACGCGTCCTTAAGGAACTCCAACTCGCTACATGGGCCAAAGGCCCAAACCGATGACGCAGCACCAAAACGGTTCTGGAAATTGGTACTATTTTGACAATTGCCGATGACTCCGATTTTATCTGGATGTGTGGTTGGTCCCATTAGAAAGGTTATCTTCTCATCTTGCCAACCATATGTGCAACGTCCAAATCGGAGGTCGTATGCATCCTAGGTGTCCATTTTACTATCATGTAGTCTTGGAGTCCAAATTGGACTCGAAGTCGACTTGGATCGGATCTCCCACTTGGCTTGCACTCCCTTGTTGTACCTCCACGCCTCCAAGTCCTTCATGAATCTCCTGGTCCTCTCCTTGGTTTCTAATCAAAATATAATCATTAGGTAGCAATCTATTCTCAAATTCATAATTTGAATTGCTTAGGAACGAGCTCACCTCTAAGTTCAAGTGTCGTGCACGAGCTTTAGTGATCTGACCTTGAATGTCCAGCGGAGTGATGTTCTCATCATCCTTCCCCTCTTGAATTGGAGTCGTCCTCGACTCTAACGTATCCTCTTCCCCTAAGTAAGGCTTCAAATCTGAAATGTTAAAGGTAGGACTAAGCCCGAACTCGGGAGGCAACTCAAGTTTATATGTATTATCAATAATCTTCTCAAGTATTTTGAAAGGACCATCAGCTCTAGGCATCAACTTGGACTTCCTTAAATCTAGAAATCTATCCCTCCTCAAGTGCAACCAAACCAAATCACTCGGTTCAAGCTTAACTTCCTTTCTACCTTTACTACCAGCAACCCTATATTTTTCAATGTTTTCCTTAGTTGTTTCATGCAGTTTCAAAATAAATTCAGCACGCTCTTTAGCATCATTATGTATTCTCTCACTGGTAGGTAAAGGCAAAATATCGATAGGAGCACGAGGGTTAAAACCATACAATACCTAGAAAAGACTTACCTTGGTGGTCGAATGTGTTGCTCGGTTGTATGCAAACTCCACATGAGGCAAATATTCTTCCCACATCTTCAATTTTTTCTTCAAAACTGCACTCAACATGGAGCCTAAAGTGCAGTTGACCACCTCCGTTTGGCCATTAGTTTGTGTGTGACAAGTGGTAGAAAATAATAATTTGGTACCCAACTTGTTCCACAAAGTACGCCAAAAGTAACTCAAAAATTTTGCATCACGATCTGAAACAATAGTAGAAGGCATACCATGCAAACGTACAATCTCTTTGAAAAAGAGGTCAACAATATGGACAACATCATCACTTTTATGACAAAGTATAAAATGTGCCATCTTAGAAAATCGATCCACAACAACAAGAATGCTATCCCTCCCCCTCTTTGTCCGAGGCAATCCCAACACAAAATCCATAAAAATATCCGCCCATGGAATAGAAGGAACAGGGAGAGGTATGTATAAACCATGTGGATTCAATCGAGACTTAGATTTTTGACATGTATTGTAGCGACCGATGGACCGCTCGACGTCTCTCCTCATTCTTGGCCAAATGAAATGTGAGGCCAAAACATCTTCTGTCTTTTTAGCACCAAAGTGCCCCATCAAGGATCCCCCATGTGCTTCCTGCATCAACAAAAGGTGAATAGAACCAACTGGAATGCATAAGTGGTTAGCCCTAAAGACAAACCCATCATTGATCATGAATTTATTCCATGTATGTCCCTCTTTACAATTCAGCAGCACATCTTTAAAATTAGGATCATTTGCATATTGTTCTTTTATTGATTCAAGTCCAAAAATCCAACAATCAAGTTGGGACAACAAAGTATAGCGCCTAGACAAAGCATCAGCAATGACATTATCCTTCCCTTTCTTATGCTTGATGACGTAAGGAAAGGACTCAATAAATTCAACCCAGTTAGCATGTCTACGATTCAGATTTGTTTGAGAGCGAAGATACTTAAGCGATTCATGATCAGAATGTATAAAAAATTCCTTAAGCCACAAATAATGATGCCACGTCTCTAAAGAACGTACAAGAGCATACAATTCCTTATCATACGTAGATTAGTCTAGAACAAGACCATGTAATTTTTCGCTAAAGTATGCAACATGCTTACCTTCTTGCATCAACACACTACCAATGCCAATTCCACTAGCATCACATTCAAGCTGAAAAGTCTTACCAAAATTTGGAAGTTGCAGTAGTGGCACATGTGTTAGATTGTCCTTCAAAGTGGTAAATGCCTCCTCTTGTGCTTGTCCCCAACGAAACACCCCACCCTTCTTTGTCAACTCACGCAGTGGCGCAACGATGGTGCTGAAATCCAGAACAAAGCGGCGATAGAAACCCTCAATACCAAGAAAACTCCTCACCTATGAGATGGATTTAGGGGTTGGCCAGCTCTTTATGGATTCAATTTTTGTCTCATCCACCTCAATTCCCTGGGAGTGACAACATATCCAAGAAAAGATACTCGATTCATGCAAAATATGCACTTATCAAGGTTAGCGAATAAACGTGCATCGTGTAAAACATTAAAAACAACACGTAAGTGATCCATATGTTCATCCAAAGACTTGCTATAAATCAAGATATCATCAAAGTAAATCACCACAAATCGACCAATAAAAGCCCTCAAAACCTCATTCATTAAGCGCATGAAAGTACTAGGTGCATTAGTTAAACCGAAAGGCATTACTAACAACTCATAAAACCCAAATTTGGTTTTAAAAGTTGTTTTCCACTCATCGCCAAGTTTCATTCAAATCTGTTGGTAACCACTACGCAAATAATTTTTTGTGAAAATTATAGAGTCACATAATTCATCAAGCATGTCGTCAAGTATAGGAATAGGATGACGATACCGAATAGTAATATTATTGGTAGCCCAACAATCAACACACATACGCCAAGTACCATCTTTTTTAGGAACCCAAAGTATAGGAACGACACAAGGGCTAAGGCTTTCACGTACATACCAGCGGTCCAAAAGGTCTTGGACTCGTCGCTGAATTTCCATAGTCTCCTCGGGGTTGGTTCTATAAGCAACACGGTTTGATAATGTTGCACCGGAATTAAATCAATTTGATGCTCTATTCCTCTGATAGGTGGTAGCACCGGTGGTATCTCGGATGGAAAAATGTCCTCATATTCCTGCAAAAGGTTAGTGGCAGCAGGAGGTATCAAACTAGCAATGTTATCATGTGAGAACAAGGTCTGCGTGCAAGCCAAAGCATAGCAAACATCATCATCAGAAATTTCATCAAAGTCACATTTTCTAGCAAGCATGACAACACCCTTTAATTTAATTTGATTATCTTGTTTTGGTTGGTAAAGAGACTTAGCAATTTGTTGATTTTCAGAATTAGTACCATTCAAACTAGCAGCACGGTCTTTATTAGCTTGTACAATTTCAGTAGGGGTCAAAGGTAGCAATGTAATTTTCTTTCCTTTATGCATAAAAGTATATGTATTACTTCTACCATGGTGTGTAGCATTATTATCAAATTCCCAAGGACGACCCAATAAAAGTGAACAAGGTTCCATAGGTACCACATCACAATCAACATGACTAGCATAGGAACCAATGGAAAAAGAAACTCTGCAAGTATGTGTTACCTTAGCTTTTCCATCATCATTAAACCACATAATATGGTATGGATGGGGGTGGTGACGGGCGGGAAAGTCAAGCTTCTTTACCAAATCTGAACTCACCAAATTATTGCAGCTACCTCCATCAATGATGACACGAGCTCGTCGATTGTGGATGATGAAGAAGATTTGGAAAAGGTTGTGGCGTTGAAGCTTCTCTGGTTGTTGCAACTGTGTGCTGAGCACGTGGTGCACGATGATGCTCCGAAAAGCCACCGTTTCCACGCTACTAAGGACATCGCCATTGTCCGCTGTCACATCTTCTGTCGCATCATCTTCGATGTCAGAGGTGCTAATGTATTAGTCGTCTGTAGCAATGTATGTCCGCTGACTTGGGCAATCCTTTTGCACGTGGAAAAATCTGAGGCAGTGATGGCACTGAATGCCAGGCGTGCATCCTGTAAAAGCCACGTAGGAGGCACCTGCCGCTTGGACCTTCATGTTTTTTTACGTGAATCTGAAGGTTTAGGTGGTGCAGCTACTCTGACATCTATTAGTCGGTTGCTCGATGTAGGGGGCGCCCGAAAGGAGGAGGGCTTGGTCAGGCTGGAAGATGTCATTGAACGTTGCACGTATGTGGTGCCGACCTTGCTCTTGTCCTGCAAAGCACGTCCCTACAACTCTTTTTTTGGAAACATAGCCAACTGAAACAACTATGCCACAAAACCGAGTAAAAACCCGACACCCGAGTATGTCCTGAATTTCACGCCGCAAACCTGAGTAAAAATGACAAATAGAATCCTCGAGGCCCTCTACTATGCCACAACGCATCAAACCCTTTTTAAGCTCACCATAATAAGTATGCATAGAATTATCACCCTGTTCTAACCGCATCAAGTGATTACGTAGATCTCTATTATAAGAAGGGGGGACAAATCTATCACGCATAGCAACCTTAAGTTTGTCCCATGTAGTAGGTGCAAGCCCCATAGAAGTTAAACCAGTCCACCAAATGATAGCAAAATCCTTAAATTTGCTAGTGGCTTGTCTAACTCTATGTTGGTCAGGTACAAGATGGGCACTAAATTTCTGCTCGACAATCATCTCCCAATCAAGATATCCCTCAACATCATAATGTCCGGAAAATGGAGGTATAGTGAATTTAATTTTAGCATAAGGGTCATCGTGAGCACGGTTAGGATTACCACCCATACCTATAGTGTTGGTGCATAGACAATGTCGAAGTCACGCATCTCTGGTGGTTGCGTCCACGTCATCATCTCTATCAGGTGGGGGACGAGTTTCCAATGCAACCACCCTGTCGGTTAGAGTGGATATCCATTTATCCAAGCACTCATAGGACTCATGGAGTCTGAGGTCCTTGATGGCAGTGGTGATTGTCTGGGCGAGAGCTTCTATCATCGCCTTCTGCCCCTACTCAAGGGCGTCACGTAATTGACCCTGGCTCACACACTCATTGAAGTCCTTTGGGGTGGCATCTCCATCATCACATGCCATTGTAGACACAAAAAATAGGACCAAACAGTGAAGGTTATCCCTAATAAGATACTACGCATGATCGGTGGTGCCTCTCTCTCAATCAACACCGCAAAAGGAAACACCTTACCAAGCTCTAACAAGGTTCTTACCAGCAAGACAAAGGATACCTGGGAGGCGTGCTCTCTGATTGCAAGGATAAAAAACCTGCTGTCCAGAAGGTGTATGTGGAGCTATAGGAAGGCCAACTATGTGAGTGGGACACAATTCAATAATAGATAGTAATGATGAATAAATGTTCGAACTATTAGTCTTAATTGCTGGTCTCCTTGTGTCCTAACAACAGTAGTGTCAACAAGAAAGAAACAAGGATGGACACGATGAAAAGCAAGGACAATGTCAGCACGACACCAGGAAAACAAGAAGTGCAAAGCCTCCTGTGGTATCTCTGTTTCGTTTCTTCTTTTTTGTGTTTCTTTTTTTTTGCAACCAAGTATAAGAAATACTATGAACCAATATTAAGAACAGTACAAAGTATCAACTCAAACCGATGTTAGATGTTATCGGTACTGAATTTGGATCGTTTGGAAAAATGGGTGCTAAAACTTCGGAGCCCGAAACGAAAGCCTTCCTGATTTTTTTAAATTTTTTTGAAATCGCCGATGTGAAACCATGTTGGGTTGCACTATGGTTTCTGTATTTGTGATGAGTGATTGACAAGGATGAGTGAGCGAGTTATTGAGTGAGTGATTGTTTGATTGCATCGAAGGGTTCGGTGTGTGGTTATGAATGGTCTGTGCTGAGGGGATCGGTGTGCGTCGCGTTTCATGTGTTGGCTTGTCTTATGTGTGCAGGGTGGAGATGCTAACCAACTGTCAGCGGCGGGTGATTGTAGGACCGAAAGTAGCGACCAGAGGGGGGTGAATGGGCGCCTAAAAAAATTCTTTCGAATCAATGGCCTGTTCCCAACACCCAACGAACCTCAACAGACTTAGCAGAAAAATGTAAACAGATCGCCAAAACCTAAAAGTATCTAGCCTAGAAACGACCGGTGTCCTAGACAAAGAAACACCAATACAGTGCTAATAGGCAGATAAACAAGGCATTCAAAACATGGCAGATCAAACTTCACAGAAATAAATCATCACTGCAATTGATCTAAGTGCTAGTAAAAAAAGTTGAGAGATTACTGTTCAAAGTTGTCTCCTGTTTGAGAACTCGTCGAAGCCTGCTTCGAAGTGTCGAAGCCTGCTTCGAAGTGTCGAAGGTAGTAGATCGAAATCTGCAACTTCGAAGCCTGTGGAAGTTGTGACGAAGTATGCTTTGAAGTACTTTTGTCGAAGGCTGAAGTGAACGTGCCGAAGGTTGACGGAGTCTAGTCTAGTTCGATGAAGAGTGTAGCAAAGTGCGAAGTATGAAACTACCGAAGCCTACTTTGAAAAGCATACTTCGAAGCTACGAAGCTCAACACAAGAAAAATCAACTTCGAAGCAAAGCAGAGAAAAAATTGAAGCCTATGACACAACCTTCGAAGTTAGATTGCTCGAGGTATGACTACTGGAGTAGTGACCTTCGAAACACAGATTAACTTCAAAATGGATTACACTGGTGTTCTTTCACAAGCAAACGAAGCACGGAAACACACTTCGAAACTCAAACTTCGAAAAGATCTGTCGAAGTACCAACTACGAAGTTGACTGAGTGAAGCGCTCGAATCGGAGTACTACTTCGGAGACTTTGGAGCACAGCAAAAATCAGTTGTTAAAGAACAGTGAGAAGCCTTGCAGCATACTTCGTTTGAGAAGCTAAACAAGTTCGAAGCCTACTTCACAAAACAGAAGGACTTCGAACAAAGTATGGGGCTTCGCCAGAAACTTCAAGAAATGCGCCAGATGGTTTCTTCTCGATCAAAACGCCATGCCGGGAAAAAGTATCAATAGAAAAACTAGCTGCGGCCTATGAACAGAGTAGCCTGGTATTCAACAGTTCAGCAAGGACTAGGTACTACTTGCTACTACAGGAGCTAGCAAGAGAAACTAGTACTACTCAGACCAAGAACGCAAGCAACCAGAGAAACTATTCGCACAGAGACAAAACCATGTAGGCACACAAAACGATGCAGCAGATTAAATCATGTTCACGAGAGACAACGACAGTGAGAATAAAAAACTCATGGATTCAAGAGAAATAGATGAATCTCACGGAGGCAGTGACGTGCATGAACACAAACAGGAACTCACACTGCTGGCAGCGCACACGGGAAGAAGAGCAGGAAAAGATGAACAAAGTGACCCAAACTTTTTGCTGGATTAAAGTGTATTACAGAATGGGTAACCCTAACCCTAGGGATTGGGGCCCTATTTATAGGCAGCCCAATAGCCTAGGAATATTCCACCAGACCCTTAGGGTTTTTTACAGACGCTGAAATAAAAAGAAAAGACCAAACTGCCCTTAGGATATTTTTACAGACTCAACTGACTGACTGTGGGCCTAAGGACAAAATAGTAAACTCCTATTTACAGATAACTTGTCTGGAAGCGAAGCTTTCGTAGCGACTACGACTTCACTCCAGGACGGTCCAATCCAAGATCAGCGGTTGTCAGTTTTGCGCCGAAACTGACAAAGCATCCACCGACTTTGCACCAGGTACCCGGATTGGGCCGGCCTGATTCCGCAGCTCTCTCAGCCCGGCAATCACTCGCCGCCCATGTACCTGAGTCAATCCTAGTCAACAGCCCAGTGGATCCTCTGCTGCTCCTAGCCCATGTACCCAGATTGGGCCAACTCGACTTCGCGGCCCCTCTGCCCGACAGTCGCTCGCTGCCCATGTACCTGAGTCACATGCGGCCCAGACGCAGCAGGTCTTCTCTCTCTCTTCAGTCCTCTTTGACTACCGTTGACAACGACTCATCACATCTGGTGCCATGAGCCCCACGCTCTTTAGCATGGCTCCTCAATCTCCCCCTTGATGAGTGCATTGTCAGCACTTTACTTCTTCAGCGTCTTAGTACCTGCGAACACATGTGGAAACACGAAAACAAAGCACAAGAAAACAGAGAGGAAGAAAATAAAGTAGAAGTTTTAACCTTAATGACCAAAAGCCGAACGAAAGCAAGAAGCGGTCATTATGGTTAACCAAAAGTTAAAGCTCAAAACGAGTGCAATCTCAGAATCATCAACAAGGATAAAAAAGAGTAAGGACAAACGGGACAAAAACTCGCCCTGAAACAAATCCAAGAGAAAGCCAAAACTCCCCCTTGTTGACAAGAGGACTCAACAAGCGAGATTAAATGCACTCGAAAGAGACACAGACTCCCCCTGAAATGCAACTCCTCCTCAAAATATGCAATGAATGCAACTGGGGTGAAGGTGGAGTGTAGACAGCATGCTTCTCAAATATGATTGACTGCATTTTACAAAATCTAACAGATATAGCAAAAGACATACTGTCTAAGACTCATGGCATGATCAGTGCAACAGATGATATCTAAAGAAAGTCATTAGCACGCATTTTTCAATTTTTGCAAACAAAAGCATCACCACATTTTCTAGTTGACAAGCAAGGTAAAGCATGAGATGCAGAAGCTAACTGATATCTACCAAGATAAGCATCGTCCAAAACAAAGTGCTTCAGCAAACTTGTTCTCTTTTAATTTTCAGGCATTTTCATTTTCCTTTTTCACTTGTGTCAGGGGTTATTTGCATGTCAAACCTTATGCTGTCCGACCAAGTCAAGCCTAGGCCAGAACTGGACCATCAGAAGCTTAAGACATTAGTCTTGGCATACACGACATTGTCCTAGTTCATACCAAAGTGCTATGGTAAGCAGTCCAGAACAATGCAATGCGACAAAGCAAACCCACCTGGATCTTTTCAAATTATGCATAAAAAGGCATGGAATTTTCATTTTTCTAATTTTTCATCATTTTTATAGCACATTTCCATGTTTAAAGCGTAAAGATGTCCAAGTTGCATATTTGCATCTAAGTAAAGAAACTAGCTACAAGGCATGTAACAGATAGCAAAAACACTCAGCCTACACATGCTAGTTACCAGAAGCGATGGTGATCATTTTTCAATTTTAAAGCACAAAAGCCATGCATATGACATATATCAGACATATCATGTGAACTGAAACAAAGCATGATCATCGACAAGTAATCAAAAGCATGTACCAGCTAGAATAAGTAAAGCAGTTCAATCATATAACAGAAGCAAGCTCAAAGTGTGATATGTGGATATGCATGATATGAACACACAAAAAAAAACTCAAGAAAAGAGTAAAGAAGAAATAAAACTGACTCAAAATATCCTAAAAAGGATACACAACACCCAAATCCCCTCGTAAACGCTCAAAGGTAGACTGATCTAGGGGTTTGGTGAAAATGTCAGCCAACTGATAATGGGTATCAACAGGGACAAGGTCAATGACACCTTTCTCATATTGATCCTGTAGAAAGTGAAAACGCACATAATGTGTTTGGTTTTTGAATGGAGACAAGGGTTTTTCCCTACACTAATAGCACTAGTGTTGTCGCAGAACAAAAGAACTCTGGTAAGAAAGAACAACCCAAAATCTCGCAGAGTGGAAATCATCCAAACTAACTGTGAGAAGCAGCTAGCATCAGCTACATACCCATCCTCGGTGGTCGAAAGTGCAACTCCAGACTGCTTTCGAGAAGACCAAGAGACAAGAGAAGAACCAAGAAACTTGCAAGTACCGGAAGTCGACTTGCCCCCAACCGGCACCCACCAAAATCGGCGTCTGAAAAGCTAGATAAATCAAGAGATGATGATGCTGAGTAATAAAGACCAAGATCGGGCGCATAGGTGAGATACCTGAAAATGCGCTTGACAGCCTGCCGATGAGACGCGCGTGGTGAAGACTAGAAGCGCGCGCAAAGTCCCATGGCGAACTGTATGTCTGACCTCGTCGCCATCAAGTATAGCAATGAACCAATCATCCCTCGAAACTCTCTCTCGTTGACCTTGACGCCGCTCTCGTCCTTGTCCAGGCCCCCATATGTGCCCATTGGGGTCATCTGAGGCTTCAGCAATCCACCAAAGTCGAACTTCTTCAACATGTCTCTAGTGTACTTACCCTGGTGGATGAAGGTGTCGTGCTTGGTCTGCTTGATCTGGAGCCCTAAGAAGTACTTGAGCTCACCCATGAGGCTCATCTCAAACTCGCTGTGCATCTGCTCAGAAAACTTGGACACAAGGTCATTAGTAGTACCGCCAAAGATAATATCGTCCACGTAAATCTGAGCCACTAAAAAATATTAAGCATCTCTGAGCAAGAAGAGAGTTTTATCCACAGAACCCATCACAAAGCCCTTCCCCAACAAAAAACTGCTTTAACCGGTCATACCAAGCCCTGGGGGCTTGCTTCAGACCGTATAAAGCTTTTTGTAGCTTAAAAACATGTCGAGGAAACTTAGGGTTCTCAAAACCAGGGGGCTGCCTAACATAAACCTCCTCCTCTATGTACCCATTCAGCAAAACACTCTTGACATCCATTTGAAAAAGCTTAAAACCCTTCGAAGCGGCAAAAGCTAAGAGAATGCGAATGGACTCAAGTCGGGCAACAGGGGCGAAAGTTTCTTCAAAATCAATACCCTCCTTCTTGCAAAAACCCTGGGCAACTAGTCGAGCTTTGTTGCGCACCACAACCCCATATTCACCTTGCTTGTTTTTGAACACCCACTTGGTGCCTATGGGGTTGCATCCTGGTGGCAGCTCAACTAGTGTCCAAACCCGATTGCGGACAAAATTCTCAAGCTCTTCTTGCATTGCATTAATCCAATTAGAATCAGAAAGAGCATGAGAAACGTCTCTGGGCTCAAAAGATGCAACAAAAGCAGATTCAACAAACACAGCAAGAGACTCAACAGATGAACGCAAAGTCCTCTCAGTCAAATCACCAATGATGAGCTCTGAGGGGTGATCACGCTAAACTGCTCGGGATCCCTGGTGATCTGAAGTCACCTCACCGGAGTCAGTAGCTGGCACCTCTGGACTCCACTGAGGGGGCTTGATCGAAGTGGAAGAAGTGATCAGAGGTCCGCCCTCGTCCTTAGTCGAAGTCTCAGATGGTGTGGGTTCTGTAGGAGGTGCAGAAGGCCCACCCTCTTCGACAGCTGGAGTGTCATCATCTTCCTCGAAGATGGACTCTCCGAGCTCACCATCTCCAGAAGGCTCAAACGAAGGGTTCAAAGAAGGCAAGGACTCATCAAAAGAAACCTCACAATTCTTGACAAGATGCTGGGAGTCGAGGTTCCAAACACGGAAGCCTCGAGAATGCAAAGCGTAACCAAGAAAGACTCCATCCCAGCAACGAGACTCAAACTTGTCCAAATGCCCTCCCTTCTTTAGCACAAAGCACTTGCAGCCAAACACTCGCAAGTGGCTCACCTTGGGCTGTCTGCCAAACCGCAACTCATATGAAGTCTTAACTAGGTAAGCTCTAAGAAAAATGCGGTTGGCCAGATAGCAAGCTGTGTTCATGGCTTCAGCCCAAAAATGCCTAGGAGTCCTGTGCTCATCGAGCATCGTCCTGGCCATCTCGACTAGCGTGCGGTTCTTTCGTTCCACAACGTCGTTCCGTGGGGGAGTGTAAGGAGCAGAAAATTGATTGGCAAGACCCTGATCACTAAAGAAGCTGACGAACTGAGAGTTCTTGAACTCAGAGCCGTTGTCGGAGCGAATTGCTCACATCCGACCATTGTTCTCATTCTTCAGCTTCAAAATCAGGTCATGAACAAAATGAAAAGTCTCATCCTTAGACTCCAAAAAGAAAACCCATGAGAATCAAGAAAAGTCGTCAACAATCACAAGCGCGTACCACTTCCCACCGACTGAGCGTACCCGAGCTGGACCGACAGTGTCCATGTGTAACAGCTCACCCGGATAAGAAGTCATCACCTGAGTCACAGGTGAGTGAGAAGCGGCAACCATTTTCCCGTGATGTCAAAGATGGCAAACTAGATCCTTCTCCATTTTAAGCTTGGGCAATCCTCGGATGAGGTCCATAGAGCTCAACGTGACTAGTAGATCAAAACTCAAATGACCTAACCTCCTATGCCACTTCCAGAGCTCTGAGGAGGATCCAGCAATCAAACAGCGAGAAGGGCCAAAAGAACTAGAGAAGTCAATCCGAAAAACCTTACCGAACGGTAAGATCTGGCAAATCAAAGACCCTCTAGAATCAAACACAGAAGAATTGCCCTTCTTAAAACGAACCTCCAACCCATCCTCAAGGAGTTGCGAAATAGAAATCAAATTAAAGTTCAAATTTCCAACCAAAGCAACGTTCTTTAAAGAGAAATGGTCAGAGTTGCGAATTGAGACAATGCCGTGTACCTTCCCATGACCACTGTTCCCGAATGTGATGTACTCTTTGGAGCTCGGGGGAGTGAGACTGGAGAACCATCTGCGATGTCCCGTCATGTGGCAAGAGCATCCTGAGTCCATGATCCAAACGTCCTCCAGTCCCCGATCCTGCACAATCAGTGGTTGTAAGGGGGAGCAAATGGTCCGGCACCAGGTTTAGCAAAAGAACTAAACCAGTGTCGAGCCATCTGCTCAAAAGACGGAAAGCAAAAACCATCAGAAGAGTTTGGGACCAAAACGCGGCTCAAAGCGCGATCCATGGTTCTGCCTACAACCTCGGCCACGAGGTCCAGGACCGTAGCCAAAACGGCCTAGAACTCTGCCGGAACGAACACCACCAACTAGAGCACGGGCATGAAAGTCGTCTCCTCTACCACCACCTACACGACACGGCCTGGCCTCCAGCCTCTCTCCATGTCGAGGAACTCTCAGTCTACCACCCTACTGGTAGAACTGCTCCTGACCACCACGAGCTCTCTCTGCTCTCTCAACCCGCTTCATCCTGAAGAAAAACTCCGCAAGATGCCCGTCTCTCTGACAGTACTCACAATGATAGGTGGGCTCCTTGGGATGTGGTTGAAGCTTGGGGTTCTTGGGCTTAGTGGTGTTTGGTGTAGTCTTCTTGGGTTGAGAGGGTCCAGGAAGAGAGTCAAGAGAAGTGTGGAGGTGTTTGGGCTTTGGAACCCAGATGGGCTTCTTGGGTGGAGCTTTGGGCTGTTCTTGGATCACTCCATCCTTGGGCTGACTAGCCTGGAAAGACTCAGTGGAGTGAGTTTTGGGGTATCTCTGCTCAGGAGTCATTTTACTCCACTCCACTGCCCGACTAATGGCACTCTCAAAGTCAGCCTTGGTGTAGGTGTAACCTACCCCAAACCCATCCTGCCTCTTAAACTGCTGGATCATCATGCCGAGCTGTGGCTCTCTGGCACTGATCCAACTCAGGATAGAACGGAGGTAAAAGTTCTCATTTTAAGCATCAGCTAGCTCCTCTCTCAAGGAAGCTAGAACCACCACCTGAGACAAGCAGGTCTCATTCTCTCTATCCACTTGGACAAACTTCTCGGCTTTCAGCTTAATCAACTCCAGTCTAAGAGACAAGCAGTTCTCACAAACAGTTGGTGAAACTGACAGTGTCTCAACCTCTAGCCTAGTCTGCGCCAGCTCAGCTCTCACTCTCTCCAAATCACCCAAATGCTCATCGCCCTTGGCTTCCAGCTCAGCTAAACTAGCTAGATGAGATGGGCAATCAGCACAGGGCACCACGACAGTGGCTTGAACATCTTTCAGCTCCAGCTGAGCGCTTTCAAGCTCAGTGTCCAAAGCATCCCTCTCATCAACCCTTTCTGTGTACCTGGACTTCAGAGTCGACATGTCACACAGAAGCACCTCATACTTTGGGCACTCACTGCTATCACCCAAGCAAGGGGAAGAAGATAGACTCTCAATTCTGTCGTTGGCCACGGCAAGCTCACTCTCTAATTCATCTATCCTCTTCTTAGCCCCCCTAAGCAGTTTTTCCCGATATTTTAACTCCTGACGATTGCTTTCAAGTAAATCAACGATTTCATGTTCATAAGATGATACCTTTTCATTGTCGTCATCGTCGGATTCATCGGAGGAGCCCTTCTCTTCCTTATCCCCAAGACCCATTGAGCAGAAGCTCTTGCGGGATCTTCAGCGCTGATGTGAGCGGCTCTTCGGTCTGTCCCCGAAGGCCATGAAGCAAGGGCCCACCGGATCGTCCTTGTCCTTCCCCTTCCTGATGATGATCTCCTCATCGCTTGAGCTCGATGAAGAGGAAGAAGACGTGGAACGCTTGGAGTAGCTCTTTTCCATCTCGGCGAAGAAGGCCTTGTCGCGCTTCGTATTCTCTCGAAGGTACTACTTTAGGGCCTTTCTGAAGAATCTGGTCTTTGGCTTGCCCTTGTTGAAGGAGGAGCTGTCGTGCTTGCTGGAGTCGTGGAAGCCACCACCGGTGCCCTTCTTGTGACCATTGCGCTTGGGGCAGTCGGCGATGAAGTGTCTTGGGTCACCACACTCAAAGCACCCGGATTTCGTGCCGTGTCTTTTGAACATTCTCTTGTCATAAACACGACGCACCCGGTTGTTTAAAAGACACAGGTCATCATCTCCTAACGACTCAAGCTGTTCCTCAGTGATAGACATCAAAGAAAAACCAGCACAGCTCACTGAGGAGGGGTCAACAGATGGTGTAGCAAGGGCCAGGGACTTTGATCCAGAGCCAGTGAGATTTGATCTCAAATGGGTATCAACCTCAGTGGCCTTCAGCTTGCTAAACAACTCAAAAATGGTCAAGGTATCATAAGACGAACTCTCAATGATAGAGGATACCTTGATCTCCCAGATCTTGGGGTCCAAAGTATGGAGAACCTTGAGCGCCTGCTCATGATATGAGACTAACTGTACACCCTCAGCCTTGTTGTCCCGAAGCTTGTTTATGATCGATTGAAAACGACCAAACAACACTTCAACAGATTCACCCGGCTTTTGTGTGAAGTTCTCATATTCATGCCGGTAGGTCTGATAGAACCGAGCCTTGACCTGAGCTATCCACTCATGGTGTGACTGAAGGGTAGCCCAGATCTCTCTCGCAGTGGTGAGATGGGTCACGCGCTCAAATTCAGTGGGACATAAACCAGAAAACAAAATGTTCACAACTTTGTTATTGTTCAGATGCTAGGCGATGATACCAGGAGAATCACGCTCAACAACTGGCAATATGACAAATGTAGCGTGAACACAAATGTCCCACATGTCCGAGCTTTGGCTCATGAGATAGGCTCGCATGCGAGTATTCCAATAGTTATAGCCATAAGCTTCCAAGGATGGGACCTTTCCTGGAGATGTCATGATCACTACTAGGGTTTAGAACCGGTTAAGGTATGGAAAAACCCTAACCAGGCTCTGATACCACATGTAGGACCGAAAGTAGCAACCAGAGGAGGGGTGAATGGGCGCCTAAAAAAATTCTTTCGAATCAATGGCCTGTTCCCAACACCCAACGAACCTCAACAGACTTAGCAGAAAAATGTAAACAGGTCGCCAAAACCTAAAAGTATGTAGCCTAGAAACAACCGGTGTCCTAGACAAAGAAACACCAATACAGTGCTAATAGGCAGATAAACAAGGCATTCAAAACATGGCAGATCAAATTTCACAGAAATAAATCATCACAATAATTGATCTAAGTGCTCGTAAAAAAAGTTGAGAGATTACTGTTCAAAGTTGTCTCCTGTTTGAGAACTCGACGAAGCCTGCTTCGAAGTATCGAAGCCTTCTTTGAAGTGTCGAAGGTAGTCGATCGAAATCTGCAACATCGAAGCCTGTGGAAGTTGTGACGAAGTATGCTTTGAAGTACTTTTGTCGAAGGCTGAAGTGAACGTGCCAAAGGTTGACAGAGTCTAGTCTAGTTCGGTGAAGAGTGTAGTAAAGTGCGAAGTATGAAACTACCGAATCCTACTTTGAAAAGCATACTTCGAAGCTACGAAGCTCAACACAAGAAAAATCATCTTCGAAGCAAAGCAGAGAAAAAATCGAAGCCTGTGACACAACCTTTGAAGTTAGATTGCTCGAGGTATGACTACCGGAGTAGTGACCTTCGAAACACAGATTAACTTCAAAATGGATTGCACGGGTGTTCTTTCACAAGCAAACGAAGCACAGAAACACACTTCAAAACTCAAACTTCGAAAAGATCTGTCGAAGTACCAACTACGAAGTTGACTGAACGAAGCACTCAAATCGGAGTACTACTTCACAGACTTTGGAGCACAGCAGAAATCAGTTGTCAAAGAACAATGAGAAGCCTTGCAGCATACTTGATTTGAGAAGCTAAACCAGTTCGAAGCCTGCTTCACAAAACAGAAGGACTTCGAAAAAAGTATGGGGCTTCGCCAGAAACTTCAAGAAATGCGCCAGATGCTTTCTTCTCAATCAAAACGCCATGCCAGGAAAAAATATCAATAGAAAAACTAGTTGCAGCCTATGAACAAAGTAGCCTGGTATTCAACAGTTCAGCAAGGACTAGGTACTACTTGCTGCTACAGGAGCTAGCATGAGAAACTAGTACTACTCAGACCAAGAACGCAAGCAACTAGAGAAACTATTCGCACAGAGACAAAACCATGTAGGCACACAAAACGATGCAGCAGATTAAATCGTGTTCACGAGAGACAACGACAGTGAGAATAAAAAAACTCACGGATTCAAGAGAAACAGATGAATCTCACGGAGGCAGCGACGTGCACGAACACAAACAGGAACTCACACTGTTGGCGGCGCACACGGGAAGAAGAGCAGGAAAAGATGAACAAAGTGACCCAAACTTTTTGCTGGATTAAAGTGTATTACAGAATGGGTAACCCTAACCCTAGGGATTGGGGCCCTATTTATAGGCAGCCCAATAGCCTAGGAATATTCCACCAGACTCTTAGGGTTTTTTACAGACGCTGAAATAAAAAGAAAAGACCAAATTGCCCTTAGGATATTTTTACAGACTCAACTAACTGACTGTGGGCCTAAGGAAAAAATAGTAAACTCCTATTTACAGATAACTTGTCTGGAAGTGGAGCTTTCGTAGCAACTACGGCTTCACTTCAGGACGGTCCGATCCAAGATCAGCGGTTGTTAGTTTTCCGCCGAAACTGACAAAGCGTCCACCGACTTTGCACCAGGTACCCGGATTGGGCCGGCCTGATTCCGTAGCTCTTTCAGCCCGGCAATCACTCGCCGCCCGTGTACCTGAGTCAATCCTGGACAACAGCCCAGTGGATCCTCTGCTGCTCCTATCCTATGTACCCGGATTGGGCCATCTCGACTTCGCGGCCCCTCTGCCCGACAGTCGCTCATTGCCCGTGTACCTGAGTCACATGCGACCCAGACGCAGCAGGTCTTCTCTCTCTATTCAGTCCTCTTTGACTACCATTGACAATGACTCATCACATCAGGAGCCATGAGGCCCACGCTCTTCAACATGGCTCCTCAGTGATCAAGGGTCGAGCGGGGAGCTCGATGCCAGAGGATCAAGGATGCCGAGTAAAGTTGGAGATGATCTCAGGAGTGCACGAGGAGATAGAGAAAGACATGGACGGACGGATGGTCAAGAGAGGGTGATGGTCAAGTCAGTGAAAGGGAGTATGGTGCAAGTGATTAGGCGGCAAGAGGGGATCGAGAGCGGGAGAGACCTGCTAGTGGTCGAGTTCGCGGATTGGCGTCACATATCGGTGATCGAGGAGACTTTGTCGGTTTTTGTTGAAAACTGTCTCATCTTTAAATGGTTCTTTAATTCCAAGAATTAGGAGTCTATTTGTGTTTAGTATTTTAGTTTAAAGTGTAAACTTTTGGTATGTTTCAGAATTTTCAAGTTCTGAAAATGTATTAAAAGTTTTGAGTCAAGGTGTAAATAGTCAAGTAGGAGTAATTTTCAAAATATGTACTCCTGAAATTACTCAAGAGTTGGTGTGTAAAAGGACCTCTTGGGTGGGCCTATATAAAGGCATTCACACCCATAGGTTGGTTGTACACTTTTTTCTACACAAAATATCTTATGGCTGAGTTGTTCTTTCTCTCTTACTTGTGTTCCAAGAAACCAGAAATTTCAATCTTGTGATTGTTGTTTTTGATGAAACTTTCTGATCTGAGTTTATTCACTTCTATTTATGAATTTGATGATCTGAATCAATTTTTATATGTGATTCCTGTTCATCTTCCAAAAAGACTATTCCAGATCAGGAACTTTTTCTTGCGCCACCAGAAAATGGCTTGCTCTCTGATCTGTTTTTGTTGATTCATCAGGTACACCTCTGATCATATTTACATCTGGTTAAGGATTTGATGATCTAGATCACGTTTTATCTGAGATTCTTGTAGTGTTTTTAGCAACACTGTTCATGATCAAGAACTTGCTGTGTTGCCACAAACTATTGATTCTGTGATGCTATTTTGGTTATAATTTCTGATCTGTGTCTAAATAGTTCTGTTGTTAATCCTGACTTATTACTTGAGTGAGTTTTCTTGAAGAACTTCTGTGAAGACTCAAGGATCTGATCAAGAACTTTTCAGACACAAGGGAGCTGTTCTTCATTAGGTAATTTTCTTTTCAGATTCATAATCAGTATCACTTGTGTTATTTTTCTTATACTGTCTGTTCAGGTTGTGATTAAAAACTATTAATTCTGTTAGAGTGTGTTAAACTGAATGCTTTTCTGAATTTAGTATTCCAAGTTTGTTCAAAGATTCTATGCAGATCTTCTTATCATTTCTCTGAAAATGGGGAATACTGAAGGTGATTGCTCATGTCATAGTAATATTTTTCTGTTGATGATTCTACAACTTCAGATCTGAAGGCTTTAATCAATTTGATTGATTGTAGAAGTTTAAACCTGAGATACTCTTCTGAATTTCAGTTTGCATCCTTGCTAATACTGAATGCCAAGTATTATCTGAAGTGAAAATTTTTTCAGAGGATATACAGCATTGTTCTGAATTGTTTCTAAATCTCTTTTCACTATTTCTAGTCAGATTAGTTTCAGTACTACAGTCGATGATTGCTAAAATTGATTCAGTTGTTGTTGATTGGTTTAACCTGTTTCATTGAACAAAAGAAGGCATTACGTTGATACATCTCTAGATCAGTTGGTTTCTTAAAATCCCAATCATTCAGTGATCTCGAGCTGTTTGGTTTGAAATAACTTCAAAATACAAATAGTTGTTTTCCTTAGTGCTGAAAATTGCTAGTTTCAACTTTCAGTTTGAGTTACTAAAAGAGAATTGTATTATGAAATCAGTACTATTTGATTTAATATTTTAGATTCTCTATTGCACTGTTTCAGTGTAGCATTTTCAGAATGGTGTAGTAATCAAAAGGTAGTCTAGTTTCAGTTCTGTTCAGTTTCAGACAAGTGCTGATTACTAAAGGCTTGGTATAGAATTGATCTGATTTCTTGCATTTTAAACTCACTGTTCTTGAAAAAGTAATTCAATGTTTGCTGTTGAGTGATGTGGCTGTTTTTGCAAAGTAAACTGAATTCAAGCTGTAATACTGAAATCATATCTGATCATTGGATATTTTACTCAGTTTGAATATGGTTTCAAGATTGATCTGGACATTTGATTTTTATAAATCTCACTTTTTCAGATTTAGTTTTTAATTCAACATTGTGTACTGATTATCAATTGAAGATTGTGATCAGATTTGGTAATTCAATCCAGAATTTAGTTGTAATGTCCAAGCTTTCTGAGTTGTTTTGCACAGTCTGAACCCTGTCGACATTTGAACCATCGATAGGCTTCTATCGGTCGTTCACATGCTGAACTAGGCATTCTTTTTCAGAAACTCAAACTCCGACAATACAAATCAACTGTTCATTTTCTGAGTTAGACAGAAACTTGAATTTGGTTTGTTTTCTATTTTTAATCATTTTAAGAGGAACGTTGAGTGAGTTGAAGAGACCATCATATTCGCGAGAATTTGTTGAGGCGCCTATTCACCCCCCTATAGTCACCATTTCGATCCCACAATTGGTATCAGAGCCGGTTAGATCACTAGTTACCTTAACCGGTTTGTGATCCTTCTTTTGGCGACATGGAGAGAAACTCTAAGATTCCGATTTTTGATGGTCATGATTTTGCTTATTGGAAGGTGCGCATGGAGGCTTACCTACTAAGCCAAGGAAGTGCTATTTGGGACATTGTTGATTCCCAATATGTGATCCTTGAAACTCGCACTTCAGAGATGAGAAATTACAGTATGATTGTAATAGCAAGGCAAGAAACATATTATTCATCAGTCTGAATCACAATGAGTTTGACAGTGTCCAGCACCTTAGAACTGCACGTGAGATTTGTTCTACTTTGAAAACCTTTCATGAGGGCGCTTCTCAGATTAAGGCTAGGATGCAAAGCACTTATAATCAAGAATACCAAATGTTTGTGAAAGGCCTCGGCGAATCTGTAGATGCCATGTTTGCTCAATTTGATGGAATTTGAGCAACTTGTGCTCCACTAGGACTTTAGCTTACTCATACCATGATAGGGCGATCAAACTTCTTTATGCCCTTGATCATAGCATAAGGGAGGTGAAGATCTCTAGTATTGAAGAGTCGGCGAGCTTTGACACTCTAACATGCGACGAACTCTTCAGTAAGCTTAAGTCCACTGAGATTGCCAAGGCGTCTCATCCAGGATTTGGAAACTCTTTGTTGCCATCTATTGCTTTGGTTTCCGGTCTTGGCAGTGGTACCTCATCTGGAGGCAACTTTTCTGGTGTTTCTGGAGTTTGTGCTTATTCTTGTGGTTTTGACTTGTCCTCCCTTGTCTCTGTCACAAAATAACAAGTGGATAGTCTAGATGATGAGGAGCTAGCTCTCATTGTCAAGAAGTTCACTCGTTTCTACAATGATATATGAGACCAAAGGAGAGGAGGGTCACAAGGATGTTTTGAATGTGGATATCTTTCTTACATAAAAGTGAATTGCCCTAAATTAAAAATGACAAATGAAAATGAGCACAAGCAACAAAAGTGGAACAAGAAACATTACTTCAAAGGGAAGCACAAAAAAGTGGCTAAAAGAGTAGCCAGAGATTTTATGGCTGCCCTCAGTCACATTGATGGTACATCAAGTGAGGAGCCAAGCTCAGAGGAAGAGGAGCCTCCCAAGAAGGAGAAGAAGGAGACGAAGGAGAAGAAAACAATGGACCTCACCAGCTTATGCTTCATGATTGATGACAACAATAGCAGCGATGAGCTCGACACTTCTGAGGTACATCTATCCCATGATCAGCTTCTTGTTCAAAATCATGAATTGTGTGATGCTGTCTGTTCTCAAGATATATTACTTAAACTTGTTGTTAAAGAACAAAAAGAACTAAAATTCAAACTTGAAACAATTTGTACTGAACTTGCAATTTTGAAATCTAAGTTTGATGATGCTGAATGTGAGTCATGTCTTGTTGTCATGAATGAACTTGCTCAGCTGCGTTTTACACATGCTCAAACTGTTGAAAAACTTCAAATTACTGAAATGCAGCTTTTAGTGGTGGAATCTAGTCCTATTGTCAACAATGAATGCATGAAATGTCCTTTACTTGTTGAAAGCATTAATTTGAGAGATAGGCATGTTGATGAACTTAAGGCTAGATTGGAGAGAGATGAGTGTTCTAAGGATGTACAGCCGGCATGTCCCACTTGCATCACTCTTAAGGACCAACTCAGCTTTTCTAGAGAGCAAGTTGAAAAGTTAAAATGTGAAAATGATTACGTTCTCTCCGTGGTGGAAAGATGCACTAAAGGAAATGGTAGGATGGATTTGCTTTTGGCCAAAACAAAAATGTGTGCTGATAGGGCAGGGTTAGCTCTAGGGTTGGGCTATGAGAGAACTACTCCAAACACTTTGAGCGAAACTGTGTTCACTCCTCCCACTACCCTTGAGAAAGAGAGAGCTCAGTTAGACACTACACAAAAAGCCGAGAATCCTACTCAACCTACAAAGAGAGCTCTACCTCCACTAGATGAACCTCCTCAGCAAAAACCCAAGAAGACTGCGAGATTTGTGCCTGAGACCCATGCTCACACACCCAAGAGAGTGTATCACTGCTCCTATTGTTATCGGGTGGGTCATTTGGCTGGGTTTTGCTTTCGTCGTATCAAGGATGAACGACGTTCTCATGCGATGAGCTTTCAGGACATGCACTACCCATCCTTAGGTATGCATGAGTCTGCTTTTCACTCTTACTCTGATTTTGAGGCTCCCCATGGTTTCATGAGAGATTTTGCCCATCGTGGTGTACACCATGCTTCATATGGTGCTAGACCGTGTGAAAGAGGTTTTGATTCTCGACAGTTTAGGATATCTCATTGTTTTCTAGGTTAGCGCTTTAGAGGTAGATCATGCACTTTTTATCATGACTTATACCCTGAGCATGATCAGTCTACTACTTCACCTAGTTCTTGGGTTTTACAATGCTGGATTCCTAAACAATTTTTCACTCACCCCAACACTAAGCATTCGAGATCTGCTAGCATGTTTTGAGGGGGAGTTGTGTAGCATTGCATGAGCTTCTGTTATATGATTAATTGCTTTTACAAGTACATGCTTTATTATGCCTTTGAAATATTGTCTTTAATATTGTTGATTATACTTTGCTTGAATACTTCTGATATTTGTCATGAGCATGGCTTTTATTTATGAAAATTTGAAAATGATCACTACTTAGTGTAGAAATTAGTGTGAATAGGTTGAGTGCTTTTGCTATCTTTTACATACCTGGTAGCTAGGTCATTTTCACTTGGATGCTAATATGCAACTTGATCTTATCAAAAATGTTGTGCTGAAAATTAAAAAAAAATGAAAATGAAAAATGAAAGAAAATGAAATGAAAATGATTGACATTCATGTTGTTTTATGCTGAAATTGAAAAGATCCAGGCGGGTTTGCTTTGTCACACTACTTTATTCTGGACTACTTACCATATCACTTTGGTATGAACTGGGATATTGAAGTGTATGCCGTGACCATTGCTTTAAGATTCTGATGGTTTCAACCTAGTCTTAGCTTGGTCGGTTAGCATAAGGTTGACATGCAAATAACCCCTACCACTAAAATAAAAAAACAAAAAGCTTGAATCAATTGCACGACGAGTTTGCTGAAGCTCCTTGTAGTGGGATATGCTTATCTGGTTAGTATTTGATTAGCTTTTGCATCTCGTGCCTTGCCATGTATAGTATGCTAGTCTGAGTGGTGATGCTTTTATTTGCTAAACTTTGAAAATGCTTGCTCATGTATTTTGTTTAGATAGTATTCATCTGAGTGTTTCATTCAGTACTTTTAGACAATATTCAAAGCAAATGCTTGTGGGTACTGTAATTGGAGTTACTCATGTTTCAGTAGTTTGCATCTATACTCTACCCTCACACCCCTCTTTGCATCTTTTTATCATCTTGATGCTTGCATTGCCAAAGGGTGAGAATTGGTTTACATGATGCTTTTGGAGGCTTTTGGATGATTGCTTGGTTAAGGGGGAGTAATTGGATTTCATGATGCTTTTGATGCTTTTGCCAAAGATAGAATGAATGCTCTGCTTGAGTTTTTGCCCAAGGGGGAGATCTCTTACCATGTGACATGTTTCTGCTCTTTTTAGAAGTTTTTATGGTCACTTGTGCACTTACCTTGAAACCTTCATCATGTCTTTGTTTCGGGTTGTCAATGCACTCATCAAGGGAGAGATTGTGAAACCAAGTGGGGTTGCACTATGGTTTCTGTCTTTGTGATGAGTGATTGACAAGGATGAGCGATCGAGTGATTGAGTGAGTGATGGTTTGATTTCATCGAAGTGTTCGATGTGTTGTTATGAATGGTTTGTGCTGAGGGGATCGGTTTGCGTCGCGTTTCATGTGTTGCCTTGTCTCATGTGTGCAGGGTGGAGATCCTAACATACTATCAGCGGCGGGTGATCAAGGGTTGAGCGGGGAGCTCGATGCTAGAGGATCAAGGATGCCGGGTGAAGTTGGAGATGATCTCAGGAGTGCACGAGGAGATAGAGCAAGACATGGATGGATGGATGGTCGAGACAGGGTGACAGTAATGTCAGTGAAAGGGAGGCGGCTAGTGCAAGTGAGTAGGCGGCTTGAGGGGATCGAGAGCGAGAGAGACTTGCTGACGGTTGAGTTCGCGGATTGGCGTCACATGTCGGCGATCGAGGAGGCTTTGTCAGTTTTTGCTGAAAACCGTCTCATCTTTAAATTGTTCTTTAATTCCAAGAATTAGGAGTCTATTTGTGTTTATTATTTTAGTTTAAAGTTTTGGTATGTTTCAGAATTTTCATGTTCTGAAAATGTATTAAAAGTTTTGAGTCAAGTTGTAAATAACTAGAGTCAAGTAGGAGTAATTTTCAGAATATGTAGTTCTGAAATTACTCAAGGGTTGGTGTGTAAAAGGACCTCTTGGGTGGGCCTATATAAAGGCATTCACACCCATAGGTTGGCTGTCCACTTTTTTCTACACAAAATATCTTATGGCTGAGTTGTTCTTTCTCTATTGCTTGTGATCCAAGAAACCAGAAATTTCAATCTTGTGATTGTTGTTTTTGATGAAACTTTCTGATATGAGTTTATTCACTTTTGTTTATGAATTTGATGATCTGAATCAATTTTTATCTGTGATTCCTATTCATCTTCCGAAAATACTATTCCAGATCAGGAACTTTTTCTTGCACCACCAGAAAATGGATTGCTTTGTGATCTGTTTTTGTTGATTCATCAGGTACACCTTTGATCATATTTAGATCTGGTTAAGGATTTGATGATCTAGATCACGTTTTATCTGAGATTCTTGTAGTCTTTTTGGCAACACTGTTCATGATCAAGAACTTGCTGTGCTGCCACAAACTATTGATTCTGTGATGCTATTTTGGTTATAATTTCTGATATGTGTCTAAATAGTTCTGTTGTTAATCTTGAGTTATTACTTGAGTGAGTTTTCTTGAAGAACTTCTGTGAAGACACAAGGATCTGATCAAGAAGTTTTCAGACACAAGGGAGCTATTCTTCGTCCGGTAATTTTCTGTTCAGATTCATAATCAGTATCACTTGTGTTATTTTTCTTATACTGTCTGTTCAGGTTGTGATTAAAAACTATTAGTTCTGTTTGAGTGTGTTAAACTGAATGCTTTTCTGAATTTAGTATTCCAAGTTTGTTCAAAGATTCTATGCTGATCTTCTTATCAATTCTCTGAAAATGGGTAATACTTAAAGTGATTGCTCATGTGATAGTAATATTTTTCTGTTGATGATTCTACAACTTTAGATCTGAAGGCTTTACTCAATTTGATTGATTGTAGAAGTTTAAACCTGAGATACTCTTCTGAATTTCAGTTTGCATCCTTGCTAATACTGAATGCCAAGTATTATCTGAAGTGAAAAAAAATCAGAGGATATACAGCAATGTTCTAAATTGTTTCTGAATCTCTTTTCACTGTTTCTTGTCAGATTAGTTTCAGTACTATAGTGGATGATTGCTGAAATTGATTCAGTTGCTGTTGATTGGTTTAACCTGTTTCATTGAACAAAAGAAGGCATTATGTTGATACATCTCTAGTTCAGTTGGTTTCTTAAAATCCCGATCATTTAGTGATCTGGTGCTGTTTGGTTTGAAATAACTTCAGAATACAAATAGTTGTGTTTCTTACTACTGAAAATTCTAGTCTCCAATTGTGTCACTTTGATTGTGTTCTGAGCACTGGACCATAATTTTGATTTGTGTTCTTTTTGAATGATCGGTTTGATATACATCTAATTACGTAATTTTTGTTGTGCTAATCAGGATCAGGGCAGTGCATTAATTTGATTCAATTTTATCTCATCTGAACTGATCAGTTCCTAGCATTGTGATCTGTATCTGTGCAACTGAATAAGTTGGGTGCCAGAACTACTACAATTAGATATCTGTTGAGTTTACTGATTTGCTCTGATTTGTCATATTCAAATCTGATCGGAGGTCTAGTTTCAACTTTCAGTTTGAGTTACTAAAAGAGAATTGTATTCTGAAATCAGTACTATTTGATTTAATATTTTAGATTCTCTATTGCAGTGTTTCAGTATAGCATTTTCATAATAGTGTAGTAATCAAAAGGTAGTCTAGTTTCAGTTCTGTTAAGTTTCAGACAAGTGCTGATTAGTAAAGGCTTGGTATAGAATTGATCTGATTTCTTGCATTTGAAACTCACTGTTCTTGAAAAAGTAATTCAATGTTTGTTGTTGAGTGATGTGGCTGTTTTTGCAAAGTAAACTGAACTCAAGCTGTAATACTGAAATCATCTCTGATCATTGGATATTTTACTCAGTTCTGAATATGGTTTCAAGACTGATCTGAACATTTGATTTTTATAAATCTCACTCTTTTCAGATTTAGTTTTTGATTCAACATTGTGTACTGATTATCAATTGAAGATTGTGATCAGATTTGGTAATTCAATTTAGAATTTAGTTGTAATGTCCAAGCTGATTTTCTGAGCTGTTTTACACAGTCTGAACCCTTTCGACATTTGAACCATCGATAGGCTTCTATCGGTCGTTCACTTGCTGAACTAGGAATTCTTTTTTGGAAACTCAAACTCCGACAATACAAATTGAATGTTCATTTTTCGAGTTAGACAGAAACTTGAATTTGGTTTGTTTTCTGTTTTAAATTTGTATTGTGAGTCAAACTTGTGTTTCAATCATTTTTAGAGGAGCGTTAGGTGAGTTGTAGAGACCATCATATTCACGAGAATTTGTTGAGGCACCTATTCACTCCCCCTCTAGTCACCATTTCGATCCCACAGCTGATACCAGCAAAGCCGGTTTCACCAAAATTAACTTTTCGAGATCTTTCTATGGTAAAAATTACAGCTCAATCGGAGTTTCGAGCGAAAAGTTATGCCCGTTTCAATGAAGACTGTCCGAAATCGGGTCTGTTGGTGGTGGAATCGGCAGTGGATGTGAATAAGTGGGGCAGGAAAAATTGTGCAGCGGAAAAGGGAAACACACAAACTGATCTAAAAGATGTATTAACTAGCAACAAAGACACAAACTTGGACACAAACTCAAGACTACGGACTCTGAAAGAGAATTGTGCAAAAGGCTAACAATGTCTAGGACGGGAAAAAAATTTGGCTTTTCTGTGGACTCTAGGATGAAGGCGAAATTAACTTGAACAAAGGGAAGGCAAACCTGGCGGTAAACCTATCTCTGGATACCACTTGATGTAAACTAGGGTTCCCAATCTTCCGAAAGGTTCTGATAACTCTCAATTTAGTGGAGTCGCTACACAAATCAATCCGGCTTCTGGATGACATGTCTTGAGCCCGCAATCGCAGCACAATGTCTCCTCTAGTTATCGACCGAACGGTGCTCGGTCGACCTTGCCAAGAAGGCTAATCCTTGACTGTGAATCGAAGAACACAAGCAAAACCAAGAAGAATGCAACGGAATTGCAGATGTATGATCAAACTCACAAGTTGGGGTTCAACAAACCGATATGATAGCGAAACTATTCTTGACAGAATAAACTAAGCAAAACTTGTGAGAGACACTGGCGGCTGCTGTTTATATAGGCTAATGAACGTGGTTTAACCCTAAAATGCATTCTTAAGGGACTCCAACTCGGTACATGGGCCAAAGGCCCAAACTAGTGACGCTGCACCGAAACGGTTCTATAAATCGGTACTGTTTTGACAATTGCCGATGACTCCAATTTAATCTGGATGTGATGTTGGTTCCATTGGAAAGTTCATCTTCTCAGCTTTCCAACCATATGTGGAATGTCCAAATCAGAGATTGTATGCATCCTGGGCGTCCGTTTTACTGTTAGATGGTCCTGTAGTCCGAATTGGACTTGAAGTCGACTTGGATCAGATCTCCAACTTGGCTTGCACTCCCTTGCTGTACATCCACGCCTCCAAGTCCTCATTTATGAATCTCCTGGTCCTCTCCTTGGTTCCTAATCATAATATAATCATTAGGTAGCAATCTATTCTCAAATTCATAATTTGAAATGCTTAGGATCTCAAATCAAAATTCCAGCAGCAACAGCCTTATTCCACAACATAATTAGAACCCTAAATGGAGACGAGAGTTGGTTGGATCACCAACTAACTAATTACATTGACCTGCTAGAGGGAGATGATAACCATCAATATGATGACAACCTACAATGCAATGATGGAAATGTACTACGAGATCAAATTGCAATGCAAATGTGGGAACAATACACTCAAAATCGAGCATGACAAGTTGTATAAATAAACTACAAATAGTATTAGTAGTATTTAGGTACACACTACATTTTTCATGCATGTTTTTTAGATCCCATAGATTATATATTCATGACCATTTGTATGTTTTTCATAGTGTAGCAATGAGTAAAGTAGAAGTTACACGTGCCTCGGATTTTTAACTATGAGAAAGGACTTGTTGATATACTTCATGATCATATGCATGAGAAGTCCAGGGGCCAAAATGGTTGGACAACCGAGGGATGGAAAAGCATTGTTAGGTTGTTCAATGAAAAATTTCCATTAGCAGGATTTACAAAAAGGCAGATTCAAGAGAAGGAGAAAGAGCTTAAAAGAAACTATAGGGCAATTCGTGATGCACGGAAGAAAAGTGGTACGGGATGGCACGATTCTTTATGTATGATCATTGCTGAACCAGAAATATGGGATAAACTTTGTAAGGTAATACTATTTACTCTATCACTTCTAGTTGTAAACTTATTATCTTTTCAACTAATTCTTTTGAATTGAACAGGACATTTCAAAAGTGAAAAAATTTCGCTAAAAACCCTTTCCTCTCTTTGACAGTATGGAAAAATTGTATGAAGGTAATTTCTTGCCTCTACATGCATTCATTAGTGATGGTCTTTCCATACTATTTACACCTAATTAATGATGTTATACAACTCTAGGAAAAACATTCTGATTTTTGTGTTGAATGCTTAAATAGGTAGCATTGCTACAGGTGAGTTAAATTTCACATCAATAGAGACAATTGATCTTCCACCACCATCACAAAATGAATGTGTCAATCTAGATAATCTTCCTGAAGTTAGTGAGAACCCATTCTTAACAAATCCTGATGGTCAAAGGGAATCAAACAATACTATAAACCTTGATGAAGAAGAACATAGAACTTCATCGTGCTCTGGAAATAAAGGAGCTAGTTATGGAAAAAAGAGAAAGCAAAATCAGATTGCTGGAGTTCTACAGGAGTACGTAGATTTTAGAAAGAAGCAAACTAGTGATTATAATGATGAATTGGATGGAAAAAAAAACCAAAAGATGATTGTTCTATTAAGAATTGTCTTGCTATTCTTGAGTCAATTGAAGAACTATCAGACGAGGAAAAAGCACTCGCAACTAATATATTCAAATGTGAGCTGAATCGTGAAATCTTCATCAACTTCAAGAATCCAAATATCCGTCTACTATGGATTAAAGGTGAAATTGCTTCCAAGGTATGAATCTTTTGATGGTACAGTAATTCCAAGGTATGAAATATCAGATGAGTTGGTGCATTAAATTAATCGGTGCTTTTTGAAGTTGTGCAATTATGAAGAATAATCTGACATCAGCTGGTTCTTAATTTGTTATCAAATACTCATCGTTATTGCGATTTTGGATGTTAGTTCCGTGTCTTGTAAATCCATTTGCATGCATTACATTCTGTTTCTAATTTTTACTATAGACATTGACATTATATAGACTATCACATATATATGTTTGAGGGTTGGCTCACAATGACTTAAAAATGTATGTCTTGTTAGAAGCGGAGCGGAGTAGACATAATATGGTTTGAATATTTACTGTAAGTGTAAATTCAGTAGGCTATATCAGAACATGACTTCTCTATTATAATTCATGGTTAGTCTTCTACTTCAGGTTAGAAACTTAGGGATGGTTTTGTTTCATGTCTTGGTTTGGTTTTAAGAGTAAAATTGGTTTCTGGATCTAACTAGTGGTGGAATGAGCAGTATCTGGTGCATTGAGATGCCTAAGTGAAGAGCGAGTCAAGTTCTTTTATTTCTCTTTCTTTCATTTTCTAGTGCAGTCAAATTCTATTAACCACGTGTCACATGATTTTTTTTAGGTTTGAATGTCCAAGATGTTTAAGCTTCAAGCCACACTATGCTTTTGTATCAGAAATGTTTGCTCTAGCTTGTCTTAGTAGCTATTAGTATGTAAAACTTGTCTAGCATAACTTCTATTTTTGGATTAATCTTGTGCTCCGAATGCAGAATTTTTGGATGAAACTTGTACTCGACCTTTGTGTAAACTTTCATCTACATGCAATGAGTTCTGTTAGGATATTTGTATTTGCTCCAGTTGAGATAGAGTGAGTGATTTTTAAGCTTTGTTCTACATGCAATGTAATTGAGATTTGTATTTGCCATGGTTGAGAGAGAGTGATTGATGTATGAGTGATCTTTATTCTACATGCAATTGAATTCATAAAAATTAGAGCTTTTTTACACCATGGATTGAGCAAGAGGATTTTTATCCTCTTTGGTTTCCAAATATTGGTTGGGAATATTCTCCCAAAGGGGAATTTCTTCCAAGGGAGTTCGAGGGGGAGGAATATGTCACTAATAATCCCCTTGGGATATTAATCCCCGGAGTTTTACTCCCCCTCCACCCAAACAAACCCTAAAAGTATTCAGCCTAAAAGTTCCCTCAAAAGTGAACCAAAAATCCTGCTAAGATTTTCTTGTTGGATGAAGTACAGGGAGAATCGTTCCTGGCGCAATGATGAACATGACACAACAAAGATAGGCAACAGGTTACAATAGAGAAATCAGCCAAGGAAACCAAGGATAAAAATCAAACAAAGTCCAGGAATAGTGAATTCCTCAAAGACCGGATCAACTCAACCAAAGAGACAAACTTGAGAGTATCAACAATCATGGAAGAATGAGCAATTTTGCTTCTACGACACCTGGCACCGCTAGATGGCTCTAGTAGCTTCTCACGGCAAAAATGGTAAAACCAGAATCAACTGAGGACAAAAATACTGGCAGAAAAATCTTTCTCAAGAAAACCAAAAAACATTACTTATGCATGCACCTGTAGCGACTGCATTTGCAATGGCTTGATGGCTCCTGGCGGCGTTGTAGAAAAACTGGGATAGCTGGACAGTGCTGCTGAGTTGATTAGTACGCAGGAAAGAGAATGACCAAAACAGCACAAAAAATGACCAGTAAACCTCTAGGCATGGGGTCCTTTATATAGGCAAGCCTATCAAGGTATTTCCCATAATGCCATTAGGGTTTAATTACCAAGTATTTGCCAAAATGCCCTTATGTATTTTCAGAATTAATAATTCTGAAAAATACATAAAAGATTACACCTAATTTATTACATCATTTAACCTATTCTTTTATTATTATTTTTTAGAATTGAAAATTCAGAAAAATACTAAAAGATTACACTTAGACGACTAAACAGAAAAATAAACTCCTATTTCTTGAAATTTAAAAAACATTTTCTGATACGATGGTTTTCAGCTGAAACCAACAAAGCCTTCCAGATCTTCGACATGTGTCACCAATCCGCGAACTCGACTACTAGCAAGTCTCTTCTGCTCTCGATCCCTCAAGCCACCTGATCACTTGCACTGGCCTCCCTTTTGCTGACTTGGTCAACACTGCCTCGATCATCCGTCTGTCCATGTCTTGCTCTATCTCCACGTGTACTCCTAAGATCATCCCCAACTTCACCCGGCCTCCTTGATCCTCTGGCATCAAGCTCCCCGCTTCACCCTTGATCACCTGCCATTGACAGTTGGCAAGCATGTCCATCCTGCACACACGAGACAAACCAAAACACGAAACATGACGCACACCGATACCATCGGCCCACCGATCTCCTCGGCACATAATCTCCACACACACATTGATCCCATCGATGCAACCAAACCACCAATCACTCATCACCATGACCGAGTAAACATGTCAATCACTCATCACCAAGATAAACACTAAAGTGTGACCCCATTTGGTTCCACAATTTATCGTGAAAGCGACAGTTTCTAGAGCTAGTCCCCAAAAGAATAATGGAAGATCAACATGACTCATCATTGCTCGGCCCATATCCATCAAAGTGCGGTTCCTCCACTAGGACACTCCATTCCACTAGGCATGTTCGGTGGAGTTAGTTGTGGACAATTCCACACTACTTCAGATGATCACTAAACTAATGGCTCAAATATTCACCTCCACGATCAAATCGTAGAAATTTAATTTTCTTTCCCGTATGATTTTTTACTTCATTTTGGAACTCCTTGAACTTTTTGAAGGATTCCCACTTATGCCTCATCAAGTAGACCTAACCATATCTACTAAATTTGTTGGTAAAAGTGATAAAGTACTGAAAACCATTCCTAGTCATGTGAATCCTTGGACCACACACATCAGTATGTACTAGTGCCAATAGCTCACTCGCCCTCCCACTCTGTCCAGTGAAAGGCGTCTTTGTCATTTTACCAAGTAAGCAAGACTCGCATGTGTCATATGATTCTGTTGGAGTGTTTTTTGGTCAAATATTGACACACTAGTGGCCTTGGAGATATTTTTAACTCCAGTGCAGGTCCTATGTTCTTAGAAAAAGGGGTTCAAGGAGTGCTAATCAGTTTGACCCTACAAATGATAAGGAAACAAATATAACAATATCAGTAGCATAGCCCATCGGCTATCGAGACGATGACCGTGATGAGGATAGGATAATCATGAAATATTACGCCGATCAGCCATAGGGCCGATGAACATGGGTGAAGCGATCGGGCGTGCGTGCCATCGACTGATGAGATATGCACTAATGAGCGCTTTCCAATGGCGAATAAGATATGGCATTGAATTAAAGATAACCTATCATCTTGTACTCCGACAGAACCAAATAAAAAGTGCTAGATAACATATCTATATCATGAAAATCACCACAATAACTAGATCGGACCTAACCAAGACTGTAGCTAATCATGATGATCTTAATAATATGTCAAAGTATCGGGCATGCTTTATTTATATGAACGGTATACAACATGAAAAAGATACAATAGCAAGAGATGTCGAACTTAAGCGATGAAGTCTTAGACTATCACACCTAGATCACATCAATCCAAGAGATGAATCTGATGCAGCCTTAAAACTAGCTAATACATTGAGATAAGTCGGCGACCGTATTGTTTTGACGTTGAGAAACCAAGTTGAAATGTGCCTTGGTTTCAAGTCTATGATGAGTGATTTACAAGGATTACCTTCTGGACGAAGAGGTCCATCCTAAGGGGTTCAGAGGTGTTTACCGAAGGATTTGGTGGTTGCTGGCTACAGTTGTGCAGCGTAGTGTGTCTGTCGTAGGGGTCCGGCAGAACACGATGATATGTTGGTAACGAAGGGCTCGATAATTTGGGCGGTACACTGGAGTATGCACCGAAGGCTATTAACCAGAGACGTTTCCGGGGTACTGGAAAATCTTGTCTGCTTGTCGGTGGTGCGTAGGTGACCTCAGAGGCGATAGACGGTTCACAGTAAGTGAACCTGAGTCAAGCGGGAGGCTTGATGCCAGGCGAGCGGGGACCTCGATCACAAAGGCTGCGTGGCGTTGAGGTCGGTCCTCAGGTCAAGGTGCGCCAAGCGGAGGTAGAAAGTGCAGAGGGTGTGATAGAGTTGGAATGCCCGATCTTTCGGTGAAGTTGATAATTTCGATTGGTGGAGGAGGTCACTCACGTGATCCGACTACGAACGAACAGGTCGTGGCTCCTTAGCAATTGCTGAACCAACTCCAAATGGTTATTGACTGTGCTGGTGGCAAGATCAACCTGAACACGAGGTTCTATTCCTGCGAGCAATCGAAGAAACAAGCAAGAACAAGATGTAGGCAAAACTGAATATCAATTACTCATGAATTGGGGTTTCACTATGGCTGTCCACAGGTGGCCGTTGAGCACAACTGCAGTACAGGATGTTTGCACGAGGGCTAAAACTATCAAAGAAAACCCAACCAAAATATGGGGCGTAGCCCCTAGCTAAATAGGGGGAGGAGGTGGGCGTCCAATAAGCCACACCATCTCCCTGATCCCTTTCCTAATTTAGGTGATGCATCACCTTCCTAGTTATTTCTTGCCAAACTAAAAATAGATAGGTGGCGCAACACCTAGACTTTATTCTGGGCAGGTTCATCATGAGCATAGATGGTGCATGCACTTAGGAAGCTTCTGGTCCTTCATTCATCAGAATCATTACAAAGTTTAATTCACTTGCACGAGCTCGAGTGAGTGGTCCTGGTGGCGCCTGTGCTGGTTTAGTTGGAGTAGTCGTTCCTTTGTCGGGGTTGATGTCCTCATCATCATCCCCTTCTTGAATCGAAGTCGTCCTCGACGGCAGATCCTCATCCTCGCCCGCATATGGTTTCAAATCTGCAACATTAAAACTAGAGGAAACACCAAATTTTGCAGGCAGGTCAAGTACATAAGCAATATCATTAATTTTCTTTAACACCTTGAATGGACCAGCAGCGCGTGGCATCTGCTTAGACATGCGCAAAGTAGGAAAGCGATCCTTGTGCAAATGCAACCAGACCAAATCACCTGGTTCAAAAGTAACAAGTTTACATCCTTTACTACCAACAACCCGATTTTTAGCATTAGTGTGTGCGATGTTCTGCTGCGTCTACTCATGGATGTCCAACATGTGTTTAACACGTGCAACAACATCTACATGTGGGGCATCCAAAGGATCAAGGGTCACCAAGTCAATTGGCACCCGTGTAATGTAACCATAGACAACCTGAAAAGGGCATATTTTTGTCGAGGAATGTGTAGCACGATTGTAAGCAAACTCTACATGGGGCAAGCAATCCACCCAAAGTTTTAGATTCTTGTCTAACACAACCCTAAGCATGGTAGATAAGGTCTTGTTCACAACCTCGGTTTGCCCATCCGTTTATGGGTGACAAGTGGTGCTGAAAAGCAATTTAGTTCCTATTTATTCCAAAGAGATCTCCAAAAATGACATAGGAACTTAGCATCACGATCTGAGACTATTGTATGTGGAACACAATGTAAATGAATAATCTCACGAAAGAACAATTCAGCAATGCTGCTAGCATCATCAGTTTTGTGACATGGTATGAAGTGAGCCATTTTAGAGAATCGATCAACAACCACAAAGATACTATCCCTCCCCTTCTTAGTTCTAGGTAAGCCCAAAAAAATCCATAGATATATCAAGCCAAGGAGAAGTACGAACAGGTAATGGTATATAAAAACCGTGGTTGTTCAGGTGTGACTTAGCTTTCTGGCACGTGGTGCAGCGTGCAACAAAGCGTTCCACGTCGCGACGCATCTAGGGCCAAAAGAAGTGTGCGGCCAAAATCTCCTGTGTCTTGTATACACCAAAGTGTCCCATTAGGCCGCCACCATGTGCTTCCTGTAACAGCAAAAGACGGACAGAGCTTGCTGGAATACACAACTTGTTAGCACGGAACAAGAACCCATCGTTGACGTGGAATTTCCCCATGGTTTACCACCCTTGCAATGCATCACAATGTCCTTAAAATCAGAATCATCGGCATATTGTTCTGTCAAAGTTTGTAAGCCAAAAATTTTAAAATCTATCTAAGATAGCATGGTGTATCGACGCGACAAAGCATCAGCAATAATGTTCTCTTTCCCATTCTTGTGTTTAATGATGTAAGGAAAGACTCTATGAATTCTACCAACATAGCATGCCGACGGTTCAGATTGGTTTGGCTACGAATATGTTTTAAAAACTCATGATCAGAATGAATAGTAAATTCGCGAGGCCATAAATAATGCTGCCAAGTTTGTAGAGTGCGAACCAAGGCGTAAAGTTCTTTGTCATAGGTTGAATGATTCAGACGAGCACCGCTTAATTTTTCGCTAAAGTAAGCCATTGGTTTTCCCTCTTGAAGCAAAACACCACCCAACCCAATACCACTAGTAATGGACCCGACGGGTACGGGGGAGCCCGATCTTTCGATGAGAGATGGGGGATGTGGTGAATTGGGTGGAAGCCGACGTTGGCTGCCCGACTACCACAACCAAGATGGTGTGGCGCCTTGAGCGACAGGTACACCGTCTCCTGATAACTACGATTTGGGGGTGGAGATCGACGTTGTGCTACCCGACTACAACAACCACAAGGATGTTGCGCCTTAGCGATAGTTACACCGACTCCGGTTGTTGCTGCTCTTGCTGTGCCAAGAACATCCTTGAACCTGCAAGCAATCAAAGAACAAGCAAGAACAAGATGACAAGCAAACACTCACGGATATGATAGAAGTTGGAGTTTTGATTCAAGTAATCGGGCAGTCTAGCCGACACGCGGGTTTACAAGGAAGTAGCAGCAGCTAACTTACATCAAACAAAACCCGAGTTCTTTTGTGGCTACCACTTCCTTTTAAAGGGAAAACTAGAAACTCGGGATGGAGTCACGAGTGTTCTTCAGCAGTTTCTAGACGTTTCGTCTATCCTCTGCCATTGATTCTTGATCCGTTGGAAAGCAGACGAAGAGACCTTTCCAACAAGTACTTATTTGCATTAAACAACCTTGGCAGTTGAAAGATATGCTCCATTTAATCTTGGATTTCTCCAGTTATAAGAGTCCCTTCGGGAGTACAAATATTTATTGCATTGTTGCCTTCTCCACTCCTAGCTGGTTCAATTCCTAAGCACTTAAGGATAATAAAGTCATCACAAGGCTTTAATAGTACCCCATTGGAAAAATAATTAACTTGAACAGCTAGGAACGAGTTCACCAGATAATTAAGTTCACGTGCACGGGCACGTGTCATTGGTCCTTGCTTAGGTGTAAGCGGTGAATGGGCTGCTGTTGTGGTTGTATCAATGGCAGCGATGTCCTCATCATCCTCCCCTTCTTGCAATAGAGTCGTCCCCGACTCGAACGTGTCCTCCTCGCGCAAGTATGGTTTCAAATCTGCAATGTTAAAAGAGGGACTAACCCCAAAATCTGCAGGCAACTCAATTTTATATGCATTATCATTTATTTTTTGAAGCACTTTGAAGGGTCCAGCATCTCGTGGTAGTAATTTATATTTTCTCAAATCCAGAAATCTATCCTTTCTCAAATGAACCCAAACTAAATCACCAGGTTCAAAAGTAACATGTTTTCTACCCTTGCTACCGGCTTGTTGATACTTAGCATTCATGGCCTCAATGTTTGCCTTAGTTTGCTCATGCATCTTAAGAATCAGTTTAGCACGGCGAGAAGCATCAAAATTCAATTTTTCTGAAGGTGGAATGGCCATAAGATCAATGGGAGCACGAGGGACAAAACCATACACAATCTCAAAAGGGCATAATTTAGTAGTCGAATGCAGCGAACGATTGTAAGCAAATTCAATATGAGGCAAACATTCTTCCCACAATTTGATATTATGTTTCAGAACAGTCCTAAGCATGGTAGATAAACTACAGTTTACAACTTCTGTTTGTCCATCAGTTTGAGGGTGACAAGTAGTAGAAAAGAGTAATTTAGTTCCCAATTTAGCCCATAAGGTTTTCCAAAAATGACTAAGAAATTTGGCATCCCGATCTAAAACAATAGTGTTTGGTACCACATGCAAACGAACAACTTCACGAAAGAATAAATCAGCAATATGGGCAGCACCATCAGTTTTGTGACATGGTATGAAGTGTGCCATTTTAGAAAACCTGTCCACAACAACAAAAATACTATCCCTCCCCTTCTTTGTTCTAGGCAGTCCTAAAACAAAGTCCATAGAAATATCATCCCATGGAGTACTAGGAACAGGGAGAGGCATGTACAAACCATGTGGATTAAGACGGGACTTAGCTTTTTGACAGGTGGTGCGGCGAGCAACAAACCGCTCCACGTCCCTTCTCATCTTTGGCCAATAGAAATGGCTTGCTAGGATGTCTTCTGTCTTCTTCACACCAAAGTGCCCCATCAACCCACCGCCATGTGCTTCCTGCAATAGTAATAGACGCAAAGAACTAGCTGGAATGCATAATTTGTTAGCCCGAAATACGAAGCCATCAGTGAGAACAAACTTGTTCCATGTTCTCCCTTCTTTACATTGCAGCAACACATCTTTGAAATCATCATCAAAAGCATATTGTTCTTTAATTGTTTCCAAGCCAAAGATCTTAAAATCAAGTTGGGATAACATAGTATAACGTCGAGACAAGGCATCCGCAATGACATTATCTTTTCCTTTCTTATGTTTGATGACATAAGGAAAGGACTCAATAAATTCTACCCACTTGGCATGCCTATGGTTCAGATTGGTTTGGCTCCTAATGTGCTTCAAAGATTCATGATCAGAATGTATAACAAATTCTTTAGGCCATAAATAATGTTGCCACGTTTCCAAAGTTCGAACTAGAGCATATAATTCTTTATCATAAGTGGAATAGTTCAAACTAGGCCCATTCAGTTTCTCACTAAAATAAGCAATAGGCTTTCCTTCTTGCAACAAGACACCTCCCAACCCAATACCACTAGCATCACATTCCAATTCAAAAGTCTTATTGAAATCTGGTAATTGGAGAAGGGGTGTGTGAGTTAACCTATCCTTCAAAGTGTTAAATGCAACCTCTTGCGCCTTCCCCCAGGTGAACGTAGCATCCTTCTTCGTAAGCTCGTGCAATGGGCCTGCTATGGTGCTGAAGTCCTTCACAAATCGGCGATAGAATCCAGCAAGCCCGAGAAAGCTTCGGACTTGCGTGACCGTGGTAGGAACCGGCCAACTGTGTATTGCCTCCACCTTGGCTTGATCAACTTCAATTCCCTGTGGTGTCACAACATAGCCAAGAAAAGAGACTCTATCTGTGCAAAAGGTGCACTTGTCAATGTTACCAAATAAGCGTGCATTGCGTAAAGCATTAAAAACAGCACGTAAATGTTCAAGATGTTCTTCTAGAGATGTGCTATAGATCAAGATGTCATCAAAGTAAACTACCACAAATCTCCCAATGAAAGCACGTAAAACTTCATTCATTAATCTCATGAAAGTGCTAGGTGCATTAGTGAGGCCAAAAGGCATGACCAACCATTCATACAAACCGAACTTGGTTTTAAACGCTGTTTTCCATTCATCTCCTAGCTTCATGTGAATTTGATGATATCCACTACGCAAATCAATTTTGGAGAAAATCATCGAGCCACTAAGTTCATCAAGCATATCATCTAACCTAGGGATAGGATGACGATATCTGATGGTAATGTTATTAATTGCTCAGCAATCTACACACATGCGCCATGATCCATCTTTCTTTGGAACCAACAGAACAGGAATAGAGCAAGGACTAAGGGACTCACGCACATAACCTTTGTCGAGTAATTCCTGAACTTGTCGCTGAATCTCCTTGGTCTCCTCCGGGTTGGTCCTGTATGGCGCTCGATTTGGCAAGGAAGCCCCAGGGATGAGGTCAATCTGATGCTCAATACCTCTGATTGGTGGTAGCCCAGGTGGCACTTCTTGTGGGAACACATCAGCATATTCCTGCAAAAGATTAGTGATAGTAGGAGGCAAAGTAGATGGTGTGTCGTGAAGTGAGAACAAAGCTTCTTTGCAAACAAACACATAACAGATTGTGGCGTCATCATTTAATTCAAGTAAATCAGATTTTGAAGCAAGGAAACAAGCACTTTTCAATTTTATGTCATTTTTCCCAACATGAGCAGATTTAGATTTGTTATTCGTAGGTTGAACCGATCCGTTCACATCACCACTGTCATTTTGAGCAGATTTCTTGTTTTTCTCCTTGCAAGCTCTAGCAACTTCATCCCTCAAAATAGCATCGGGGGACATAGGGTGCAAAACAAGCTTCTTCTCATTATGCATGAAAGAATATTGATTTGATTTACCATGATGCAATGTATCCTTATCAAATTGCCAAGGTCTACCAAATAACATAGAGCAAGCTTGCATAGGCACCACATCACAATCAGTGTAATCATGGTATGACCCAATTGTAAATTCCACTCGGACCATACGTGTTACCTTAAGCTTACCACTATCATTGAACCATTGGATGTAGTAGGGATGTGGGTGTGGAAGTGTTTTCATCCCAAGTTTTGCTACCATGGTGGCACTCGCCAAGTTGTTGCAACTTCCTCCATCAATAATAACGCGACACGATCATTCCAAAACTACACACTTTGTTTGGAACAGATTGTGTCGCTGGTTCTATTCAGCTTGAATCATTTGTGCACTCAAGATACGCCTCACAACAAGACTCTCGTAGTGTTCAGCATGTTCAGCCCCAATGTGTTCTTCATCATTATTCTTGTTTCCTGCATCTTGGGCAGCAAGCATGGCATATGTTTCATCATCTAAATAACTAGTTGATGAATACTCACCATTTTCTCGTACGATCAGCACACGCTTGCTTGGACAGTCCCTTTGTATGTGCCCAAATCCTTTGCATCGGAGACACTGGATGTCCTTCATTCTCCCAGTGGAAGCGACAGAAGAAGAAGTGTTGGCTGCAGCTTGGGTGGATCCTTTTGCTGTCTCGGTAGTACGGAAAGGTGCTGATTTTGATGTAGTTGTGGACTGCCGATTGGAAGCATCTCTCTGAAAATCATGTTTAGGGCCAGCGGCACTTGTGCGGGGCTGCCACGATGTAGTCCGACCTGCAGGAGTGTTATTTATTATGCGGCGTCCCTGCACTTCCCTTTCAGCCTTGCAAGTAAGATGAAATAATCGAGTGACATTAGTGTACTCCTTGTAAGCCAATATATCCTGAATTTCTCTAGTTAAACCACCCATGAATCGAGCCATCGCAGCCTCTTCATTTTCAACTAGACCACATCTCATCATGCCTATTTGTAGTTCTTGATAGTACTCCTCAACCGATTTGTTGCCTTGCCTAAGCTGTTGTAATTTATGCAACAAATCACGAGCATGATAGGAAGGAACAAAACGACTATGCATGATTATTTTTAAAGCATTCCAAGTTTGTGGTAAAATAGCTAGATTTTTAGTTTGATACTCATGCCACCAAACAGAAGCAAAGTCAGTGAATTCACTAGTGGCAGCTCTAACCTTTTTATCATCAGGAAATTCATGGAATGCAAATTTTTGATCTACCGACAGCTCCCAAGTCAGATATGCATCAGGATCATATTTCCCATCAAAAGATGGTATGGATAATTTAATCCTGCGTAGAGAATCATCGTTGTCACGTAACTCACGTTGTGGAGCTCGGCCAACCATACCGTGATAGTTGCGACGTGGTTGCCGTTGATACCTGAAAGATCCATCATCAAGGTCGGTATCCGCTGAATACTCTAGCTCGTCATATCTTGCGGTGCTAGCAATGGAGGTATGGCCGTCATCATCATGTTGTTCCCTCTCTCCGAGCCCAGCTTGTTCCATCCTCTCTAATCGCACATTGATTGCTGCAAGAGAGGTGTTAATAGCCCCAGCTGTTCTCTCTAATGTGGTCAGCTGGTTGTTGGCAAGAATCTGCGCCGCCTCTAATTGACCAATGCGCTCATTGGTGACTTGAACATCCTCATTGAGGGCTTCCGTGTGCAACCTTAGTTGGCGTTCGAAATGTTGAATGATGCCCCTCGTACGTGGTGAATGTGGAAGCGTCTCACTCACATCAGCTGACATGGTTAGTACAAAAGAAGTACAAAAGCAAGCAGATTAAACCTAGAAGTTGCTAGGAGATGGTAGGACACAAACAATTTCTCACTAGCAAGAAATCAAGCTCTTGCAAGTTCTTACCACACAATGCAGGAGGCGTCGGCAAACAGCAAGAACAACAACAAATGGTGACTGCCAACACAACCCGGTGGTGTTATAGATAATTTTATGGAGCTGTAGGTGGCTGCTAAAACAATTGCACAAAGGAACAGCTAGTACCACGCTAGTCACAGCAAGTTGAATAAACGTTCCGCGATGGTACTGTGCTGGTCCTAGTCCAAACCGTGATAGAGACGTGAGCCGTCACCCAAACGTAATCACCAAAATGCTCAAAACAGCAAGCTGAATTTCGAAACTTTGAAGCAAAGGTCACACAAAATGTCTTTCTTTTTTTTGTACTTGGAATCTTTATATAGAAAATTGAATTAGTGCGCCTCTTTTTTTTGTTTTTTTGGCCTGTGCCTTGTTTCTTGCTGATCTGTGCGGCTTTTGTTTTGCACTTGCCTTTTTCTCTCTTTGTAACTTCAGCTAGAGAATGAAAATGGAGATAGAACAATGTGCACGAACTCAAAACTCTAGCGGTAAAAACTTAGGACCAGCAACTTGACACAAAGAAGTAACCGTGAATTCAACAAGCCGAGAGCTAAGTAGCAAAGCAAAGGCACAAAATGTTTTTGGGATTTTTAGATCGAAACTTATCTTTGGGCAAAAGTGGACTGTAGGAAAAACAAAGAACAAAGGAGAAGGAGATCTCTCACCGATCAACCTGAAATGTGATACCACTTAATGGACCCGACGGGTATGGGGGAGCCCGATCTTTCGATGAGAGATGGGGGATGTGGTGAATTTGGTGGAAGCCGACGTTGGCTGCCCGACTACCACAACCAAGATGGTGTGGCGCCTTGAGCGACAAGTACACCGTCTCCTGATAACTACGATTTGGGGGTGGAGATCGACGTTGTGCTACCCGACTACAACAACCACAAGGATGCTGCGCCTTAGCGATAGTTACACCGACTCTGGTTGTTGCTGCTCTTGTCGTGCCAAGAACAGCCTTAAACCTGCAAGCAATCGAAGAACAAGCAAGAACAAGATGACAAGCAAACACTCACGGATATGATAGAAGTTGGAGTTTTGATTCAAGTAATCGGGCGGTCTAGCCGACACGCGCGTTTACAAGGAAGTAGCAGCAGCTAACTTACATCAAACAAAACCCGAGTTCTTTTGTGTCTACCACTTGCTTTTAAAGGGAAAACTAGAAACTTAGGATGGAGTCACGAGTGTTCTTCGGCAGTTTCTGGACGTTTCGTCTGTCCTCTGCCATTGATTCTTGATCCGTTGGAAAGCAGACGAAGAGACCTTTCCAACAAGTACTTATTTGCATTAAACAACCTTGGGAGTTGAAAGATATGCTCCATTTAATCTTGGATTTCTGCAGTTACAAGAGTCCCTTCGGGAGTACGAATATTTATTGCATTGTTGCCTTCTCCACTCCTAGCTGGTTCAATTCCTAAGCACTTAAGGATAATAAAGTCATCACAAGGCTTTAATAGTACCCCATTGGAAAAATAATTAACTTGAACAGCTAGGAATGAGTTCACCAGATAATTAAGTTCACGTGCATGGGCACGTGTCATTGGTCCTTGCTTAGGTGTAAGCGGTGAAGGGGCTGCTGTTGTGGTTGTATCAATGGCAGCGATGTCCTCATCAACTAGCATCGCATTCAAGTTCAAACATCTTATTGAAATTAGGTAGCTGTAGTAAGGGGGCATGTGTTAACTTATCTTTTAGGATAGTGAATGCCTCTTCTTGTGTCCTACCTCAGGAGAAAGGAATGCCCTTCTTGGTGAGTTCATGCAGCGGGGCGGCAATGGAACTGAAATCACGCACAAACCGTCGGTAGAACCCTGCAAGCCCAAGAAAACTCCGAATCTGCGTAACTATCGTCAGCGTGGGCTAGGATTGGATGGCATCAATCTTGCTGCCGTACACCTCAATGCCCTGCGGAGTAACAACATAGCCAAGAAATGAAACACATGGTGTGCAGAACTTGCATTTTGCCAAATTGCCAAATAAGCGGGCAGCGCGCAAAGCATCACAAACAGCACGTAAATGTTCCAAATGCTCTTCCATAGACTTTCTGTAAATTAGAATATCGTCGAAATAAACAACCACAAACAGTCCTATGAAAGGCCTCAAAACTTCATTCATTAAGCGCATAAATGTGCTGGGAGCATTATTCAATCCAAATGGCCTAACTAACCATTCATATAAGCCAAATTTTGTTTTAAATGTCGTTTTCCATTCATCCCTAAGTTTCATTCTAATCTGGTGGTACCCGCTACACAAATCAACCTTGGAGAAAATAACAGCACCGCAAAGCTCATCAAGCATATCATCAAGGCGAGGTATAGGATGGCGATAACGAATTGTGATTTTGATAATCACGCGACAATCAACGCACATGCACCAGGTTCCATCCTTCTTTGGAACAAGTAAAACAGGAACAGAGCAAGGGCTGAGAGACTCACGAATGTAGCCCTTGTCAAGTAACGCTTGGACTTGGCACTGAATCTCCTTTGTTTCATCGGGATTGGTACGGTACGGGGCGTGGTTGGGAAGTTGAGTGCCTGGAATGAGGTCGATCTGGTGCTCAATGCTGCGAATGGGAGGAAGACCTGGTGGTAACTCCTTTAGAAACACATCGGCATAGTCCTGCAAAAGCTTAGTAACAGCAGGGGGTATGTCCAAATATGGCGCATCATCTAGTGAAAACAGCATATGAGAGCATACAAGCGCATAGCAGGGCAGATTATCATCACGTACATCATCAAAATTAGATTTAGTGGCAAGCAAAATAGGAGCTTTCAGTTTAATTTCGTTTTGTATGTGCGGTTGCTGTTGTTGTTGTTTAGCTCTAGGGATGTCAACTTTTACAATCTGTTCAGGGCTCATTGGATGAAGAATTATTTTCTTGCACTTAAACATCAAAGAGTAATGGTTTGTGCGACCATGATGTAATATATCCGTATCATATTGCCAAGGCCTACCAAGCAGAAGCGAACATGGTTCCATTGGAACAACAACGCAATCAGCATAATCATGGTAGGACCCCATAGAGAAATGAACACGTACCGAGCGTGTTACCTTGAGTTTACCGCCCTGGTTAAGCCATTGAATGTGGTAGGGGTGTGGGTGTGGCCGCGTGGGAAGAGAAAACTTCTCCACCATCTCCGTGCTTGCCAGGTTGTTGCAGCTGCCACCATCAATAATGATGTGAATGGAGCGTTCTTGCACAATGCCTTTGGTATGGAACAAGGTGTGGCGCTGGTGCTGCTCTGGTTGTGCAACCTACGTGCTGAGTACGCATTGCACAACAAGACTCTCGTACTTGTCAGCATCCGTGGCATCCACATGTTCTTCTTTAGTTCCTGCAGCATTAGTGGCAAGCATAGCACATATGGTTTCTTCGCAATCACTAGCTAAAGAATACTCACCATTGTCACGGATAATCAGCGTGTGTTTGTTGGGACAGTCCCGTATCACGTGACCAAAACCTTTACAGCGATGGCATTGAATATCCTTGGTGCGTAAGGAGGCACCCTTTGTTGCTGGAAGTGGCACTGGATGTTTTGCTACTGCCTTGTCACGCGGAGTGCTGCTAGGTGGTGATGGCACTGCTGGGGGTGACACGGCAACCGTCTTAGGGCCTGAGTGGAACGACATGGTACGACCTGCAAAAGAGGTAGCTTGTGTCCCCGCATGTCGTCCCTGCACTTCACGTTCAGCTTTACAAGCAAGATGGAATAAACGAGTAATAGTAGTGTACTCCTTATAATCAAGCACATCCTGAATTTCACGGTTTAATCCACCCAAAAAATGTGCCATAGCTGCGTCATTCTTCTCAACTAAACCACAACGAAGCATACCAGTTTGCAGCTCCTGATAGTACTCTTCAACAGTGTGTGTACCTTGTTGTAAACACTGTAGTTTATTAAGCAAGTCGTGAGCATAATATGAGGGAACAAATCTGTGGCGCATAAGGACTTTTAAAACATCCCAAGTGGTAGGGATTTCAGTGGGATGTTTGTTGCAATGTTCGCGCCACCAAATAGAAGCAAAATGGGTAAACTCACTAGTAGCAGCTTTAACTTGATGGTGTGCAGGAAAAGCATGACATGCAAATTTTTTAGGAACAAGTCCATTTTTGGCCATCGAACTAAGGCTGAAGTTTGCTTTTGGCCATCGAACTCCAAAACCAGGAATCTTTTCCACTGAACTTTACAAACCATGTATAATTGACCACCAAGTCCTGTTTTGAATGGTTTCAGGTGGTTTTGATCGCCATGTTGGACTCCGCCGCCACATCACCCGCCACATCAGCTTGCTGACTCAGCTACAGTCCACATGTCAGGTCAGGGGCCCTCCTTATCTCTTCGTTAGGTCACTCGACAACGGCGCTGGCTCATTCGAATCCTACGACATCGCTAGGGTTTGAGGAGAGGGCGGCGGAAGGGACGGGATGGGAGCCATGGCCAGGTCGTCGAGCTCGTCTTCCTCGACAGGTACGCTTGGAAGTTTGGGTGAAGAGTCTCCAATCCTATACATTCATGGTCCCCTAGATTACTCACCGCCGATGATCTGCTATTGCGGGAACAAGGCGATGCGGTGGATTTCTTGGAGCGAAGCGAACCTAGGGTGACACTACTTCACTTGCTACCGTTGACGCTACGCCACGCCGCCCTCTGCCTTGTGCACCGATGATTTTAGGAACGAGATGTCGTCAGGTGACCTAACGAAGAGGTAAGGAGGGCCCCTGACCTGACGTGTGGGCCGCAGCTGAGTCAGCAAGACGATGTGGTGGGTGATGTGGCGATGGAGTCTAACGGGGCAGTCAAAACCACCTGAAACCATTCAAAACAGGACTCGGTGGTCAATTATACACGGTTTGTAAAGTTCGGTGGCCGAAGATTCCTGGTTTTGGAGTTCGATGGCCAAAAGCAAACTTCGTCCTTAGTTCGATGGCCAAAAATGGACTTGTTCCAATTTTTTATTAACAGCAAGTTCCCACTCAAGATAAGCATCAGGATCATATGTACCATCGAATTCAGGTATAGTGAGTTTAATCTTAGAGAAAAAATCATCCTGGTTACGTAGCCCACGACGATGTTCGTGCCGACGACGATGGGCCTGAGCGTCATGCTCGGTGTCACCACCATAATCAGTGTCACCCTGTAACTCACCAAATTGCTGGGACAACTCATCAAGTCGTGTCATGATGGTACCGAGTGTGGTGTTGGTGGTGGCTTGGGTTGTTCCTAATTCCTGGAGCACCATATTGGTTTCAATTTGTGCTGTTTCAAGCGGACCAAGGCGCTCGTTGGTGACGTGAATATCTTCAGTGAGGCCATCAATTTGTAGGCTCATTTGTCACTCAAAATGCTATATGATGCCCTCGGTACGAGGGGAATGTGGAATGACGTTTTCATCCTCTTGATCCCCCAAGGGTCCTGCCATAGTTAGTGCAAAGACAAGAGAAACAAAGAACAAAATAGTATGTCATACAGCTAGTGGAAAGGGTTGTGGATCAGGGCGCTCAAACTAAAAACCTTTATCAAGTTCTTACTCATTCTTACCATGCCAATAGGGGTGACCTGCAACCAGCGGTGCAACCACGAAGCTTGGATAGAGCGATTGCCAGAGGACACAACCTGCACGCTGTAGGTGTTTGTGGAGTTGTAGGAAGGTGTTGGTGTAAAGATTATGCTAACAGGTTCTCTAAGATTAAGAACTAACAAACAGTGAATTTATGTTGAGAACTATCTCAAGCCTTTGAATTGGATAATAACTTAAGTAGTCCGAAATTGTGTATTGAATAGCTAAGTATTCGATGCCTATTACAGGGTAAGAAGGAGGGTATTTATAGGCAAAAAGTCTAAGGAAAATACCTATTTACCTCTCAATTACAACCGACATAGTGGAAACTATTCGGTACCCTGAACAGGGTTAAAATGGTAAAATCTATCTGGAGTAGGTAGATAAGTCAAACATCTTATCAGATTAGAGTTTTCCACCGGAGCTTCATTGCTCGTGTAGGGCACCTTTGGATTGTAAGTCGAAGCACCCTTCGGCTTAATAGCTCCACCACCTTCGGGCATAAGCTTGGAGCTTCGAAGCCGATAAGTTATCTTGTCTATCAATCTCTATGTCCTGAAGGTGAAGTATTTTGCCCTAATAGTAGCCCCTCGAATACGATTCTCCGATTTTAACCTGTATAGTAGGAAAGCAGTATACACAAGGAATATTTTCATATTCAGAGACTTAGAGAAATTTGAAGGCGTTATAGTTATTCTAAGGGCCTTTGACCCCGAAGCACCCGGACAACAGCCTCGAACCAGAACAGCTTTGTGAATGCTTCGAGAGAAAGAGAACCGTTGCGGAGTCTAAACGTCGTAAGGAGCCATTAATCTGGAGATGTTATTCTTCAAGTAGCCGTTATGCTCTCGAAAAGGTAACGGTCGAAATTTACTGCGGACTCACACCGTTTTGCTTCCTGGGCGCACTTGCCAGCGACGGAAGTCGAACCTGCAATATGAATGCAATCGGAGCGCAACAACTATCGGGAGGCTATAAAGGGGAATCAGAATTCAGCAAGAACTTTTATCGTGCTTGACATCCGAAACTTACTCTCTTTAACCTCCAAATCTCTCAACTCCCCGAGTGATCGAGCCATGGCGAGGACCAGCCACACCGTGCCAGCGGCAGCGAGTACTTTGGCGCAGAGGCAGGCTTGGGTGGCTTCAGCGGTAGCGGCAATGGCGATAGCTCCAGGAGATGTTTGGCCCAAGAACCCTCGAGAGCTCCACCCTCCATCCAAGAAGAAAATCCCCTAAAGCTTCCTCATCGGCCAGTCTACAAGCACCGCGGAGTCCATCGAAGAAGCTGTGGACGGGATGTTAGGGCCCGGAATGAGAACTTGGGTCCCCGGAATAGAGTCGACCCCGAGGCCACAAAGCGGAGAAGTTGTAGTCTTTGAAGCATTCTTCGAAGTGGGTCTGGGGCTCCCTGCCATCAACTTTTTATCAAAGGTACTAGAAATGTTTCATATTACCTTGCCTCAACTGTCTCCCAATGCCATCGCACGATTGGCCATCTTCGAATGGGCGCTTGGAGCTGAAGGATGCAAAGGACGATCAGAGGTCTTCGCCGCCACCCATGAGGCTATCTGTCAGCCGAAGCAACAAGATGGCCCCAGAGACACCAAGGTGATAATAGCCTTCGGAAGTGTTAACTTCCAACTATGGAGGGAGCACTCTCAGCACTTTCCAACGAAGGCCATCAACGACTAATGGTACACCAACTGGATCCTTTGGTGGTTCTACGTCGAAGTCAGAGAAGACTCCCCCTTCACAGGACTTCTTCAAGAAATCTGGTTTCGGAAGGAGGCGGAAGTCACCCCAAACCCTAACCTGCTCTCAACGCGGCTAGGGCTATTAACTTCAACTGCTAGTCGCATGAGCATGCAGGACCTGGCCGAAGAGTATATCGCGCTCGAAATTCCACCTCTTGAGGTTGACTGGCCGATAGCGTTCCAAAACGCTTCGGAGGGTGAGCTCCAAAGTCTAGGTAGGCCTTTGAATTTCCTGCAATAATATGTTAGAAGAAAAATAACATACTTATAATATGCTACCTTTTTCAGCGGCTCCACTAGCATTAGCTCTGGAGCAGATAACAAGAGCCACCGAACGAGTGCTCAGAGCCCCTACGGTGGCCGAAAGGCAAAAAAGAATAGAGCTCGTGGGGACCTGGGAACGTTCCAACAGAGTATGGGGGGCCCTCAGAATGGTGCCTCCTCCTTTGCCAGACTTCAACCCAACCGGAGCAGCCCCTCGGAAAAGAAAAGCCGTCGCTGAGCCCTCAAAGAAAGCCGGCAAGACCCCCATTAAGAAAGGGGAAAAGGTAGTCAAAATTTCTCCTCAGCTGACCCCGACATCGTCTGCTTTATCCCTGGGCATTCAGAGCTCAGCTTCGGATGACTCTGGGAACAAAGGTTCTGAAAGCAAGGGCTCCAATGCCCAAATGGCAAAGGACTTTGAGAACTATCTTCTTGATGACAGTGAAGACGAAGCAGTGGCCACAACCAGAGCTTCTGCTCGAGAGGCTGCGGAGGTGGACATGGCGCACACTCCTGCACCTGTCGCTACGAGTTTGGAGTTGGAAACAGCTATCCCCAACTCACCCGTGGCTGGGGTGATAACAACGGAGGTCGAGCCACCGGCAGCAACTACACCAGAGAGGACTTCGGGGGACGACCTCGATGAGATTCTCCGGCTGTACGAAGTATTGGAGGACCCTACAATTTTACCAAAAGGTGCCACCGAAGGTAGACTTCGAACTTTTTCCTTTGTCAATTCCTGTAATAGTTATTACCCGCAAATGTTCATCAAGTACCTCAATGTTGTAGGTGCATCGAAGAGTAACGTAGCTCCGGCCACAGACGAAGCTCCAGCTTCTCCCAGAGTTGCGGCTCCAATGGACACCATGGCTCCGGCAGTTGGAGCCATCTCCGTCGAAGCGGTTCCGGCCAAAGGGACGCCAGCCGAAGGAGGATCTATCTCCGCCGAAGTCGCTCCTCCAGCCTTCGTACCAGGAAGGGGAAAAAGCTTGATGAGTCTTGGACTCCCTCCTGCCCTGATGACAACACCTTCTTCCAATGAGCCTTCGGTGAGTAACTTAGAAGAAGAGGCGACTGCAGATGACCGCTAGGCTTTGTCCTGGCTCCCTTTGTTGGCTCCCTTCTTGGAGCAATGAATGGGCCTCCGGGCGCTTCTGGAGCCCTTGGTGGAGAAAGGCCAAGAAGTCGTAAACTCCGACTTGGTCTCCATCTTTAGCGAAGCCAGAGCCCTGGAGCTTAATCTAGCCCTCGAAAGGGCCGCCCTTCAGGTATACAAAGTACCATAAATATTTTAATTGAAAAATGTAACTACTTGGTACTTACTTGCTCTTCTTGCAGCAATTTGTCCTTGCTAGAGCGGCAGCAACTTCCAACGAAGTCGAAACCAACCAGCTCAAGAGGAAGGTTACCACCCTCCAATCCAGACTCAAAGACTCCGAAGACAAAACACTTTAGTTGGAGGAAGAGCTCCTTGAAGAATGGAGGGCTAGGGCCACCACCGACGAAGCCCTCCAGCTCGAAGAGTAGAGCAGCAATACGCTCCAAACTTCGGCCCAAAAAGCCAAAGTCGAATGCGTGGTGCTCCGAGCGGAGGTGGAGAAGCTCCGGCAGGCGGCAGCTACTTCGAGCGCTCAACTGGTAGAACTCCAAGGCTCGCTCAAACAGGCGATGGCTCAGAAGAGCAGCTTTCTTTCCAGAATGGCTGAAGTATCTGCTACTGCTGCGGGGCTGGAGGCGGTAGAGATGAAGAATACTACAATAGCGGAGCGTACCTTGGATTCCCTTCAGGGTACGTTGGAATACTTCGGCACCATGTGCCCTTCATCTTCTACTGCGGCGAGCGAGCCCCTCGACCGGAAGCTGAAGATGATTCAAGTGGCGACGTCACTGATGATGGGCTCCGGTGTCTGGTACTGAGAGATCTCCGGACAATGTGCTAGAATCGGAGTCCTTCGTCACCTTAGATCCCTTGGGATTTACGTCGCTCCGGTTGGGGGTTCGACACCCTCAGGCTTCGCCGACAAGGGCTTGTTGCGTCCTTCACAGGATGTAGCCTCAGCTTGGGAAGCTTTCCGGTCAATCTGGAAAACAGACCACAAGGCTGTAGCCAAAGCTTGGATCGACGAGGCCCGTCGGCAAAAGCAAGCGCAAAAAAGGCCTCCGCTTCCAGCTTCGCTAGCTCCGACACCTCCTGCTCCACCGACCGACCCGCAGGTCTAGTCTTATAGGGCGCTTAAATATGTATTAGAAATCTTTTAAAGCCCCTTGGATTAATGAACGAAAAGTTTATAAACGAGGAACTTGTTTGAATGTTTATTCTTTTAGGTTTTGACATGTCCTTCGGAGCCTGACTTCGAAATACTGGAAATTAACGAAGGGCTCCATCTGCAGTGGTCAGTCCTTGAAAGCTTAAGGCCTTACCACCGCTCACGCTTCTCTGTTCCTCGCAGAGATCAAGGAGAGATAGCACCCGAAGTTTGCCACGAAGTCTTAACTTATATCAATGAAGAGGAAAGGGAAAAACATCTTCATCCTCCGAGTACATAGATTGGTCTAACTCGGAGTATCAGGCTGAAGACCCTGCAGAGGCTAGCTCTGCAAGGCTTCTGACTTGGGCCGAACTTCAAGAGGAGTAGAAAAAACTGCGAGCTTCGAAGAAGAAAAGAAGCACTCGACCTAAAAAGACAGTCTCGACGACTTCGAGCTCCGGAGGTCGAAGTAGCCTTAGAAGTAGTTCTAGAGGTCGGATGGGTCTCAGATTTTATCTAGGTTTAGACCAAAATTTCTCTTGATGTAAAAGTATGATTATTCAATTAATATGAATTGCTTCGAAAGCATCTTGCTGTTCCTTACTGTTGTGGGAAAATATTTCATCATCAGAGCCATTGTTGCAACAAGACAGAAGATGATGATTAAATCAAAGGTTTCCAGCATATAACTCCGAGAATATAGTGGATCAAGTTCGAAGTATGGAGGCGAACTCTAGTTCAGAGTATATATTCGAATTTGGACCTTTCCGAGGGTTTCCGTGCCAGCTAAGATGGAAGATTTATCTTCTTTCTCATTAGATTAGTCTTTTACCATTTTAGCCCTATTAAGGATACCAAATAGCTTCCACTATGTCGGTTGTAAAAGAGGGGTAAAAGGGTCTTTTCCTTAATGTTTGGGCCTATAAATACCCCCATTTTACCCTGTAATGGGGGGAGAATACAAGTTATTCAATATACATCTTCGATCTGTGTTAATCTATTATCCTTTCGGAGGCTTGAAATAGTTTACTTCACAAACACTTCGTTTGTTAGTTTCTAACCTTCAGAAACCTGTTAGCGTAATCTTTTACGCCAACAGTTGGCGCCGTCCGGTATCTAGTTTCAAGCAGAGGGATCGAAGCTAGCCCCACTCAGATAACTGCGTTGCAAAGGATGGCTCCCCCAGAGAATTTAAAGCAAGTGCAAAAGCTGACTGGTCGTCTTGCAGCACTTAGCAGGTTTTTGGCAAGGTCTGCGGAGAGAAGTTTGCCCATCTTTAAAGCATTGAAGGGGTCCGAAGATTTTGCATGGACACCAGAGTGTCAAAAGAGCTTCGAAGATATTAAGAATTATCTCAGTAACCTCGCTACACTCACGGTGCCTACTGCGGACGAAACCCTACTCCTCTACCTTGCGGCTACTGGCTCTGCTGTCAGCGCAGTTCTTGTCAGAGAGATGGATTTCAATGGGAAACTGGTGCAGAACCCAGTATATTTCGTGTCCGAAGCATTGTCCATAGCAAAAACAAGATATTCCGAGCTTGAGAAGTTCACTTATGCTCTGATAATGGCTTCGAGGAAGTTGAGGCATTATTTCTTAGCGCATAATGTAATTGTACCAACTTCGTATCCTTTGGGGGATATGCTCCGAAGCAAGGATTCCACTGGAAGAATTGGGAAGTGGGCCGTTGAATTGGCACCCTTCGGCATATCCTTTGTGGCAAGGACAACAATTAAGTCACAAGTGTTGGCAGATTTTGTGGCAGAGTGGACTCCCCCTGCAGTGTGGGCTCTGGAGAAGCCAACTGAAGGGATTTGGACTATTTACTCTAACGGAGCTTTCCAAGCATCCGGAGCAGGTGTTGGAGCAGTGATAATTTCGCCTTCGGGGCAAAAGGCAATGTACTCCGCAAGACTAAATTTCAAGTCTACCAATAATATCGCGGAGTATGAAGGGATTTTACTAGGACTTTGAAAGGCACGTGCTCTAGGGGCTACAAGAGTTGTTATTAAGACCGATTCACAGATTGTAGCAAGGCACATAGACAAGAGTTTCCAAGTTCGGCATCCACAGCTTGCTAAGTACTTAGAAGAAATTCGTAAGATCAAAGCAGCATTTAAAGGGATTTCAATTCGGAGTATACCCAGAGAAGAAAATGTGCAAGCTGGTATCTTAGCAAAAGCTGCAGCCGGAGCTATGGACATACCAGAAGAGGCTTTTTATGAGGAACTCAGTACACCTTCGGTGCCACAAATTCCTTCTGCAGAAATCCTATGCATTCCAAGTACAAATTGGAGAAATTCAATTATGGAACTGTTGCAACAAGGAGGAACAAGCTTGTGTGAGGAACCACAACTTTCAAGGTTAAAGCTTAGAACCCGGAATTATTGCATAATCAACGGTATTTTGTACAAGGCCAGAGTATGTTCCCCTCTACTCCGATGTATATCTCAAGCCGAAGGTCAAGATATTCTTCGAGAAATTCATGAAGGACTTTGCGGTAGCCATCTGGCCCCTCGAGCTTTGGCAGAAAAAAACACTTCGCCAGGGGCTTTATTGGCCTACAATAGTAGCTGATGTGGAGAGCCTAGTCCGCACCTGCCAAGGATGTCAGTGGATGGGACGACAGAGTCATCGCCCACCAACAGCTCTACAAGTTATTGCTCTAGTATGGCCCATGGCCAGATGGGGTATGGATTTTATTGGCCCCTTCCCAGTAGCAAAAGGAAATTTGAAGTTTGCAGTGGTAGCAATCGAATACTTTTCAAAGTGGGTCGAAGCAGAGCCCCTAACAACTATCACTTCAAATAATGTCCAAAATTTTTTCTGGAAGAATATTATATGCCGGTTCGGAGTGCCTCAGCAGCTGACAGTGGATAATGGAACACAGTTCAATGCAGAACCCTTCAGGAAATTCTGTGAAGATCTAGGCACCCAACTATGTTTTGCTGTAGTAAGACATCCTCAATCTAATGGAGCTGTTGAAAGAGCCAATGGTAATATCTTGTCAGGGCTGAATCGAAGAATAGTGGGATTGACAAAAGGATTGTGGACCGAAGAGCTCCCAAAGATCCTATGGTCCATCCGGACAACTCAGACAAGGTCTACCGGCTTCACTCCTTTCAGACTATTATTCGGAGATGAAGATATGACACCAACGGAGCTCAAAGGAGGATCCCTTCGCAGCACTGAACCGGAAATAGAAGCGGAAAGACAAACTTCGCTTGATTTAACAGAAGAGACACGATTTCGAGCTGTTGCAAATTTGTCAAAGTATCAACAGCAGACAAAGACTTGGTTCGACCCGAAGGTCAAGATTAATGAACTTAGGCCGGGTCATCTCGTTTTGCGAAGTATCATAGCGCCAGGGAAATTAGGAAATAAGTGGGAAGGTCCATATTTAATTGTTCGCTCAGGGCATCCTGGTTCTTTTAAGTTAGCTAATTTGGAGAGTGATGAGTTAGCGCATAAATGGCATGCGGAGCACCTGAAGCGATATTTCGCATAGGGCTCCTTGTAATCATTTGTAAACACCTTTCAAATCAATAAAGCATATGGTTCAGATAATGCCTACCCCTCATAAACTTCCCACTTCTAGTGGACGCACTGGAATAGCGGAGTTGACCGAGAGGGAAGTGTCATTAATTTGAATCATATTTTTCAGACTTCGGACCACTGGTCCGAAGATTCCGACGAAGTGGGAAAGCCACTGAAAAATGCAGAGTCCAAGCAACCGGCTTGAAGACATCCGTAAAAAGAGTCCAAAGAGACCAAATAATGCGGAGTCCAAGCCACCGGCTGGAAGACATCCATAAAAAGAGTCCAAGGAGACCAAATAATGCGAAGTCCAAGCCACCGGCTTGAAGGTATCCGTAAAAAGAGTCCAAGGAGACCACTGTGAATTCCAAACCACCGGTTTGATAGAATTCGCAAAAAGAGCCGAAGGAGGCCAAAACAAAAAGAGTTTGAGCTCATGAGCTTCGAAGATCTGTGAAAAAAGTCCAAAGTGACAAATCGTTTGGGACACTGAAGTGTCCGGGAAATTGTCCAAAGTGATTTCTTCCAAAACACAAGGTACTAAGTTACCAATCTTCAGACTCCAAGTAGTCGGAGACATTTTACAAGATTTTAATCAATCTTTAAATTGCTGAGGGGCTCCGAGTCCCCAAAATTGTACTCCTAAGTTTTTCTTTGCGCCTAACCATCTTTGAATATAGTTCAAAGTTGCTTACGCCCAAAGAGGGGCTGGGAAATAGGGAGACAATTTTAAATCGATATTTATTATTCGAACAAATTATCATTACATCATGAAAAATCAGTATCTATTCCGAGAAGGAATCGAAGACCCCTTCGATCTCTAGAGCTAGGGTTGGAACGATTAGTTCCAAAGCCAGGAGTTCTAACAACTTTACGTTTAACTCTCCTGCCTCCCTTCGAAGCTCTAAAGTCTTTTTGTTCTTGTTGAAGCTCGGCCCATGTTCGGAGTCGTTCAGGGCTCCTTTCCCAGCTTCCAAGTTCTTTAGGCTTTTTACCCTGAGCTGCATCTTCATCTTCGGACCATGCAATGTCTTCGGAAGATGAAGTTTCCAAGTTAACTTCTTTTTCTTCTTCTTTAATATAAGATAATATATCTTTGCTTACTTCGGGCGTAATCGCACCGGAGTTATCTCGAGGAACTAAAAATCGAGGGCGCTTGTGAAGATTTAAAAGATCGAAGGTAGCCCATAGTAGGTGGAGTTCTACGTTAAGGTTTAACACTTCGACATCTTCCATATGAGGCGAAGTCTAAAAACACGATAATAAATTTTCATTCATAAATGTACAAAAGCATGATTGTTTACATAGTCAGGATCCTAAGGTAAATCTAGACCTGCGGGTTTGGCGGAGGCTGGCTGCTCGAAGCTTGCAACCGAGCATGCTTTTGGCGTTGCCCTTCATCAATCCAAGCCTTGATCGTAGTATGACCTTCGGCTCTCCATGAAGCTTGGAAGGCTTGCCAGGCAGCGGCCACGTCTTCGGAAGGATTGAGAAGCTGATTTTCGTCGAAGGTAATGGGAGCCGCCTCTGCGTTCGGAGTTATAGCTATTCCCAGATCTTCGTAGTAGCGAAGTATGCCGATAGCAGCCACTTGTCCGGAGAGTTCTCCATATCGAATGCCTGCCGTCTTCATCGTCTTCGCAGCTCCTTGGATCATTTTTAGCCACCGAAGCAAGGAGACGTTGTCATTTGAAGGAAGTGTCCCAGTAGTACCGAAGTACTCTAGAACACCTAGAAGTTGGTTCATGACCTCCGCAGCTACCTTCTCCGACTTCAGCTTGTCTTCAAGTAAAGCTTCCTTCGCCGAAGTCAGCTCCTCTACCACGGCGGAGAGCCTAGCTGCCTCTGTAACTAAAGAATTTTTCTGAGTAAGCAGGTTGCTAGCCTCCTCTGCAGCTTTGGCTTTTTCCTCTTGGAGCTTGACAAGTTCAGCCCCCGTCGTAGCATGCTCCGCCCGCATCTTTTCTATTTCCGCCCGAAGCACAATTTGTTCTGCTTCGAGCTCTTTCTTTGCAGTCTCCAAGCTTTGCCTGGCCCTTCGCTCTGCTGAGACCATGTCGTCTAATTGGGAAACTTGACCTTTGGAAATATTAAGATTTCTCTGAAGAGTGGTAATTTCCTCTCGAAGGCAAAGGCTTCCGCGTTCATTTGAAATGTTCGCAGCTCGGGCCAAGACTATTTGCTGCAAAGAGGAAAAACCAAGGTGAGAAATTATTTGTATATAAGATTAATTTTGTTTTGCAGATACTTCGTACCTGGTACGCTGCACGCTCCATAGCAGCATTGAGCTCCGAACCCTCAGCCTTGCTCAAGATGGCCACCAAGTCTGTCTCCCCGACTTCGTGGCTAGCTCGATCCAAAGGCTCGAGCAAAGTCCGAAGTCCGGTTCTTCGTTCCAAGAAAGGAGCTAGAAGAGGGAGCATAGACAAGGCCCTCCGGTCGTCTTCGTTCGGCGAGGGGCCGGAGCGTTGTGCCGTATCTTTTGAAACTTCAGCAGACTGACCCCCCTCTGTAGATTGGCTTCCGTCTGTTGATTCAGACGGAGTTGATCCTGAGCTCGGAGTAGGGAGGGGGTCCATCTTGCCTTTACCTTTTCCAGGTCCCGTTTGAGCGACTTCTGGAATTGGCTCCGAAGTAGCCGAAATCCTAGGATTGGTATCTTCGGGAAGACCTTCTTCCACAGAAGTAGATCCTGTTGAAGCAAAGGTATTATACATTGTATAATTTTTTAAAAAAAGAATAAAAGAATTATGTGAAGTTTACCTCCGAAGTCTTGTCGGCGGGTGAGCATCGGACTGCTTGGCGGGTCAAAGGCTACTCCAAAGTATTCATCGGAGTCAGAATTCACAGTTAAATCTTCGACTGTTGGAGCCTCTTGGGGAGCGGTCGCCGTTGCTTCACCCGGAATCGAAGTTGATTCTATAGCAACTTCGACTCCACCTTCGTCCATAGGGGCTTCGTTTCGCGTTAAGTCTTCTTGTGCAACCGAAGTCCCCACTTGCCCAAGGTTGCCTTGAGACTCCGGCACGCTCGCAGCATCATCAATGTTTGCATTTGTTTGGGCTGCATCCTTGTCAATCATGTCAACAAGCATTCTACCTTCATCCTCCAAGGAATCGGAGGCCGAAGCTATTGGGCTTAGAGGCGCCGCAGTTTTTGGCTTTTGGGCTACCTTCTTCGTTGGGGTCTTGGCAGAGGTCGAGGCTCCAACTTCGGCCTTCCTTTTCTTAGGCCCTTGATCCGAAGGCACCCAATCCAAAAGAGGAGGCGGAACGACTTCGAGTAGCCCCCATACTCGGTTGGACCGCTCCCAAGTCCTAGAATTTTCTCCGAAGTCCGCACAATCTGCTCCGAAGTCATAGGAGCTGAAGAAGATGAAAGATGAGTTAACAATGATTATTTCTTCGAATAAATATATATGAAACATATGTTGTTTTCGAAGTTACCTGCAGGGCTTGAGCTCGAAGAAATCTTGCGGAGGCCGCCCTCCGGATTTTCCTCGAAGATGATTGGCCAGTTGGCCATCAGAGGGGGGATCTGAAGTCCAATGAATTCTTCTGCCAAATCCCTCATACTCAGGCGATGGCTGATGCGTTGAAGAAGGCTAAGGCGAGCATCAAGCTGACCTAGATCCGGATGGACAAGTGCTTCCCTCCGGAAGTTTATGTCTCGAAGAGGACCAGCTAGACGACTCCCTGCCTCAACTTCGGCGTAAAACCATCGGAGGATCCAGTCAGTGTACCACCTGGCATTGATGGCCTTGGCTGGAAACCGAAGAGCGTACTCATCTCGAAGTCGGAAGTTGATACTCCTGAAGGCCACCACCATCTTCTCACCTCCGGGGCCTACGAAGGTTTTTGGCTGGCATGAAGCTCGATGTAAAGCTGCGAAGATTTCTACTTTGCCTTCACATCCTTCGGCTCGCAACGCCCACTCGAAGATGGAGAGGCGTGCTATTGCATTCAGAGAGAGCTAGGGGAGAGTGACATGGAATAAATCCAGTACCTCATCTAGGAAGTTGACAGCCGGAAGTCCCAATCCAGCTTCGAAAAAAGCTTCGAAAACGACTACTTCTCCAGGCCTTGGCGAAGGGATAGATTCCTTTCCAGGTTTGCGGATAACTATCTCTGAACTAAACTTGCCCTCTATTGTAGCCACGAGCAACTCCCTCTTGCAGGTTGAAGGTCCCAATTGAAAGGATTGATCCACATACTTCGTCGACGCCGGGAAGAGATCATGAGGATCATCGCGTTGGGGATTTCTCCCTGGCACCGCCATTGCTGCTACTGTAGCCGTTGGAGTCGCCGTCACTGATGTCGCCGCCACCGCAGCCTGCTGCCGAGCCAAGGCTGAAGCCGCTCCAAGAACCTTGAAGCTGGTTTTCGCCATGGGATCGCACGAGTTGCTTGAGAGGAAAAATGGACGCTAGGGTTTGTCTGCTGGGTTGTTTGCATGAAAGCGGTGAAAAGGTACTCGAGAAGGGGCTGGGCCCTCTATTTATAGCCCAGGCTATATTTTTTACCATTTGTATCTGCCGTTTCGCATTCTTAACCGTTATTTGTTGTGGATTGACGCATCGCGTAACTTCCGTTAGAAGAAAAAAGCCAACGGCTATTTCTTCTAAGCCTTAAAAAGTTTTCGGGCTTCTCAAGTTAATTCTAAGATAGTTCGAATGTAACTTTCTTAGAAGTTGATTCGAAGTTTTGCATCTCCACGTATTTCGGAGGTGGATTAAAACTCTTAGCCTCTGCGCATGATTATTTTTCTTGCGTATACTGTTCTCCTAACATTACAGGTCTAGCGGAGAAGCGTATTTGAGGGGCTACTGTTGGGGGAAAATATTTCATCCTCAGAGCCATTTTTGCAGCAAGACAGAAGCTGATGATTAAATCAAAGGTTTCCAGCATATAACTCCGGGAATACAGTGGATCAAGTTCGAAGTATGGAGGCGAACTCTAGTTTGAAGTATATCTTCGAATTTGGACCTTTCCGAGGGTTTCCTTGCCAGCTAAGATGGAAGATCTATCTTGTTTCTCATTAGATTAGTATTTTACCATTTTAGCCCTATTAAGGATACCGAATAGCTTCCACTATGTCGGTTGTAATAGAGGGGTAAAAGGGTCTTTTCCTTAATGTTTGGGCCTATAAATACCCCCCATTTTACCCTGTAATGGGGGGAGAATACAAGTTATTCAATATACATCTTCGAACTGTTTTAAGCTATTATCCTTTCAGAGGCTTTAAATAGTTTACTTCACAAACACTTCGTTTGTTAGTTTCTAACCTTCAGAAACCTGTTAGCGTAATCTTTTACGCCAACACTTACTCTCCTACCCCTCCTTGTGGGTGGGGCACCGTACGCACTGCAATAGGGTCCGCCGGACACAATGATTTCCACAACAATCTGATGCTTCATACAACACTTAGTAATTATACTTTTCTTTTTCGTAGAGTTCTTCGGACTATACGTTCATATTATGATGTTTGTATGTTTCAGAGCTGAATTTATACTTGCAAGCTCCAATACTAGTCGCTTAGGACTTTAAAAGTGTCTCATTGGCTGGATCCTTGAAACTTTATTGCTTGGTCACCTTCGACTCTTTTATAGATGCTTCAAACCCGGAGGCTGGAAATCTGCTCTTTTAAAGTCCTTAGACTCTTCTATGGATCCTAACAAGCCGGAGCCTAGAATCCGTAGGCTGGCAATGGAGTCCTTGAACCAATGGTTCGAAGGCCGTTGCCCGGGTTCTTAGAAAGATGCTTGACTCCACAAGCATCTTCGTTCTCCTGATGCGTCCACCAGGAGCAAGGGATATTCGAAGAGCAAACAAGATTCGAACCTCCACTTTTATTTAGAAAGGAACTTTTACAATTGATTACAAGGAGCCCCTAAGCGTAATAACGCTTAAGGTGCTCCACATGCCATGCATGCTTCAACTCTTCCCCTTCTAAATTAGCTAATTTAAACGATCCACGGTGCCCTGAGCGTAGGATAATATATGGTCCTTACCATTTATTTCCTAGCTTCCTCGAGGCTATTACACTTTGCAAAACTAAATGACCTGGCCTAAGCTCATTCAACTTTATCTTCGGGTCATACCATGTTTTTGTTTGGTCTTGGTACTTCATCAGATTGGCGACAACTAGAAGCCTTGTTTCTTCTGACAAGTCTAGCGAAGTGTTTCTCTCATTTCATCTCCAGGTTCTACTACACGAAGGGATCCACCCCTGAGCTCCGTAGGAGTCATGGCCTCATCTCCAAATAGCAGCCTGAATGGGGTAGAGCCTATGGACCTAGCTTGAGTTGTCCGAATGGACCATAAAATCTTAAGGAGATCTTCGGCCCATAGCCCCTTGGCAACCCAACAATCCTTCGATTAAGACCGGAGAGAATATTCCCGTTGGCTCGCTCGACAGCTCCGTTGGATTGTGGATGGTGAACTCCTGCGAAGCATAACTTGATGCCTAGTCTTCACAAAATTCTTTAAATGTCTCAGCTTCGAACTGGGTTCCATTATCCACAGTTAGCTCCCTTGGTACTTTGAACCTACATATAATATTTTGCCACAAAAATTTTTGCACATTTCTTGAAGTGATAGCAGTAAGGGGTTCTGCTTCGACCCACTTAGAAAAATATTCAATCGCTACCACTGCAAACTTCAAGCTGCCTTTTGCCATTGGAAAAGGGTCGATGAGATCCATTCCCCATCGTGCCATTGGCCATATCGGGGCAATAACTTGAAGTGGTACTGGTGGACGGTGGCTCCATCTTCCCATCCACTAGCATCCTTGACAGGTTCGAACCAACTCCTTCGCATCTCTTACAATTGTCGACTAGTAGAGCCCCTGCCGAAGTGTCATTCCTGCTAGAGCACGGGGGGCTAGGTGGCTTCCACATAAACCTTCGTGAATGTCCCGAAGTATATCTTGGCCTTCGGGTTGTGAGATGCACCGGAGTAGAGGAGAACAAACTCCGGCTTTGTACAACACTCCATTGACAAGCTTATAATTTCGAGCTCTTGCTTGCAACCTTCGGAAATCCGGACCTTCTGATGATTATGTGCTATTTTGCAAGACATCCATTATCGGAGCCCGCCAATCTGTAGCTGGGATGCAAAGGACTTCTGCTGAGGGTAATTGATTTAATGAAGGCTTGACTAGTTCTTCATAGAAAGCACCCTCCGAGAGGTCCAATGCTCTGGCTGCAGCCTTCACTAGAATGTCTGCAAATTGATTATTTGTTCAGGGGATACTTCAAATAGAAAATCCTTTGAATGCTGCTTCCACGAAGCCATTACTAAAGCATAAGCAAATTTCTCGAGCTCGGAGTATCTTGTCTTTGCTCAGGACAAAGCTTCTAAGACGAAATAAACTGGGTTTTGCACCATCTTTCCCTTAAGCTCAACTTCTCTAACCAATACTGCACTTACTGCGGAGCCCGTTGCTGCAAGATAAAGAAGGAGAGTTTCTTCCGGGAGGGGTACAGTAAGTATGGACAGGCTTCTGAGGTACTCTTTGATATCATCGAAGCTCTTCTGGCACTCCAACGTCCAGTTGAAACTTTCGGACCCTTTTAGAGATTTGAAAATTGGAAGGCTTCGTTCGGCTGACCTGGCCAGGAATCTGCTGAGTGCTGCGAGCCGTCCTGTTAGCTTTTGGACTTGCTTCAAATTTTCTGGTGGATCCATTCTTTGCAATGCACTTATCTGCATTGGGCTAGCTTCGATTCCCCTACTCGAAACTAAGTACCCTAGCAGTTTTCCTGCTTGCGCCCTGAATATACATTTTTTAGTGTTGAGGCGGACTCCACATGCTCGGAGGCTCTCAAACATTTCAGCTAGGTCTAGACTATGCTGGTGCTTTACAGCACTCTTTATTACAATGTCATCCTTATAGGCTTCGACATTTCGGCCTATTTGGTGACCTAGAGCGTTAGCTATCAAACGTGAGAATGTGGCTCCAACATTCCGTAAGCCAAAAGGCATTCTTACATAACAAAATACTCCGGATGGGGTTATGAAACTTGTCTTGGCTTCGTCTTCGTGCTTTAGCCAAACTTGATGATAACCGGAGTAAGCATCGAGGAAACTCAGCAATTCGGAGCCAGCCGTAGAATCCACCAGCTGGTCTATTTGGGGCACAGGGTAGGGGTCTCGTGGGCATGCTTTATTTAATGATGTAAAATCGATGCACAAGCGCCATTTGCAGGAGCCCTTTTTCCTGACAAAAACAGGGTTAGCCAACCACTCCGTGTGGGCTACTTCCCTGATGATGCCAGCCCTTAACAATTTTTCCACTTCTATCTTGGCGAGGTCTGCCCTCTCTGCAGACAGCTTACGGAGTCCCTGGTGTACTGGCCTAGCCTTCGGGTTGACAAGCAGGCTATGCTCGATGATACTCCGATCAACCATGATGATGTATTCATCAGTGGAGGCAAAGATGTCCAAATTTTGCTTGACTACTTGCAACGAGGCAGCTATCTCCGGAGATAGCCCCTTGCCGAACTGTATTGGGTACTCTTTGCCATCTTTCAGAATTATTTTCATGACGACATCACCTTCCGGGCTTGGCTTGAGGGAAAGGCCCTTCGAAGAGTTCGAAGACTCTGGAACCTCCTCGGTATGCTCCGTCACATTGTGTACTTGCCGAGGGTCCAATGGCTGGTCGTGGCCATACTCCATCCTTTGTGCTACAACTTGGTCTCCTAAAATAGTGAGAACTCCACCTTGCGTGGGCATCTTGAGACATAGATAGTTGTGATGTTCTATAGCCCCAAACTAGTTCAGCATCCCCCGTCCGAAAATTGCGTTGTAGGCATATGGGGCATCAACGACGTCGAACATCACCTCTTCCACCTTGGCCAAGGGCCCCTCTCCGAAGGCAACCTCGAGGCCTATTTGGCCGAGGGCATCGAGAGGCGGACCTGCGAAACCTTGAAGTGGCCGGGCCGCCGGAAGTAAATGCCTCCGAGGTTTGCACATCTGATTGAAGGCCTGGACAAAAAGTATGTCTGCGGAGCTCCCGCCGTCCATCAGGAACCTTCGAACTTCTAACCCAGCTATATCTACTGAAATGACCAAGGGGTCAGCATGGGGGAACTTCACCCCCACAGCATCATTGCCAGTAAAGGAAATAGGTACATGAGACCATTCGGGCATTCCCTCTACGGAATGCGAGGTCCCTATGTGTCCTACTTCGCGTACGTATTCTCACCGCTTCCTCTTGGACATGTTACCAAGGGTCCCCCCTCTGGAGATGGGCAGGACCACTCGCTTTCCGTGGTGTTGGGGGTCTTCTTGCTTCGGTGGTGGCATAATGTTGGCCACCGGTAGCTGCATGAGGGCTTTGGGGGCACCGGCTCGGGCCACGATTTGCACAGGCTCCGGCCGTGCCACTGGAGGGGTTCGATCCGAAGTACCTCACCCTGTACTTCGTCCTAGGTATTCACCCCGAAGGGTTAATACCGCCTTGCAATCCTTCGTGTCATGGCTTCTATTCTTGCCATGCACGCAGCAGAAAAAGCTCTAGCGCCTGCCAGGTATTCTTTCTTGGGGCTTTGGTGCTCCAGCCTTGAAGCCTTGCGCTTGCTAAAAGTTGGCAGGTGCCTTTGGAACAGAGGGTGCAATGTTCAACACCTCCGAGTGGAAGTGCTTCTTTCCCCGCATGTGATTGTTGAAGCGATTGTCGTGAGGGGGTTGTGGAGGGGTTGAGGCTTCGGGCTCCGTCTTCACTTCCCGAAGGGCTGGTGCAGGTGTTGCGGCTATTCGGAGGCAGCCTTCCTCCGCCTTGGCATACTGTTCGAATTATGCCATCAGCTGTGCCACGGATGACACTAGTTTCCGATGGAGCTTGCTGAGGAGATCTGGGTTCAACACCCCTTCACGGGCGGCCACACCTTCGAGAGCGAGGGGAAAACACTTCGCCATAGTGTTACGCACCCCTCCGCTTGCTTCTATCGCCATGGCATATGAACGAGCGAATTCTCCGGGGTCAGACCCACCGGAATACTTGTGCATCTTCGAGGCTTTGAACCTGGGATGGAAGGGCACCTTTTGCAAGTCCGAATGCAACGGAGACTCGTCATCGAAAGATGCGTTCTCAGCCTCCTCCGAGACTTGGATAGCTTCGGGAAGGTTGCGAGCACCACCATCTTGGGGCCCTTCTAGAATCTGGGTGGAAGCTTGGGAGCAGAGGCGATCAGCGGCCTCTTACCTCCACCTAGCCACTTCCTCCTGAAGCCGCGCTACTTGAGTAGCTCGTCCTTAGGAAGGTCTTCGTCTCCTTCGGAGGGGAGCTCCGGGTCTCGGGAACTGGCATAATCGGTTTGGAGCATCGTAGGAGCAGCCCGAGGGCCTCTAGGTACTCGACATCCAGTGACACCTTCAGGGGTTGTTGGAACAGCTGAGGGTCCTGCTCCGTTGGTCCGAGGGGAACTTCGGGGAGGATCTGAGGCTAGGCTCCGCTTGGGAGGCATAGCTAATGAAAAAGAGGTCCAAAGACCGAGGACTTTGATTGGTTTGGGAAGGTGAGGAAAGGCCTTCGAACTGCACTAAGAAGCCCCTTACCGAAGGGTGCGCGGAATCTTGAGACTCCGAAGCTCCCTCCGCAAGTGCTCTTCGAAGTGCAGTCAGCAGTAGAGAACTAGCTTTTAGAACTAGGTTCTCCACGGACGGCGCCAACTGTTGGTGTAAAGATTATGCTAACAGGTTCTCTAAGATTAAAAACTAACAAACAGTGAATTTATGTTGAGAACTATCTCAAGCCTCTAAATTGGATAATAGCTTAAGTAGTCCAAAATTGTGTATTGAATAGCTGAGTATTTGATGCCTATTACACGGTAAGAAGGAGGATATTTATAGGCAAAAAGTCTAAGGAAAAGACCTATTTACTCCTGAATTACAACCGACATAGTGGAAACTATTCGGTACCCTGAACAGGGTTAAAATGGTAAAATCTATCCAGAGTAGGTAGGTAAGTCAAACATCCTATCAGATTATCAGTTTTCCACCGGAGCTTCATAGCCTGCGGACGGCACCTTTGGATTGTAAGTTGAAGCACCCTTCGGCTTAATAGCTCCACCACCTTCGGGCATAAGCTCGGAGCTTCGAAGATGATAAGTTATCTTGTCTATCAATCTCTAAGTCCTGAAGGTGAAGTATTTTCACCCAACAGAAGGCTTCTCTTTAGAGCAAGGATTAGCACAATCAAACAGCAAATTTAAGGTTGAATAAGGGTGCAAAAATGTAGTGAATGCTGCTGGAACCAAGTGAAACCAAACAAAAAAGGCAGGGGGCGTGGAAGGTATGCGTGCAAAGGTGGAAAGGGGCCACCAAATCCCTGGCTGGAAAAGATGGCGCACAAGATAGGATGGCAGGGGGGCGTGGAAGGTAAGCGTGCAAAAGTGGAAAGGGGCCACCAAATCCCTGGCTGGAAAAGATGGCGCATAAGATAGGATGGTCTTTCTTTCCAAAAATTAACGGTGCTGAATTAGAAAGCTTGGGCGCATCAAATATGGGGGTGCTGCTTGCCAAAAAAACTAGGTAAGGATATGGGGTGCGTCAATTTCTGATTGCCTCTTTCACTTTCCTTCTTTTGCTCTTTTTTTGTGATTCTGCATCGTGCCTTTACTCTTTCCTTTGTTGTTTCTTGCCTTCCTTTTTTTGATAACCAGGTGAGGTGCCCCAAAAGTTCCACGTAGAAAGGATGAAAACTTATCAAAACGAAACAAGTATGGAGATGGTAAAAATGTGGGGTGTATGAACGAAAGAAGAAAGGTGGTGAACAGCGGAAACACGAGGCGACCAGCAACAAGTGAAGCAAATGCACACAAATTCAACAACACAAGATTACTGAAAGAATAGTGCAAGGTCAAAAGGTTCGGGGACAAGGTTCTAACCTGATTTTTTTTGTAGTTTTTCTGGTGGACGTTAGGACGATGTACAACTCTCAAACGAAAGGGATAAAACTCGATAAAACACAACGATCAACCCATAATCTGATACCACTTGATAGAGCTGGAATGCCCAATCTTTCGGTGAGGTGGATAATTTCGATTGGTGGAGGAGGTGACTCTTGCGATCCAACTACGGACGAACAGGTCGTGGCGCCTTAGCAATCATTGAACCAACTCCAAATGGTTATTGACCGTGTTGGTAGCAAGATCAACCTGAACACGAGGTTCTATTCCTGCGAGCAATCGAAGAAACAAGCAAGAACAAGATGTAGGCAAAACTGAATATCAATTACTCATGAATTGGGGTTCACTATGGCTATCCACAGGTGGCCGTTGAGCACAAGTGCAGTACAGGATGTTTGCACGAGGGCCAAACCTATCAAAGAAAACCCAACCAAAAGATGGGGCGCAGCCCCTAGCTAAATAGGGGGAGGAGGTGGTCGTCCAATAAGCCACACCATCTCCCTGATCCCTTTCCTAATTTACGTGGTGCAACACCTTCCTAGTTATTTCATGCCAAACTAAAAATAGATAGGTGGCGCAACACCTAGACTTTATTCTAGGCAGGTTCATCATGAGCATAGATGGCACATGCACTTAGGAAGCTTCTGGTCCTTCATTCTTCAGAATCATTACGAAGTTTAATTCACGTGCACGAGCTCGAGTGAGTGGTCCTGGTGGCGCCTGTGCTGGTTTAGTTGGAGTAGTCGTTCCTTTGTCGGGGTTGATGTCCTCATCACGATGGCTCTGGCTGAAGGTACCCCGAGGCAAAGTCCTCAGAATTGAAGCAAGGCATTCGAAGTGTGCTCCGAATGGAGGCACTCGAAGGGACACCTGACGAAGGTATCGGAAGTCAAGGTGCATCGAAGGCATGGTCCAGATGAGGGTCTTCGTGGAGTGTGCTCGGGGTGGAGTCACTACGAAGGGGTGCTCATTGATATGCTTCATGCGAAGGCCTTGGATGGAGGGACTTCGAAAGGTGGCGAAGGTACTCTGAAGGTGGGGCTTTGGAGTGTGGCTGACTTGAGGTACTTAGGCCATGCATGGCTTCGGTACATGGACTGACGGAGTTTGAGCTAGGAGTAGCTGTGAAGTCGTGGTGGTCTACTTCGGAGGTGATGGTGCAAAGGCTCAAGAGCTTTGACGGCTTCGGCTCAAAACCATCACTTTATCGAAGACTGACTTCGGTGAATCGAAGGCCATCTGGTTCAAAGCTTGACACCGAAGCTACTGCACACTTCGTGTGTGAAGGGGGCTTCAGAAGATTCCAACTATGCAAAGGTTGATCGTGTCTGCTCTACAAAAGCTGATGTTTTCTCCTCTACGAAGCTGACAAAACAAGCCTTTAAGAAAGTAGACTACCATCTGTACCCCCTTGTCTAGCTTAGACAAAAACAGTGTAAACCCTAGGGGTAGAGTAGTCTATTCGCAGGGCTGAATAGTGCCTATAAATGGTGAAGGCTGGCTAGGTCTAGGCAACACTTTAAGCAACCATTTTTAGAACTCCTAGAGCTAGCCGCCACATTCATGTACTCAGTACTGTGATTCTTTTTGTGTTCCCTGTTCATGCAATGAAAATTTCATTATGTTTTCTGTCTATTGCTTGAACTTGTATTCCTGTTTTTGCACTACATGTGTTGAGTTCTTTATGCTGCACTTCGTTCTATTTCAGCCAGAGTCTTGGGAATGTCTCCTCTCTAACGAAGTGTGCTTGCGTTCTGTTTGTGCTAGTGTTGTGTGCTTTTTAGTGTGTGTTCGCTCTATGTAAACTGGAGGCAAGCCCTCTCTTATTACTACTGAAAACTACCCAGCCTCTAAGGAAAACTCTACTTCCTCCACTCAAGAAAAACCCTCAGCAGAAGCCCAAGGAGCTTGCGAAGATTGCTCCTATGGCCCATGAGAGTGCCCCTAGGAGAGTCTTTCATTGTTCTTACTGCTAGCAGGTGGGTCATTTGGTTGGGTTTTGTTTCTGTCGCATCAAGGATGAGTGACATTCTTAGGTGCTGAGGTTCCAGGACATGCATTACCCACCTCTAGGTATGCATGAGTCTGATTTTTACTCATGTCCTGGTAATGAGGCTCCCCGATCTTCTTGGAGAGGCTCTGCCCCTCGTGGTGTTCACCATGTTTCATATGGTGCTAGACCTCGTGTTAGTGGCTTTGTGCCTCGATAGGTTGGGAGACCTCATCATGTTGGTAGACCTCGCACTGTGCATCATTCTATTTTGCCTATGCATAGACAGTGTACGTTTATTGTGACTACTACTCGTATCTCTCAGTGCTGGATGCCTCACCATGTTTTCACTCACCCCAGCACTAAGCGATCGAGGTTTTCTCATTTTGTGTAGGCGTCAGATCGAGGCTTGGAGGGCACATGTATCATGGACTCCGGTTGTTCGCGCCATATGACTGGGAATGCATCATGGTTCTCCAGCCTCACCACAACCAAGCAAAAGGAGCAAATCACCTTCGGCAATAACCGAAGAAGTAGAGTAAAAGGTAAAGGTGTGGTGAGAATCAACTCAAACTTCACTCTTAAAGATGTTTCTTTGGTTGAAAACTTGGGATACAATTTTCTTTCTTTATCGCGGTTGTTTGATGAGGGCTTCGAAGTGCGATTTCATCGCGATACTTCTGAGTTTTGGTTTGTAAGATCTTTAGAGTTGGGAGAGTTTTTGGAGCTGATTTTTCTAAGTCATATAGTTCTTCTCACTGCTTAGTTTCCCATTTCATTTCTGAGCTTTGGAGGTGGCATAGGAGACTATGCCATATGAGTTTTGAGTTGCTCACTCGGTTGAGTTCCCTAAGTCTGATCTGAGGATTGCCCAAGCTCAAATTTGAGAAGAATTTAGTTTGTGCTCCTTGTCAACATGGAAAAATTATTGCCACCTCACACTCACCAGTCACTATGGTGATGACTGAACAACCTGTAGATCTTCTTCGTATGGATATTGTTGGTCTTTCTCGGGTTAGTTCTTTCGGTGGCAAGTGGTATGTACTTGTTATTGTCAATGACTTCTCTCGTTACTCTTGGGTCTTCTTTCTAGCCAGCAAGGATGAAGTGTTTTCACACTTTCGGAGCTTAGCCTTGAGATATTTTACTGAACTCCCTGGTGCATTAAAATTCATTCGAAGTGATAATGGCACCGAGTTCAAGAATAGTCTCTTTGTTGACTTTTGCATGGAGCATGGCATAGAACATCAATTCTCTGCTCCGCGGGTTCCTCAACAGAACGATTTTGTTGAGAGGAAGAACCACACTTTGGTTGAAATGGCTAGGACGATGCTCGATGAGCACATGACTCCTAGAAAGTTTTGGGCTAAGGCCATGAACACTGCTTGCTACATCTCAAACTGAATTTTCCTACGCTCAATTTTGAATTTGACATCATTTGAGCTGCGTTTTGGGAGACAGCCCAAAGTTACTCATCCTCGAGTACTTGTCTATCGATGCTTTATTCTAAAACATGGTAATTTGGACAAATTCTAGTCGCGTTCTTTTGACGGTATCTTTCTGGGTTATACTACACATGGTCACTCGTATTGTGTTTTAATTTGGAAACTAACACTGTCATCGAGTCCTGTGATGTGACTTTTGATGAATTAAGCCCCTATGTTATCTCTTCTTTTGAATAGGCAAATGAACATGATATGGAGCAGACCATCATTGAAGATGAAGATCCCGGAGATTTCGAGGATGAACCCCTACTACCCTCGACATCGACCCCCAAAGCCGATCCCGCTTTGATCACTTCAGCAAGAGGCCCCGAAGCTATAACCTCAACATCGGTCATCTTTGACCATTCACCAGCACAAGTTGAGTGGGAGACTGCATCCCGCTGTGAGACCCCACATCATATCCAAAGGATGCACCCTCCCGAGCATATTATTGGTGAGCTTGATCAAAGGTTAACAAGTTCTCATGCTCATTTCATTGATTCTGCTTTTGTTGCTTCTTTTGAGCCTTTAGATGTGAGTCATGCACTTTCTAATTCTAGTTGGATCAATTCTATGCATGAAGAACTTGAAAATTTTGAGAGAAACCAAGTCTGGGCTTTTGTAGATCCCCCTCCTAATGTTCATTTCATTGGAACTAAATGGATTTTCAAAAACAAACAAGGGGAGGATGGGTCTGTAGTTAGAAACAAAGCTAGACTTGTGGCTTAGGGTTATTCTCAGTTAGAAGGGATTGATTTTACTGAAACTTTTGCACCTGTTTCTCGTCTTGAGGCCATTAGAATTCTACTTGCATTTGCGGCATCCCGTGGTTTCAAACTTTATCTAATGGATGTAAAAAGTGCTTTTCTTAATGGCTTCATAGATGAAGATGTTTATGTAAAACAACCCCCATGATTTGAAAACCCCAAATATCAACATAAAGTCATTAAACTTCATAAGGCTCTTTATGGACTCAAGAAGGACCCTCGGGCTTGGTATGATAGACTTAAGTATTTTCTGCTTGAGCGAGGATATTTGATGGGATCAGTAGATAAAACCCTGTTCACTCTCAAGCATGGCAAAGATTTCCTCCTAGTCAAGATTTACGTTGATGATATCATCTTTGGTGGCTCCTCTCATTCTTTGGTTACCGAGTTTGCATATGCCATGAGCAGGGAGTTCAAGATGACCATGATGGGCGAACTCACTTTTTTCCTTGGTTTGCAAATCAAGCAAAGCAAACAAGGTACCTTCGTCCACCAGATGAAGTACACCAAGGACCTGCTCAAAAAATTTGACATGGCTGATGCGAAGCCGCTCGCCACTCCAATAGCTACTTCAATAGCATTGGACCCAGATGAGGATGGAGAAGCCATAGATCAGAAGGAGTTTCGAAGCATGATCGACTCCCACCTCTACTTGACTGCTACGAGGGCGGACATACACTTCGGCGTGTGTTTGTGCGCTCGTTTTCAGTCTTCACCACGAGCTTCGCACCGCCAAGAGGTCAAGCGCATTCTCTCGTATCTCAAGCATACTCTTGAGTTTGCCATTCAGTATTCTGCATCTTCCTCTTTGTGTCTTCGTGGGTATTAAGATGCGGATTTTGCTGGGGGTAGAATTGATAGGAAAAGTACCTCTAGTACTTGTCATTTTCTGGGCACCTCTCTTGTTTGCTGGTCTTATCGCAAACAATCTAGAGTTGCACAATCTATGGCTGAAGCTGAATATGTTGCTGCAGCTAGCTGTTGCTCACATATTTTGTGGATGGTTTCCACTTTGTAGGATTTCGGGTTAGATTATAAGAGTGTTCCCTTTTTTTGCGATAAAACTAGTGCTATTTGCATTGCAAACAACCCAGTTCAGGATTCTAGAACCAAACACATTGATGTGAGATATCATTTTCTCAAATATCACAATGAGAAGGGTGATATTGAACTTCAATATATTGATACCCAGAACAAGCTTGCCGACATTTTCACCAAACCTCTTGATGCGTCTCGATTTACTTATTTGCATGGGGAACTTGGTATTTGTCATCCTTACAACATTTTGTGAGAGGGAGGATGCTTTATGTGTGTTGCATTGGCTTCCTTATGATGATTTGTTGATGCACTTAGTTGTTTTTATATGCCATTCACATGATTGTCATTATTATGATGGTTCAGCTCTATTTAATATATCTCATTCCATAATGAGCATGATTTTAATTTACAAAACTCAAAACTTGATCACTTCTTAGTCTGGTGTTGTGTAGAATTTCTTTAGCTATCTTTTATCTGCTTGGTACCTAGAATCCTTTACTATGGATGCAAAATTGCAACTTGAAAACAATACTGCTTTTTCATGAAATCATCCAACAATTGGTACTCAACAAAATCAATATCCATGATTTGTGTGTTAAAAATGAAAAGATCCAGTTGGATTTGCTTGTCGCACTACTTTATTCTATACTGCTTACCATAGCACCTTGGTATGAACCGCGATAAATTAGTGTTTTCCAAAATCACTACCTTAAGCTTCTGATGGTTTTTCTAGACCCAGGCTTGGCTTGGTTGGAAAGTATAAGGTGGAAGAGCAAATAACCCCTAGCAATATAAAAGAATCACAAAGTTTGAATCACTTGCTAATCAAGATTGCTAAATGCACCATGAAATTGGACTTGCTTTCTTTGGTAGAAGTTGTTTAGCTTTTACAGTCCTGTTTTCCCTTGTCTAGATGACTAGTCTATGCGGTGATGCTTTTCTTTTCAAAATTTAAAAAATTCATGCATCAAACATTGAATCTGGAATATATTAACTCGAGCTGAGCATCTGAGCCTATCATTATGTTGTGACATATTCTTGCACCTTATGTTCTCACACTTTTTATCATCTCGAAGCATTGTATCTTTTCTTGCTCCTTGATTCTTGCATTGCCAAAGGGGGAGAAAGTGCCTGGTTTGCCTACCTAAGGGAGAGACCAAGTGATGAAGCTCAAAGGGGGAGAAAATTTTGCTACCAAAGAGGGGGGAGGGAGAATTATTGCCAAATGGCTTTTCTTGAGTCAAGTCGATGGAAATCCATTTATCAAGTGATATGTTTTGGCTCTTGTCTGAGTTTTTATGGTCACTTGTGTGCTGAAACCTTTCAAATTTTCTTGAACTTGAATTTGATTGTGTTGACACGAAAACGTGCCCCCGCACTTGGGTCAGTTCAACGATCCAAAAGTGTGTGGATACTTAGGGACAATCCTAAGCATAACACAACACTGACGTCATGTTCAGACTAACCTTAACAGTGGAAGGGGGTGGAGTCGCGAGGTAATCAGATCACAAGTGAATAATACAATTAGCCAAAAAGAAATATATTAAACAAAATAAACTAGTAAGTTCACCGGAGCCTGGATCATTCGAAAGGTATTGTGCCAAGTGTTCCACTGAAGGGTACCTTCGACATCTAGTGTGAAGGGTACCACCGGAAGTAGTCTTCAGCGTTCAGATCGATCTGACCGAAGGCAGGCTCCGAACAGATCTTGACGCAAAATCACTTGCGAACAACGGGGTTCAGCGCGAAGTCTCTGACACGATACAAACACTACAACGCAATGTGCTAGCACGACTTCATCCGGAGCGAAGTATGGGCATGGCGAAGCCTGGCGTGATGAAGTGTAACACCCCAATTTTCAAAACAATAAAAATATTATTAAATTCAATTTCTTGGAATTATTATTTCTGAAAATACTTTTAATACTCCTTTATACCCTTTTTAACTACAGTATAGAGTAGATGGCCAAACTAGGAGGTGAAAATTTTTGTATATGATCCTAAAGCCGAGAAATATTTTTGAGAATTTTTATGAATTTTGTCCACTTTGGAAATGCCCCAAACGATTTAATCTATTTTCTGCAATTGTTTTTAATCAGAAAATAATTTCAAACAGTAATGGGCTCCCTCACCTCCCTTCTCTCCCTCCCGGTCGGCCCAGCCCGTTACCCCGCGCGCCTTAGACTGACATCCGGACCCCACCTGTCGGCGCCGATTCCCTCCCCTCGCGCGTGCACCCGACAACCCGGCCCCACCCGTCAGCTGCCTCCCTCGCTCGTCCGCGCTCGCTGACGAGTGGCCCCCGCCTGTCAGGGCCTTCGTCCCCGCGAGATCCGCCCCCGGATCCCCCCTCACCGGCCGAAGCCCTAATCCCGCCTCGGATCCGCCCCCGCCGGCCCCCTCCCTTAAATTCGTCGCCGGCAATGAATTCCCCTCAACGCGCCGGCCGTTTCCCCCTATTAATTTCGCCCGATTCGCGTCCAGGTGCGTTGAACCGCGTTCAACCCGAGCTCACCGGCGTCAAATCACATTTATCTCCGGCCACCGCCAATCACGCCCCTCTGCCCTCGCCGATGACCCTATTTAAACCCCTGCCCTCCACCGCATTCGGTTCACGCGTTCAAGTGCACCCAGACCAAACCGAGTGCCCTCCATTCGGTTCTTAGCGCAACGCCGCCGCCCGACCTCCGGCCACCGCTCGCCGTCGCACCGGACCGCCTCCGACCACGTAGTCGCCACCATCGTAACCGAAAGGACCTCACCAAGCTCGGCCACCACTCCGTCGACGACGAACCTCGCCGGATCGCCGTCGCCGCCAAGGACCCGAACGCCTCCACCGCCTCCGCTCGTCGCCGGCCTCACCCCGTCGACCTTTTCTCACCGCCGAGGTACCCCATGATCCCCATGCCACCCTCGTTCCATTTTAGGCCTTAGGTTCGATCGCCGTCGCTCGCCGTGGCCGCTGGCCCGCTCGCCGTCGTCGGAGAAGACGACCGGCACGGGTCGAGTACCCGTGCCGTGTCGGATTCGATCCACGCCGTGCGATCTGGATCCGACGGTGACGATTAATCCCCGCGTGCGGTTTAATCTGATCCGTCAGATCTCAGCGAAGGGGTACGTTTTAATCTCGTGCGTCCGATAGTTTTAAAATCCCGCATCGCATCTGAGCCGTCCATCGCGTACCGATTCAAACGTTTTAATCTTGGCCGTCCACGTCACTTTAACGCGTCCCGCCTCGCCCTCGCGCGTCGGATCTGGATCCGACGGTCCAGATCGACCCGGCGCACGCGCACAGTGCGCGGGTTCACCGTGGGCCTGGCTCACCGTGGACCCGAGGAGTTTAAAAATTGAAAATGAATTTCAGAAATACTTTTAAACTTGTAAAATTCATATCTAATGCATTTGAACTCTAAAATTACCATTCCAATTTCAGAAAATTCATAAAATTATTCTCTACATGTTTATGCAATAAAAACAGTAGGTTTACTTTGACATTTTCATGTTTATTCAAATAAATATTTAAATGCCTTTAGGATTAAAATATGAATTCAAATGTTTGAACTTCAGAAAAATTCATATTTATTCCTTTCTATTCATATACTGCAAAACACTAAATTACCATGAACTTTTCATTTCAAAACTTATTAGGGAACTTAATATGAGACTATTCACATTTGTTTTCTAAAAAGGACAACCCTTCATTTTAATCCCTTTTAAATTATTTATGAAATAACTTTCAGAACCTTAACAATGGAAATTATTTTACTTTTAATCAAACCAACAGTAACTTATGTGCTATTAATGTAATGTTATATTGTTTGATTGAATGTGCTCTTTTTATTTTGCTTTATTATATTAAAAAGACTACGACGTCGCCGAGGAGCCGGAGTACTTCCCGGAAGTTCCTCCCTCCCCATTCGCTGAACAAGGCAAGTCACCAAACCAATCTCTTGAGCATATTGAACCCATGTTTGATTAAACTATCGCTAAAACACATAGGTTATATATGCATTAGTCAAATGAACCCTTACATTATATTTATTTAGGATCCCCCGACCTTGATGTGCAACCCAAGCCATGCTATCTCGCCTAACCTCCTTGTCACCACATGATCTATGATATTAGCTAGTGAAAATGTATTGACACGATCGCTATAGGATAAAAATGAGTCGTAGCAAAATGGTTCTATTATATGATCCCCGTTACTTCTTCTCCTTGGAAATTCTGTTGGTGATGAGTTATGGTTGTGAGTGTATGCATGGTGGGTTCCGGGTGCAAGCTAGGGCATTGGTCGGTAGCACCCGGGGCACTATAAGGACCGGTCTGAGGGATCTGTTGCAATACACTTACGTACTAACCACAAGTCTAGTGGGTAAGTCCTAACTAAGGTATGGGTTGTTCCAAACCAAGGCCACCATTTGGAGATGGGTCAAGTTGCACCTGCGGGTGACTTGTACCAATGTGGCGCAAAAGGGGGTGCGACGTTAGCCGGGATGCGGCCCGGCGCGCCGGCGAAACCTAGAGCGGGTGGTTATCGCTTGGAACATCTCATATTGAGGTTTTGGCACGAGTTCCCGTGAAATGGGTCATCTCGTTTGGGATGAGTGTGTGCCTTGTGGGTACAGTAGTACATCTCTGATCAGAGTCTTAAATCTTTTCGAAAAGTCGAGCCCACGGTCAAGGGTGAGTTGCGTGACATCCCCCGGTTAGTTTACCTTGAATATGTATGTGCATGATGGATTGACATGTAAGGACCGTTGAGTGAGGTGGGGCTGACTGTACCCCTCGAGTTAGTCGATGTTGATGATGTTCATGTTTACTTTCCGCATGATTAAAATATGATTACACTAAATGCCATAACTGCAACTGCATTATTCTGCAATGTTAGCCATTATCCTTCCTTGTTTATTATTCTGCATTATTATTTGCATTTGCGGTGGCTTGTTGAGTACTTTTTGTACTCATACCCGTTGGACCCCACAGAGGAGGCTTACTACGAAGACGGTCTGGAGTAGCGACCCAGTCGGGAAGAAAAATCCTGAAGAAGATGTTCGTCATGCCGTTTTCTAATTATCCTACTTTACTGTTTTTATTAAAAACAATGATGTAATAAATATGGTCTGCGTACCATGAACACTGTCGTATGTACGATTGTCGCATGATGAACCTCTTGTATTATTGTTTTTCTTATGAAATTCAATAATGTCTCGATTTGTTAAATCGGGGCGCTACAAGATGGTATCAGAGCCGACTCGACTGTAGGGAGCCAAACAGACCCGCCTAGCCATTAGCCACAGGAAATTATTTCTCGAAAATCTACTTCATAAACTTTGTTCCTCTCCTCACTTTTATTCAACTTGCTGTTTTGTAGATGCCTGTCTACCAAGTCCACAGCTACTGCCGCCACTATGAGGGCTTCGTCCGGGAGCTCCGTATGATGCTCACCTTCCTCGGTTCCTCTTCGAGCCCGAATTTCAAGGAGTGTACCCCGACGAGTTCGCCGGGCCTTGCGACGTCTCCCTCACCGTCCACGGCTCCGGAGAACACCTGCCGCCCTACACCACCGCACTTGGAGGCCCGACTTTCGACGTCGCGTGCCAACGAGTCGCCCTCCAGGCCCTCATGGAGCTGAGGATGATCTACGATGATCGTCTTCAGAACTCGTCCTTCCGGCTCGTGCCGAAGCGCACTCCCGGAGCCCACCGTAGCATCTACCTTGGAGTTCACTCCGTGCGTGATCCGGTCATGGCCCGGCAGTCGCGTCTTCTACAGGCCATGGACGATCTCCACACCGAGGCGGTGCTCGACGCCGACGAGCACCATGAGGCGGTTGAGTTCCTTCGTGAAGAGACGAAGAACTTGATCCAACAGAATGGCGAGTTGCAGCGCAAGATCATGCAGCTGCAGAAGGATATTGCGGAGATGGTTCCTCTTCTTCCAAGGAAGAAGAAACCCATCCGTGAGCCCCTCCCTCGCCCCAAGAGGATCCCGCCACGACCCTCCCCCGCCAGGCCCTCCACCAGCGCCCCTACACCACGCCCCGGCCTCGTCTCTGACTCCATCATCGAGAATTTTCTCGAACCCACCATCCCTCTGGAGCCGCGCACTCGTGGTTCCGAGAGCACGGAGACCGCCTCTGGTGGCGAGTAGGCGTTAGGAGTCGCTATTTTTAATAAAAGCAAAATTTTGTATGTGGTGCTGCCCACGACGAGTGTGTCATGGGTAGAATAAAAACTTGATTGTAATGAACAATTTCTACCACTCTATATATTTATGTGCTCGAATCTTATATGATATTTATGGTTGTGTTATTGCTTCGTCATCTTTTGCTTTATCGCTTTGTATATTCAGAAGATGGCCGATCACCAGAACACCGGTTCCAACAACGGAGCAGGAGGAAGCCGTGATGCGCCCGAGGGTGTTGTACCCAACTGGGGTGCAACGGGCCCACGTCAGTCTGGGTCGCCTTCCGCCAACCACCCCACCTTGGCGGAGATGATGGCGAATCAGAACCACCTGATCACCGCCCTCCTCACCCAAATGCAGAACCAACAGGCTCAGTTGGACCGTCTGCAGAACGGGGAACCCGCCCCTCGCGCACCAGCACCCGCGCCCGCTCCGCAACTCTCCGAGTTTCTGCGCGTGCGCCCGCCCATCTTCTCGAGCACCACCAACCCGATGGAGGCCGGAGATTGGCTTCGCACCATTGGAAAGAAGCTCGACCTCCTCCCCTGCACCGACCGGGAGCGAGTGGCCTTCGCCACTCACCAGCTCCAGGGTCCCGCCGCGGAATGGTGGGACAACTACCGTGAGTCCCAGCCAGAGGGCCACGTGGTGACTTGGGCGGAGTTCACCATCGCTTTTCGCGCCGCTCACGTCCCCGCCGGTGTCATCGCGGTAAAACAGCAGGAGTTCCGCGACCTGCAGCAAGGCAACAGGACCGTCATGGAGTACCTCCATGAGTTCAACCGCCTCGCCCGCTACGCGCCGGAGGAAGTGCGCACCAACGCCCTCCGCCAAGCCAAGTTCCTCAGGGGACTTAAGGATGAGCTGTCCATCCAGCTCGTCGCCGCCGACTTTGCCGACTTCCAACGGCTGGTCAACAAAGCGCTCATCCAAGAGACTGAGCAGAACAAGCTGGACCTCAAGAAGAGGAAAATGATCGCCTTCAAGCATCAGCAGGCGAACTCTCAGAGGCCCCGCTTCGTCCCTCCGCCACCAGCGCCTGCCTACCATCCTCGGCCCGCCTACAGGCCACCTCACGCCGCCGGTGGATCCAACGCCGGGCATCCTCGCCCCGCTCCACCAGCTCCGGCCGCTCACCCGACACCAGCCGCCAAGCCACGATCTTCAAGGATCGCCAAGGAAGGCCAGTCGTCTGCTTCAACTGCCGCAAGGAAGGGCACTATGCACACCAGTGTCCTCACCCAAAGCCAGCTCAGGGCGCGGCACCCAACCAGGCGGTTCGTGCCCGCGTCAACCACATCAGCGCGGAGGAAGCTCAGGAGGCTCCTGAAGTCGTGCTCGGTACGTTTACTGTGAATTCCGTACCGGCCGTCATATTATTTGACTCTGGAGCAACCCACACCTTCATCTCGGAAAATTTTGTGAAAATAAACGGACTGGACATGCTCCCTCTACCCATTCCCATGGTGATTGCCACCCCCGGCAATAGGACCTCAGCCCGCTTATACAACCCTAAGGTTCAAATTGATATCCAAGCAGTACTGTTTCGGGCCGAGCCTGTCCTCATCCAATGCACCGGACTCGACCTTATACTAGGGATGGATTGGTTGATGAAGCACAAGGGAGTGATCGACTGTGCCAACAAGTCCGTCATGGTGACCAATCCTGAAGGCGTAACCGTCACCTTTCGGATGACCAGTCGCAAACCACTCGGAGCATCCCTTCGCTCGATAGCTCTTGAAGAGGTGCCTATAGTCAAGGAGTTTGCGGATGTCTTCCCTGAAGATCTACCCGGAATGCCTCCCAAGCGGGACATCGAATTCAGAATCGAACTTGTCCCCGGGACCACTCCAATCTCCAAGCGCCCGTACCGAATGGCCGCCAATGAACTAGCTGAAGTCAAGAGCAACATCGAAGACCTAGAGCAGAAAGGTTACATCCGACCGAGTATCTCACCCTGGGGTGCACCGGTTATATTTGCCATGAAGAAGGACAAAACCAAGAGGATGTGCGTGGACTATAGAGCCCTGAACGACGTGACCATCAAGAACAAATACCCATTGCCTCGGATCGACGACCTGTTCGATCAGCTGAAAGGATCCTCGGTGTTTTCCAAGATTGACCTCAGGTCAGGTTATCACCAGTTGAGGATTAGGGAAGAAGACATACCCAGGACTGCCTTCACCTCCCGCTATGGACTCTACGAGTACACTGTGATGTCGTTCGGACTCACGAATGCCCCGACCTTTTTCATGAACATGATGAACAATGTATTCATGGAGTTCTTGGACAAGTTCATCGTGGTATTCATCGACGATATCCTCGTTTACTCCAAGACAAAGGAGGAACACGAGACTCACCTCCGTCTGACCCTCGGAAAGTTAAGGGAGCAGCAACTGTACGCCAAATACAGCAAATGCGAATTTTGGTCGTCTGAGGTGAAGTTCCTCGGCCATGTTATATCTGCCGGAGGAATAGCAGTGGACCCAACCACCGTTGAAGCGGTAACCAACTGGCTGCAGCCCACAACGGTGACCGAGATCCGGAGTTTTCTCGGATTAGCCGGATACTACCGCCGGTTCATCGAGAATTTTTCCAAGATCGCCAAGCCTATGACCAGACTTCTGCAGAAGGAAGTGAAGTTTGAATGGACCCCCGACTGCGAAGAAAGCTTCCAGACCCTCAAGAAGAAGCTAGTATCAGCTCCTATTCTGACTCTGCCAGACATCCGGAAAGACTTCCACGTCTACTGTGATGCCTCTCGTCAAGGATTGGGATGCGTCTTAATGCAAGAAGGGAAAGTGATATCCTACACCTCCCGGCAGCTGAGACCGCACGAGCTGAACTACACAACCCACGACCTGGAACTAGCAGCCGTGGTTCATGCCTTGAAGATATGGAGACATTACCTTGTGGGAAACCGGTGTGAGGTCTTCACCGACCACAAGAGCCTCAAGTACATATTCACCCAACCAGATCTGAATCTCAGGCAAAGGAGATGGTTGGAACTGATAAAGGATTACGACTTGGGCATCCATTATCATCCGGGCAAAGCGAACGTGGTGGCAGACGCCCTTAGTCGAAAAGGGTACTGCAATGCCATCATGATTCAAGACCAAGCTCCTTTACTTTATAAGGAGATGGAAAGGCTAAACCTAGGGATCACCACTCGAGCGTACCTCGCTGCCTTGGAATCTCGGCCTGTCTTAATAGACCAGATCCGAGAAAAGCAGAAGGAAGATCCGGACATCCTGGAAATCCAGTAGAACATGAGGAAGGGTAAAGCCCCCGGATTCTCCGAGGACGAGCATGGTACCATCTGGTTCGGAAACCGGATCTGCGTACCCGACAAACCTGAGTTGAAGACCCTCATCCTTGAAGAAGACCATGATACATTATACTCCATCCATCCCGGGAGTACAAAGATGTACCAAGACCTAAAGGAAAAATATTGGTGGGTCAGCATGAAGAGAGAAATAGCTGAGTATGTGGCCAAGTGCGACACATGCCGGCGAGTCAAGGCAGAGCATCAGAGACCTGCCGGACTACTTCAACCTCTCAGGGTCCCTGAATGGAAGTGGGAAGAGATAGGAATGGACTTCATCACGGGATTGCCCAGGACCCAAGCTGGTCATGATTCCATCTGGGTGATCGTCGACCGACTCACCAAGGTAGCTCACTTCGTTCCGGTCAAGACAACTTACACCGTCGCCAAGTTGGCCGAGTTGTATATGACCCGGATCGTGTGCCTCCACGGAGTTCCTAAGAAGATTGTATCTGACCGCGGGAGTCAGTTTACCTCCAAGTTTTGGAAAAACCTTAAAGAGGAACTCGGCACCCGGCTGAACTTTAGCACCGCCTATCATCCACAGACCGACGGTCAAACCGAAAGGGTCAACCAGATATTGGAGGATATGCTTAGAGCTTGCGCTCTAGACTTTGGCGGAATGTGGGACAAGAACTTACCTTATGCAGAGTTCTCTTACAACAACAGCTATCAAGCCAGCCTGCAAATGTCCCCGTTCGAAGCACTCTATGGACGTAAGTGCAGAACGCCGTTGCTCTGGGATCAAATCGGAGAGTCGCAACTGTTTGGGACTGATTTATTGAGAGAAGCTGAAGAGAAGGTTAAGATCATAAGAGACCGATTGAAGCCAGCCCAATCCCGGCAAAAGAGCTATGCCGACAACCGTCGTAGAGACCTAGCCTTTGAGGAGGGCGATTATGTCTATCTCCGAGTCACTCCCCTCCGTGGCACTCAAAGGTTCAACATGAAAGGCAAACTAGCACCCCGCTACGTCGGACCATTCCAAATCCTCCGTCGACAAGGAGAAGTGGCATATCATTTTTGAGCTGCCTCCATCCTTGGCAGGAGTTCACGATGTGTTCCATGTCTCGCAGCTGAAGAAGTGCCTCCGTGTACCCACCGAGCAAGCCGACCTTCAGCAGCTTAATGTCCAAGAAGACTTGACCTACATAGAAAAACCCGTCAAGATCTTGGAGACCAAGGAGAGAGTAACCAGAAGTCGCGTTGTCCGCTTCTGCAAGGTCCAATGGAATAACCATCCCGCCGAAGAAGCCACTTGGGAAAAGGAAGACGAACTGAAAGCCCAATACCCCGAGTTATTCGAGTAGCGTTCCAATCTCGAGGACGAGATTCTTGTAAGGGGGATAGGTTTGTAACACCCCAAATTTTCAAAACAATAAAAATATTATTAAATTCAATTTCTTGGAATTATTATTTCTGAAAATACTTTTAATACTCCTTTATACCCTTTTTAACTACAGCATAGAGTAGATGGCCAAACTAGGAGGTGAAAATTTTTGTATATGATCCTAAAGCCGAGAAATATTTTTGAGAATTTTTATGAATTTTTGTCCACTTTGGAAATGCCCCAAATGATTTAATCTATTTTCTGCAATTGTTTTTAATCAGAAAATAATTTCAAATAGTAATGGGCTCCCTCCCCTCCCTTCTCTCCCTCCCGGCCGGCCCAGCCCGTTACCCCGCGCGCCTTAGACTGACATCCAGACCCCACCTGTCGGCGCCGATTCCCTCCCCTCGCGCGCGCACCCGACAACCCGGCCCCACCCGTCAGCTGCCTCCCTTGCTCGTCCGCGCTCGCTGACGAGTGACCCCCGCCTGTCAGGGCCTTCGTCCCCGCGAGATCCGCCCCCGAATCCCCCCCTCGCCGGCCGAAGCCCTAATCCCGCCTCGGATCCACCCCCGCCGGCCCCCTCCCTTAAATTCGTCGCCGGCAATGAATTCCCCTCAACGCGCCGGCCGTTTCCCCCTATTAATTTCGCCCGATTCGCGTCCAGGTGCGTTGAACCACGTTCAACCCGAGCTCGCCGGCGTCAAATCACATTTATCTCCGGCCACCGCCAATCACGCCCCCTCTGCCCTCGCCGACGACCCTATTTAAACCCCTGCCCTCCACCGTGTTCGGTTCACGCGTTCAAGTGCACCCAGACCAAACCGAGCGCCCTCCATTCGGTTCTTAGCGCAACACCGCCGCCTGACCTCCGGCGACCGCTCGCCGTCGCACCGGACCGCCTCCGACCACGTAGTCGCCACCATCGTAACCGCCAGGACCTCACCAAGCTCGGCCACCACTCCGTCGATGACGAACCTCGCCGGATCGCCGTCGCCGCCAAGGACCCGAACGCCTCCACCGCCTCCGCTCGTCGCCGGCCTCACCCCGTCGACCTTTTCTCACCGCCGAGGTACCCCCATGATCCCCATGCCACCCTCGTTCCGTTTTAGGCCTTAGGTTCGATCGCCGTCGCTCGCCGTGGCCGCTGGCCCGCTCGCCGTCGTCGGAGAAGACGACCGGCACGGGTCGAGTACCCGTGCCGTGTCGGATTCGATCCACGCCGTGCGATCTGGATCCGACGGTGATGATTAATCCTCGCGTGCGGTTTAATCTGATCTGTCAGATCTCGGCGAAGGGGTACGTTTTAATCTCGTGCGTCCGATAGTTTTAAAATCCCGCATCGCATCTGAGCCGTCCATCGCGTACCGATTCAAACGTTTTAATCTTGGCCGTCCACGTCAGTTTAACGCGTCCCGCCTCGCCCTCGCGCGTCGGATCTGGATCCGACGGTCCAGATCGACCCGGCGCACGCGCACAGTGCGCGGGTTCACCGTGGGCCTGGCTCACCGTGGACCCGAGGAGTTTAAAAATTGAAAATGAATTTCAGAAATACTTTTAAACTTGTAAAATTCATATATAATGCATTTGAACTCTAAAAATTACCATTCCAATTTCAGAAAATTCATAAAATTATTCTCTACATGTTTATGCAATAAAAACAGTAGGTTTACTTTGACATTTTCATGTTTATTCAAATAAATATTTAAATGCCTTTAGGATTAAAATATGAATTCAAATGTTTGAACTTCAGAAAAATTCATATTTATTCCTTTCTATTCATATACTGCAAAACACTAAATTACCATGAACTTTTCATTTCAAAACTTATTAGGGAACTTAATATGAGACTATTCACATTTGTTTTCTAAAAAGGACAACCCTTCATTTTAATCCCTTTTAAATTATTTATGAAATAACTTTCAGAACCTTAACAATGGAAATTATTTTACTTTTAATCAAACCAACAGTAACTTATGTGCTATTAATGTAATGTTATATTGTTTGATTGAATGTGCTCTTTTTATTTTGCTTTATTATATTAAAAAGACTACGACGTCGCCGAGGAGCCGGAGTACTTCCCGGAAGTTCCTCCCTCCCCATTCGCTGAACAAGGCAAGTCACCAAACCAATCTCTTGAGCATATTGAACCCATGTTTGATTAAACTATCGCTAAAACACATAGGTTATATATGCATTAGTCAAATGAACCCTTACATTATATTTATTTAGGATCCCCCGACCTTGATGTGCAACCCAAGCCATGCTATCTCTCCTAACCTCCTTGTCACCACATGATCTCTGATATTAGCTAGTGTCCAATGTATTGACATGATCGCTATAGGATAAAAATGAGTCATAGCAAAATGGTTCTATTATATGATCCCCGTTACTTCTTCTCCTTGGAAATTCTGTTGGTGATGAGTTATGGTTGTGAGTGTATGCATGGTGGGTTCCGGGTGCAAGCTAGGGCATTGGTCGGTAGCACCCGGGGCACTATAAGGACCGGTCTGAGGGATCCGTTGCAATACACTTACGTACTAACCACAAGTCTAGTGGGTAAGTCCTAACTAAGGTATGGGTTGTTCCAAACCGAGGCCACCATTTGGAGATGGGTCAAGTTGCACCTGCGGGTGACTTGTACCAATGTGGCGCAAAAGGGGGTGCGACGTTAGCCGGGATGCGGCCCGGCGCGCCGGCGAAACCTAGAGCGGGTGGTTATCGCTTGGAACATCTCATATTGAGGTTTTGGCACGAGTTCCCGTGAAATGGGTCATCTCGTTTGGGATGAGTGCATGCCTTGTGGGTACAGTAGTACATCTCTGATCAGAGTCTTAAATCTTTTCGAAAAGCCGAGCCCACGGTCAAGGGCGAGTTGCGTGACATCCCCCGGTTAGTTTACCTTGAATATGTATGTGCATGATGGATTGACATGTAAGGACCGTTGAGCGAGGTGGGGCTGATGTTGATGATGTTCATGTTTACTTTCCGCATGATTAAAATATGATTACACTAAATGCCATAACTGCAACTGCATTATTCTGCAATGTTAGCCATTATCCTTCCTTGTTTATTATCCTGCATTATTATTTGCATTTGCGGTGGCTTGTTGAGTACTTTTTGTACTCATACCCGTTGGACCCCACAGAGGAGGCTTACTACGAAGACGGTCTGGAGTAGCGACCCAGTCGGGAAGAAAAATCCTGAAGAAGATGTTCGTCATGCTGTTTTCTAATTATCCTACTTTACTGTTTTTATTAAAAACAATGATGTAATAAATATGGTCTGCGTACCATGAACACTGTCGTATGTACGATTGTCGCATGATGAACCTCTTGTATTATTGTTTTTCTTATGAAATTCAATAATGTCTCGATTTGTTAAACCGGGGCGCTACATGAAGCCTGCTGCGGAACGTGCTGGCATGCGGGATTTGGTCAAACTGACAACAGTGTGACGTTTTGGCAAGGGTAATCGAAGCAAGGATTCCACCGAGGGGTGTTCGGGTGACCTCCAGAACTAGCTTCCTAACTTTGGATAACTCTAGCAAAGGGGCTCCGAGCGTTTAAACCTACAACAGAACAGAGATCAAGTGCCAATTCGGCCTAGGGACCGAATTTGCTAAGTGTTGTAGTAGGGATACGAAGGTAGAAATTTGTTACATAGATTAACGGATACTTCACAGGCGAAGTAACAAGGCGATAGCAATCTGTTACATAGATGAATGGGTACTTCACGAGCGAAGTAGCAAGGCTTACCATAGTTTCAGCGTGGCCGGTGATGGGCTTCCAGCCAAACCCACGAAGGTTGCGGAAAAGTAATTAAAAGTAAAGGTACGGTTCAAAGCTAGGGCTTTGTGATTGATTTGTGTTGGAGGGCCTAATTAACCGGCATCACCCTTATATTTATAGGGGCTAGTCTTCTTATCTCTAAGATTAATCTAGTAGGATTCAGCCTAATCAAACTTAGGGATAAAATTAGCCAGAATCAGACTCAAACTCTATCTCTGAAAATCAGCCCGAAGTGGGTCATATTACGTCATTGTGAGTCATATTATTGAGAGGCACGACTTCGGTCTATTTCGTAAAATAGTCTGTTGCCATCAACACGAACCGATGCCCTTTTGAAGGAGGATGAATTTGGCCGATGAAGTCTAAACCCCAACCTCGGAACGACCATGGCTTGATAATAGGGTTAAGTGATGAAGCAGGAGCTAGCTGAATATTACCAAACTTCTGACACACTTCACACCCTCTATAATACTTAAAATAATCCTCAGTAATAGTTGTCCAGTAGAAACCTGCTCTCTTGAGCATTCAACTCATTTTATGGGCCAACTAATGAGTGCCACAAATCCCTTCATGGACTTCCCCTGTAGCTACTTTGGATTGATCGGCATCTAAACAATTTAAGAGTACTCCATCAATAGTCCGGCGATATAATACATCATCTAGCAACACAAACATAAACGCCTGTCACCGAACTTTCCGATCAACCCTTTGACTGGGATTTCTTAAGTACTGGATGATTGGGATTCTCTAATCATCCTCATGGACATCCAAAGGGTTCGCTAACTCCTTTCCTAGAGTGATGTCCATATTGCTGACTTTGGAGTACCCCTCGAGCCTTTTCTGCTTCTGCCAAAGGCTAGCTGGATTAGCCGTGCAGAGCCCACCAGAGTGGATCCGTCCGTCGGAGGGGTCTGGTGCATGAGGGTCTCCGTCGTCTAGAAGGCTTCGGTATGAGGATTTCGGCGCGTAGGGCCCTTCGGTGGATGAATGGCTCCAGCATGAGGGTTCCAGCTCGCGACACCCTCTGGTGGCCAGAGGGGTTCGACCCTGAGAGTCCGGTGGACCGTGCTTCTGCTCAAAGTTTCTGGCTTTGGTAGTGAGACGAAGCATTGGTTTTTCTTGTACAAAAAACTTTCCTCTCTTGATTTGATAGCCAGATGCTTGCTGAGCCAAATCATTTACAATTGAATTGGCTTCTCTTGACCCATGAGAAATTTTGAAGACGTCAAAAGTTGCAATTATGTCTAAACATTTATCCAAGTAACTATTTAGCAAGCCATTAGAACATTGAGCACTTTTAGCTACTTGTTGTACTACTAATAGGGAATCACCATTGACATGAACATGTTTGGCGCCTATGGATTCTAGCAATTCAAGTCCTAGCAATAAAGCTTCATATTCAGCTTGGTTATTAGTAGAGGGAAATTTTAAACGGGTTGAGGTTTCAAAGTGCATTCCTCTAGGTGATATGAGAACTACCCCAATACCTTGGCAATTCTTGCAAGCTGAGCCATCAAAATAAAGTTTCCATGGCACAACCTCAATTAGAGCAATATCGTTAGTCCAATTGACATATATGTGGTGATCAACTATAAAATTAGTGACAATTCGGCCTTTCATAGCTCTTAATGGTTCATAAGACAAATCGTATTCAATTAAAGCATAAGCCCACTTTCCAATTCTTCTACTTAGAATCGGCTTTTGCAACATGTATTTTATAACATCGGTTTGGCAAGCGACAATACATGTGCTAGGAAGAACATAGTGACGTAGTTTGGCACATGTGTAATAAAGTAATAAACACAAACGCTCCACAAACGCGTACCTGGTTTTGTCATCTAGCAGGCGGCGGCTCAAGAATGTGATGATATACTCTTTTCCCTCCACCTCCTGGGTTAGTACGGCTCCTATCACGCTATCTTCGGTAGAGATGTACAGCCGAAAGGGGATTCCAGTCTTTGGTGCTCTCACCACGGGCGGTGATGACAAGCACTCTTTAATCTTTTCGGAGGTGTTTTGCTGACTTGCCCCCAAGTGAAGTTGGCTTCATTCTTTAGCCAGAGTATGGGGACTAAGGCATCGATTTTTCCAGACAAGTTAAATATAAAGTGACGCAAATAATTCATCTTGCTTAGCAACTTCTGCACGTCCTTCTTGCATGTTAGCACTGCAAAGTTTTTAATCTTTTCAAGCCTCTTATGATCAATTTCTATACCTCTATCATGAATCATGAATCCTAAGAACTTTCCCGCCGACACACCAAAAGCACATTTGAGCGGGTTCATTTTCAATCCATACTATTGCATCCTATCAAAAGCAACTCTCAAATCGGCTAAGTGGTTTCCCATAGCGTCCGATTTGACTACAACATCATCTATGTATACCTCCAACATAACTCCTAGCAAGTCATCAAATATTAAGTTCATAGCATGTTGATATGTAGCGCTAGCATTCTTTAAACCAAAAGTCATAACGACCCACTCAAACAAGCCGACAAAACCAGGGCATCGAAAGGTTGTCTTGTAGACGTCTTCTTCGGCCATAAAAATTTGATTATAATTAGTGTTGCCATTGATAAAACTTAGTACCTTGTGTCCTGAAGCATCGTTGATTAGCATGTCTGCTATTGTCATGGGATACTCATCCTTTAGAGTGGCCTTGTTTAGATCCCTGAAATCAATACAAACTCATATTTTGTCGCTCCCCTTCTTTTCTACAGGTACAATGTTAGCGACTCATTCAGCATACCTGCATGTCCTAATAAACTCAGCCTTGAGTAATCGTTCTATCTCCTCTTTAACTCGGTCATAGACGGCCGAATTAAAGTGACGAGGAGGCTATTTATAAGGTCTAAACCCGGTTTTAATAGGTAGTCGATGCTCCATGAGTTTGTGGCTTATTCCGGGCATCTCGCTACACTCCCATGCAAAACAATCGACGTACGACCGAAGCAACTTTATTACTTCGGCCTTATCATCAGCCTATAAATGTTGGTTTACAAAAGTCGGCCTTGGAATGCTACCATCGCTAAAGTCTTCGATGGCCTCAGCAATACCATCTTTAGCAGACCGATATTGCTCTACACGAGGCTTTAGACAATCTAGATTGCTTTTGCTAGACATGACTACTAATTTAGAAATAGTCGTGCAACACCAGCCGACTTTACAGACACTAGTACGAAACGGCCTCTGGACACGTTAACGAAGTCGTAATCCGAAAGATCTCTACCTGATAGACATTCTACTTTGTTGTGGATGGCGTCAATGGACGCATCGGCTAGTGCTACCTAGGCCGAAGTGTCTGCTGGTATGACTTCTACATCATCATTGTCCCACTATATCAAGCATTGATGTAAAGTGGAAGGAATACAACAATTTGCGTGAATCCAGTCACGCCCGAGCAGTACGTTGTAGTTACCTTGCACTTCAACGATGAAGAATGTGGTTGGCAATGTCTTGTTACCTACTGTCAGTTCCATGGAGAGCACGCCTTTTGCCTCGGAGCTCTCACCATTGAAGCCGTTGAGCATTAGGTTAGTCTTCTTTAAGTCCTCTTCGCCCCTTCCAAGCATCTTCAATAGAGAGTAAGGCATCAGGTTAACAGTGTCACCACCGTCGACAAGCATCCTAGAGATCGGCTTCCTGTCAATGTGACCTCTGACGTAGATAGGCTTTAGGTGGCGAGCCATATCATTGGGTTTCTCAAAAATGGCATTGCATGCACCGAGGTTCAACTGAGCGACCTCGGCCTCGCCTTGTGGCAGGGAGAACTTGGCGGGCAACATGATGACGTTGATGTCCATTGCCTGAGGTGCGGGCCCCTTAGAGACGGGGATATAGTCGTCATCGAGTGTGTCGTCGTTGTCGTCGCTTGGACTAGGAGCGGGCTGGTTATCTCATCTGGCTGGACCCTCGATACATATTTTGCCACTAGCCGAGGCTGGATCTCCTCAAAGATAGTGTCCCATTTATCCTCGGCCTTCTTCTTGTGCTTTTCTTGTGCCCATAGACGTTGTAGATGCATTTTTTATGATTTGGACATGCCCAAAGGTGCCCAAGATGGTTGTGGCTTGGTTCCAGGCGCCACCATCCTATTTCTATGATTTTTAGCTGAAGGGGTACCACCTAGGTCGGCCTCGCGTGTTTCATAATCGGAGGACGGTTCGCTGCGGACCCTGTCGGTTGGACCGGCCTAGTTTGGCCGATCAGACCAGGCTCTCGCGCTGGCCTCGGCTGGACTAGGGGACTTACCTCCGTCGGGCTTCAGCGAGGGGGCCTTCGGGATTGGGACTTCATGTGACCCTACTTTGACTATGATGGCTTCGGACTCCCTCCCCTTTGCCTCTTCGTGTCCATCTCCCTTGGATTCGTCTTGTGCAAGTCAATTTGGAGGTACTACGGACAGCCTGTGGGTGATGTCTCCCTTCGCCGCGTCTGTTTGTCCCTCTCAGTTATAACACTCTGGAGGAACATAAGGGACAACGTTACTCTGCGAAGGATACTTGGGTTGACTCGGCCTGCTCTGGCCGAATAAGCACCCTCTTTTTATTGAGGTCGACGGTGTTCACAGGAAATGGGTCTTTATCTAGCTTCATCTTTGGACTGGGGTGTATTTTCAATCGTCCTTCCTCTATGGCCGATTGGACCTGTCGATGAAAAACATTTCAATCATTAGTGTAATGTGAATGCGAATCATGCCACTTACAGTAGGGGCGTCTCTTTAGCTCATCGGCAGATGGAATGACTTGGCCTTTAGGCAACTTGAGAACCTGGTTCTTCAAGAGGAAATCAAATATTTTATCGCATTTAGTTATATCAAACGAGTATTTGACTTCGCTCGACCGATTCTTGGTTGGAGACGGTTGTAACTCAGAGCAAGTAACAGGTTTGCTCTTAGCGTTCCAAACCAATTTGGCTGCGTACATGTCAGCCGAATCCTCCTCTTCCTCTGATTCTTCTTCGTCGGAGTGTTCCATGACATGGACTTCAGCCCTAGGCTTGTTAAATGTCTTAATAAACTTTTTATCCTTGCCTCAGCCTTCCTGAACCAGAGCCTGCTGTAAGACTTGGCTAACTTCTATGAAGTGTTGGCTATCTAGTCTTTCTTTAATTTCAGAGCGCAATCCACTGAAAGCTAGATCTGCCAAATCCCTTTCCGAAATATTAAGACTAAAACACTAGTTTCTGGTATCTCTAAAACGCTTGATGTACTTAGAGACACTCTCGCTAGATTTCTGTCTAACCGATGTCAAGTGTGAAAGCCTAAGTTATGTCTGACCCGTATAAAAGTAGTCGTGGAATTTTTGTTCTAATTCAGCCCATGTTTGGATAGAGTTTGGCGAGAGCACCGAAAACCAAGCGAAAGGGAAAACAATCTAAGTTTTAAAGCATCCGACCCACTAGCTTCTCCACATTGTGCTAAAATCTGATTGACATGCTCTAGTGTAGTCTTGTTACCCTCCCCGTCGAACTTGGTGAATTCAGGGACTCTATAGCCACGAGGGTAAGGTATCGTGTCGAAATGGTCGGGGCACAGCTCCCGGTAAACCCTAGCTCGACCCCTAGGTAGGAAGCCGGTGCACTCCCTAAACAGTGCACAGATCCGCTCCTCAATGTCATCCTGGCCTACTGCCTGCGCACGTCTCTCATGCGGGGGCGCGACACACGGTGGTATGTCAGCGTGCCGACCGTGGGGTTCCTCCTCATGCGCTAGCTTGGGACGTATGACATTTTTGGGCCTATGTGCTTGGGCATGTGGCGTGGGTAGCATGGGAAAAACTAGCGCATGCGTGGGTGGAGGTGGCACATGGTAGGCAGTGCTAGTCTGGCTGTAAGCATGGTGATTGGTCTCGGCCATAGATATCGAGGCCGGAGACGTAATGGCTTTGTCGGTACTATCATCAGTCCTACTGTAAACGTGATTCATCGGGGGTACACTAGCAATCAGAGCTGGAGGTATAGCCTTAGTAAAGCTGAACCTTCTAAGTGTCGCCTCCACCTGAGAGCTAACTGCCAAATCTAGACGGTTAGCTAGCGAAGCGCTAATAGCTTGGTCTACTGATGTGGCTTTTTTTGCTCAATCTCTAAAGAAGATAAACGAGGCGATACTAGTGTTACCTGGATCCGAGTGAGGTCGGGGACAATGACGTAGTGCTTGATGAAGCCTACGCGTGTCTTGACGTAGCTCCCAAGCATGAGGTCTTGGAGTGCCTTCATCTTTGCCTCAATCTCTGCTCGGTCTTCTACGGGAATATCTTCAAGGGTAGGCATCATGATGTTATGGTTGTCGATATTTGTGCCTCCCATGGGATCCATCGACATCGTAGACGTAGTAGTCATTGCAGACATGCTTGTGGCTGATGTATATGTAACTATCATGTTGGCGTAGCCTTCCCTAGTGGAGTCGCCAAAAAGTGTGTTGACACGAATACGTGCCCCCACACATGGGTCAGTTCGACAATCCAAATATGTGGAGATACTTAGGGACAAGCCTAAGCGTAACACAACATTGACGTCGCATTCCGACTACCCTTAACTGTGTCAAGGGGGTGGAGTCTCCAGGTAATCAGATCACAAGCGAATAATACAATTTGCTGAAAAGAAATATATTAAATAAAATAAATAGTAAGCTGACCGGAGCCTGGCTGATTCGATGGGTAATGTGCGAAGGGTTCCACCGAAGTGTACCTTTGGCATATAGTGCTAAGGGTACCGCCGAAGGTAGTCTTCAGGGTTCGGATCGATCTGGTTGAAGGCAGTCTCTGAATAGATTTTGACGCGAAAGCACATCCGAACAACGGGGTTCGGCGTGAAGTCTCTGACACGATATAAACACTCCAGTGCAACGTGCTAGCATGACTTCATCTAGAGCAATGTATGGGTGTGGTGAAGCCTAGCGTGATGAAGACTGCTGCGGAACGTGTTGGTGTGCGGGATTTGGTCAAACCGATAACAGCGTGATGGTCTGAGACGAGTAATCGAAGCAAGGATTCCACAGAGGGGTGTTCGGGTGACCTCTGGAACCAGCTTCCTAACTTCGGATACTTTCGAGCGTTAAAACCTACAACAGAACAGAGATCAAGTGCCAATTCGGCCTAGGGACTGAATCTGCTAAGTGTTGTAGTAGGGAAACGAAGGTACCAATGTGTTACGTAGATTAACAGATACTTCACAGGCGAAGTAACAAGGCAATATCAATCTGTTACATAGATGAATGGGTACTTCACGAGAAAAGTAGCAAGGCTTACCACGGTTTCGGCATGGCCGGTAGAGGGCTTCAAAGCAAACCCATGAAGGGTGCAGAAAAGTAAATAAAAGTAAAGGTCCGATCAAAAGCTAGGGCTTTGTGATTGATTTGTGTTGGAGGGCCTAATGAACTGGCCTCACCCCTATATTTATAGGGGCTAGTCTTCTTATCTCTAAGATTAATCAGGTAGGATTTGGCCTAATCAAACTTTGGGATAAAATTAGCCATAATCTTACTCAAACTCTATCTCTGAAAATCAGCCCGAAGTGGGCCTTCGGTAGGGCCTGCCGAAGCCTGCTCCTCGGGCCAAAGCTTCGGTGAGGCAGGCCTCCAAAGGCGTTTGGGCCGAAGGTAGCAGGCCGCTGGAAGGCTTTCGAAGCCCAAAGCTAAATGGGCCTTCGACCCTATAGGGCTTCAGCCCGATCTAGGACATGTGTTTTTTTGGCCCAAATTACCAAAATTAATATTTTGACAATCCTAACCATTTAATGCCACTTTTTGCTATCAACAGATTATCAATGCACTCATCAAGGGGGAGATTTAGAAACCAAGTTGAAATGTGCCTTGGTTTCAAGTCTGTGATGAGTGATTGACAAGATTTATCTTCTGGATGAAGGGGTCCCTCCTAAGGGGTTCGGAGGTGTTTACCGAAAGATTCGATGGTTGTTGGCTACAACTGTGCAACGGAGTGTGTCTGTCGGAGGGGTCTGGCAGAACATGATGATATGTTGGTACAGAAGGGCTCGGTACTTTGGGCGGTACACCGGAGTATGTATCAAAGGCTGTTTACCGAAGAGGTCTGTAGAGTACTAGAAAATCTTGTCTACTTGTCGGTGGTGCGCAGGTGACCTCGGAGGCGACAGACGGTTCACAGCAAGTGAACCTAAGTCAAGTGGGAGGCTTGATGACAGGCAAGCGGGGAGCTCGGTCATGAAGGCTGCGTGGGGTCAATGTCGGTCCTTGTGGCATGGTGTGCCAGGCGGAGGCAGAAAGTGCCGAAGGTGGCTTCGGTTGAAGGTACTCCAAGTCAAAGTTCTCAACATTGAGGCAAGGCATTCGAAGTGTTCTCTGGATGGAGGCACTCGAAGGGACACCTAACGAAGGTCTCAGAAGTCAAGGTGCATCAAAGGCATGGTCCGGATGAGGGTCTTCATGAAGTGTGCTCGTGGTGGAGACACTACTTATCGATATGCCTCATGCGAAGGCCTTGGATGGAGGGACTTCGTAAGGTGGCGAAGGTACTTCGAAGGAGGGGCTTTGGAGTGTGGCTGACTTGAGGTACTTCAGCCATGCATTGCTTTGGTACACGGACTGACGGAGTTCGAGCTAGGAGTAGCTGCGAAGCCATGGTGGTCCACTCCACAGGTGATTGTGCAAAGGCTCAAGAGCTTTGACGGCTTCGGCTCAAAACCGTCACTATATCGAAGACTGACTTCGGTGAAGCAAAGGCCATTTGGTTCAAAGCTTGACAATAAAGCTACTACACACTTCGTGTGCGAAGGGGGCTTCAAAAGATTCCAACTGTGCAAAGGTTGATCATGTCTGCTCTACAAAAGATGATGTTGTCTCCTCTGCGAACATGACAAAAGAATCCTCCAAGAAAGTAGACTACCACCTGTACCCCCTTGTCTGGCTTAGAAAAAAACAGTGTAAACCCTAGGGGTAGAGTATTCTATTCGTAGGGCTGAATAGTTCCTATAAATAGTGAAGGCTAGCTAGGTCTAGGCAACACTTTGAGCAACCATTTTTAGAACTCCCAGAGCTAGCCGCCACATTCATGTACTTAGTACTGTGAGTCTTTTTGTGTTTCCTATTCATGCAATGAAAATTTCATTCTGTTTTTTTGTCTATTTCTTGAACTTGTATTCCTGTTTTTTCACTGCACGTGTTGAGTTCTTTGTGCTGCACTTCATTCTATTTCAGGCAGATTTTTGGGCATGTCTCCTCTCTAACGAAGTGTGCTTGCGTTCTATTGGTGCTAGTGTTGTGTGCTTTTCAGTGTGTGTTCGCTCTGTGTAAAGTGGAGGCGAGCTCTCTCTGATTACTAGCGAAGCACTGAGTAAAGTTGAGCTCGAAGCCTGTTTTCTTTTCTCTGTCGAGGTCCTCGGCATAGTTTGTTCTGTCTACATTCTGCCCTTCGAAATACAAAGCCTAGTACTAGTTTCTAGTGCAAAGTATCTATTCAAAGCCCTTAGAGGGAAATTGACTCCTGCGAAGTGTGAAAGTGCGAAGTTTGATCAAAGGCACCTTGTGTGCGGAGCCTGCACTTTCATTGCGGAGTTGTCTTTTGGTGCTTGTGGGTGTGAGCGAAGTCTTCTTTACTTCATACTTTTGCTCTTTGTGAAGCCTGGGTTTGGAGCTGAAAAATACCTCTGGACCAGACCTCCGAAGGGTGTGTTTGAAGCCTTTTCCGCATCAGACAGGGTTTAAAACAGAAGGCTAGTTTTAGTTTGAAATCTTAAAAGCTCCCATTAACCCCCTTTCTGGTCGCCCTTTTCGGTCCAACATATGTTCACCTCAAGAGATCAAATTGATGCAGCCGTAAGGATATTGACCTAGTCGATATGGTCGTCGGGGGTGGCAGGACTCACCTCTTCACTGGAGATCAAAATGATGCAGCCCAACTCTGAAGTGTCAAATCCTGCTGGCATTAATCTTGGGAAAGGCAAGGGTGGCGATGCACCGAGTAGTAGTTTGATAGAGATGTGTTTCTTATCTAACAAAGGGGTACATATTTATAGTCTAGAGACTTGTCGTCCAAGTATTCTATCTTAGCCAATTTTGGATAATCTTTATCTTCTTATCACATTTATCTCCATCGGCTCCATCATGTCCGGTCATGTTGTAACAGACAAGCTTCTTTGACCATCTGTGGCTGGACCTTTTTGACTTTTATTGACCGTGCGACATCTATGGTGGGCTCTGAGCTTTACCAAATCTTGGCGTAAACATACGCCCCTTAGTTTTGGAGCATTAAATTGCCTCTGATGCTTCAAAATTATCAGCCATCATCATCTCCTACCACCACCTCTTCTCGCACGATCCTTTCACATTCATTAATTGTTAGATGAAACCCTTCATTTTTAGTACTCTCAAATATCACCCAAGATTTCGGATTTGTACTACTTTTGGCTTCCTCCACCTCTTCTTCTTCCTTCAACCATTCACAACTGCGATAGATGTCGTCTAGTCTGACGTATTTACTTTTCCTTTGTGAAGGCATCAGACAAGGTTTCTTCCCACACAGTTTCACATTGGTTTTCATTAAACTAAAGATTTGTTTCCTCTAATCCTGGACCTGCAAAGATTTCAGCCTTTCAAAAATTGTAACCATGATTACCTTTTGTCGAACGTTGTAGGTGGTCTCCAGCAAATCTGGCAGGATCGGCTTGATCTAGCTACTGAGGAGTTTCCTTTCGCTTTCTAAGTATCTCACTAGCGTTCTCTTTACGCTTTGTGCTTACTGCATTTGTTTTTGCCCCTAGAGCTTACTGCCACCAGCTTCCAATACTTCCTGCGACCACCACTGCTCGCCGCATTTTTCTTCACTGACCCACATTTCTGGCAAATCTTCTCGATGGCTACCAATGACTCCATCCCTGAGGTAAGTCTTTGGCCTTTTATTTTCTACTGTTCTTCATTTCGCTTTGTTCTTCCGCCACTTTTCTTTACTGTTCTTTTCTTTCCCTATAGAATCTTCTCAACTAAGTTGTGATTCCTATGGGCAACCATCCCTCCTGCTTCTTTCTGGGTCCTATGGCCAAGACCCAGCGTATTCCCTTTAAAAATTAAAAAATTCTTTTTTCCAACTAGACTCAGAGCTTTAGGGCATTCCCTTCAATGATCCCTAGATGGCGTAACTGGCACTTCTGGGTTGCCACATCGAAGCAGGGTTCCTGCAAACAAGCTAGCATCTGGCACTGCATCGGCCTTTCCCATGCTCTTTCCTTCAAAAAATGAGCCGATGCTAGCATCTTCTTTCTACTTCAGGTCCGGTGCGTTAAGCACATTTCTTTTCGGCCATAGGCCTATGAGTCCCAACCTTCTTGACGTTGTTGTCTTTACCTCTCTCGATATCATTTCTATGGTCGATCCCTTTCTTTTCCGTTCCAAACCTTCCCACCATTTTGATTTCAAATCTTTTGGCAGTTGAGCCAAATATATCGCAAGTCATAGTAAGTAGTCTGGTCCTATTGATGAGTGAGAACACATTGCTTTTCTTAACCTTTGGCTCGAGAGGTTATTCTTTTGCGGGTCCACCCTTGGGCCTACTTGTCATCTTCAATTTTTAGCAGAGCAACTAGCTGCTAAAGTTGTGATCCCCCTTGGCCGATACCTCCTTGGCTCCCTTTATTATCTTCTTCATCAGGTAACAGTTCAATTATCGGTCGACGATGCGGTAGGTCACCTTGGTGATCCCTGGTGGTTCCTCCAATTGTGTCTTAATGTATATATGGCTAAAGTTTCCCCTAGCCCTTCCTTTGATCTCCTTCATTTTCCATCTGATCATCGTGGGTCCGCCTCTCCGACCACCCGCTGATGCCTATCCTTATGTGAGGCGGACGCCAACTGGGCAGGGGTAAGAATGTTCGCTTACATCTTGGCCCGATGGTTCAAGGCCTTTTATTGTGGCTTCTTTAGTCACTTCGTAGTGTGGTATGCCTACGAGTCCTTGGCTGATTATGAATACCCACATCGGCTATCTTTGGCTGATGTGCTAGCGAGCCCAGAGAGCGAGGCCATCTTCCCTGCTTGTATCTCTCCTTGTCTTCATCTAATCAATTTTATGGTTGCTCCAACGTGTAAGCCCTCTTATGAGTTTTATCATCCGATGGTCTACACCTGACAGCATGGTTTCGGTCAGTTGCCAATCGATCTCTTCTTCATCATCCATATCCAGGTTCGTGATGAAGTAGCAAATTCCTTAGAGTTCAATCGGCTTTTCTCTAAGAACAATTCAATCTCTCCCGGAGAACTCCCTTCCTGGACCGCAAATAGGGTGGCATCGATCTCTTATATGATATGGTCTACCATCGACCATTACCAACTTAGGTACGGGTTCCCCACTCCGTCAGAATGACTTGCCAAGAGGCGAGGCAAGGTCCTAGCGCATAAGCGCAAAGCATCGGATATAGTGATGCACCGGTCCACCAAGACTCAAACCACCTAGTTAATCTTCCTAGCTCTTGTTTTTGTCGTACCTAGCAAACTATCATCTTCTCTTTGTGGTATTTTTGACACATATTTGATGCTTTTCTCTTTCTTCCTCAGCCGACGCCACGACATCTTCTGCCGTGCGAACCCCCTGTCACTACCGATGTACCTCCATCGGCTTAGGTGTGTATGACTTTGTTGCATGATATTTTCTTTGCTTTTTGATACTCATTGTTCTTCTATTTCTTTTAGCCTTCTCCTATCGCTGCGTCCCCCTGCACGGTGTTCGACCAGCCGATGAATGACCTAGCTGACGCTCAACCGGCTTTGACTGCTAGAGACGCCGTCGCAGATTATTTCATTGGGGCCGATATTCAGGAGGTCGTCATTGCTTGTAACTTACATCGGCCTTGAATGCAGCCGATGCCGAACACCATGGGCTCGTCTGCCCTAGGGCAGTGTTGAAGAGGAAGGTTCGCCCACCCTTCTAGTGGCTATGGCAGATTACAATACGGTCGTCACTTCTACTGACGATGCCCCGCAGTCGGCTGCCCCTGCCAGGCCTGCCGACGTAAGCTTCCTTGTGTTTGTTATGACAATATCATGGTCTCTTCCCTGACTTTCTTTCTTTCTTTAGTCTTTTGCCCAATAGTTCCCTTTTGACGTCGATCCTTATCTCGAAGCCGATGTAGAGGTTACGGGTGCTCCTGTGTCGGCCGTGGCTCAACTCTCTCTGTAGGTAAAAGAGGTTCCGTCGGACCTACTACGTCACCTGGAAAACCCGGTGGAAGTCCTGGTCAATAACTCGAGGCCGATATGGGGGCACCTAAACGATATATTGAACTTTCATTCCCCAGAGTTGGTTGACATCCTTACCCCGGCCGCGTACTTGGAATTCCATCGGCCGGTCGTGCAGCAGGCATTGAGGCAAATGGCCGACCGCGCTGGCTATGCATCATAGTGGAAGGCGATCGAAACACATGACGTAGTAGTGCTAATCGAGGTCACTTCTGGATCGGCTCTAGGGTGAGTTATCGGTCACTTCGCAGGAACTGGACCTGCTTAGGGCAGAGGAGGGCAACCTGGCCATTTAGCTGGATGGAGTGCAGGTGAAGATTGCTACCAAGTGCTCTAGCCTCCCTCCCAGACAGGATCGAATCTTAGAAGTGTCAGCTCACCGATGCGGTCCGTCTCATGCAGTGCCGACGCCGAGTCCCTGTGGGATCAGAAGGGAGACTAGAGGGGGGTGAATTGGCGCCTCGAAAAATTATTGCGAATATGATGGCCTTTTCAAATCACCCAACACACCTCTAAATGAACAAGCGGAAGCAGATGTAGTAAAAACTTTGATAACAATAGATGTTATCACCCTCCTATCTGATATTATGTCAAATGATAGATTGAGGGGTCACCAGTACTGAATTTGCACACACAAAGACTGCACTTTAAAAATTGCTCTGAAACTTTTTCTGTTCTATACAAAAGACTCATATAAAAAACAATTTTAGAATGGGTTTGGTTGAACATGTGCTCGGCAATATATACAGTTGTTAATGGCGAAAAGCAACACTGCATACGGCAGCACATGATCGGCAAGCTGGGAAAGAAAAAAAGGAGAAATTTTTTTCTAGATTCAACTTTAAGCCTTCAAGATTTTCAGCAAATGACCACCTTTCAGAATTTTTATAGCATATAGATGAGCCAAAAATTATATGTAGCTTTGTTCAAAACCTTTTGCAAACTTCAAACATGGAACCGATGTAACTTGGACAACAAGAGTTATGTAGAACTCAGGTCCAAAAACAAAACCAAAACTGATCAAAAATCTCCTCAAAGATTAAATCCAGACTGAAAATAGAACGCAACTTGCTAGAAATCAGCAGCTTTCAGAACTCCTTGGGCACTTCGTTGAATAGAAAAATATATGCAGCAGTGGTCAAAAACTTTTCCAAATTTCAAACATGGAACCCTTGAAATTTGGACAACAAAAGTTATGTAGAACTCTGGTCCAAGAACAGTACCAAAACAGATCAAAACTCACCTCAAAGATTGAATCCAGACTGAAGACATAACTCAATCAGCAGAAATCATAAGTTTCCAGAACTGTTTAGGCACTTTGTTGGACAGAAAAATATATGCAGCAGTGGTCAAAAACTATTTCAAACAGTTCAAATATAGCATCAAAACAGTTCAGAAAAATAAATGGAACCTTGGAAACTTGTACAACAAAAGTCGTGAAGAACTCATGTCTAAATATAGCATCAAAACAGTTCAAAACTCAGCTCCAAAAGTGAATCTGAAAAGGATGAACAATATGTGTGTTGGAAGCTCCTAGATGCTATTTTTGCTTGATCCGAATGATGAACACTAAGCACGAAATTAAGAACAGCAAAAAGGCTAGAAAAAAATAGAAATTGTGGTTGGTACCCCCAAAATGTTCAGCTGAAAGAGTCTAATGATAGCCACAAATGTCACACCAACCCTAGGCCTTTGGGTCCTTTATATAGGCAAACCCACAAAGGAAAACCCCAAAATGCCCCTCAGATTTAATTACAAATTAATACTTAAAACTAATTAAACCTGAAATACCCTTTGGTATTTTTCAGAATTAAAATCCAGAAAAATACACAAAGAATATACCTAATTTATTACAACACTTAAACTTATACTTTTATTATATTTTCAGAATTTTGATAATTCTGAAAAATACTAAAAGTTTACACTTAATCTAAATTACTAAACAAAAATAAACTCCTAATTATTGGAATTTAAAAACATTTAGAGATGAGACGGCTTTCAGCAAAAACCGACAAAGCCTCCTTGATCGCCAACATGTGATGCCAATCTGCGAACTCGACCGCCAGTAAGTCTCTCTAGCTCTCAAACCACTCGAGCCGCCTGATCACTTGAACTGGCCTCCCTTTCGCTGACTTGACCGTCAAGCTGTCTCAACCATCTGTCCGTCCATGTCTTGCTCTATCTCCTCCACTACTACAAACCGTCACTGTAGTGGCGTTGGGCAAAACCACTGTAGTGGCGGGCCATTAGATGCCCACCACTACAGTTGCTGGTGCTGACGGCAGCACCAGCGCCCGCCACTATTGTTGGTAAAGTAGTGGCGGTCGGTGCTGATGTCATCCCGGACCGCCACTATTGTACCAATAGCAGTGGCGGGCGCTGGTGCTGCCCGCCGCTGCTAATATGGCTACCACTAAAGTATTGATGACATCACTTGCGACCGCCACTACTATTCTAGCTATAAATGCGCAGCTTCTTCCTCCCCGAGCTCTACTGGAGTTCGCATTTAATTTTGTCCGTACAATGGCGACAAAAATCTAGATAAAGAGGGGGGAGGCTTTGTTTTCGTTTCTTTTGAAGGATTTCATTCTTGGAGGTAAATCCATGCCGAATCTCACATTTATTTTGTATTTAATCATGTATACAATGAGTTATTAGCATTTTTCTAATTTAGGGTTTGTGAATAGAAATTTTCAAATAATCTTCCATTTACAGTGTTACCTTCTCCCAAATGAACAAATATGACCCTCCTCACAATTATTCATCACTTGTATATTGATTTACGTCATTTTAATCTCTTTTTTGATTTGATTTATGATTATAGATCTAGAGTTATGTTGTTTGGAGAGAGAGAAACCAATATAGTTAATTTATTTAATATTTTTTTCTGCTTAATAAATAGTTTTAATTAAAGCATTGAGGATTTTTAATTAATGTTATTATGAGCGATAATAAATCAATATATTTTCAATTTGTAAATTACTAAAATTAACACTAATGAATTTATTAATATTTTTTCAAATAATATATGTTTTAGATGGAGCACAGGTCCTGGATGTACTCGTCCAACGACGGAGATGTGGTGGCATATTTTAACAGAGTAACTGAATTTACTAAAGCTGCCGCACAATATGCTTCCCGTCAGAGTGAAGAGGCAATATATTGTCCTTGTAAAGTTTGTAAAAATGAAGCGATGTATCCGTGTTCTGATCGTGAAACCATACGATTTCACTTGTTGAAAAATGGTTTCGTGAAGAACTATTATATATGGACGAAACACGGTGAGATGGGCCAAAATCCGCCTGAAGATTCTGATGTGCCGCAAGATGCTCATTAACATAGAAGAGGTTGTGATCATACATCCGACATAACACATGATGATGTTGATCAACATGATGATGATGACGCCTTTGATGTGGAGGAACTGATGCGAAATGTTGCGCCTGAGGTGTTGTTGCAGAGAACTACAACCAAAGGATACGGTAACTTTGAAGCACTTGACAAAGCATCAAAAAACCTTCTTTACGAGGAACGCCACGGATGCGATAAGCAGTATACTGTGTTGTACACAATTCTTGAGCTTATGAAACTGAAGGCCAGCAATGGATGGTCTGACACTAGTTTTTCAGATCTTTTACAACTCCTAAAAAAGGTTTTGCCAAAACCCAATGGTTTACCATCTGATACGTACCAAGCAAAGAAGATGATTTGTCCGTTGACTTTGGGCGTTCAGAAGATTCATGCATGCCCGAACCATTGTATCCTATATCGAAAAGAGTATGGATTGTTAGAGAGATGTCCGAAGTGCAACGCGAGTCGATACAAACATCCAAATGACTGTGTGGAGGACTACAATGACCACCAGAAGAAGAATAATAAGAGGTTGCAGAAGAGGGATAAAAATGTTATTGAAGACCATCCTGGAAAAAAGACGGAGAGGAAAGTTCCAGCCTTAGTAATGTGGTACCTACCGGTGATTGATCGCTTGAAACGTATGTTCTCTAATCCTAGAGATGCTGAACTATTAATCTGGCATTTTGCTGGGCGAAAGAAGGACGGAAAACTTCGGCACCCTGCGGATGCTAGGCAGTGGAAATCATTTGACCTGGCCCATCCAGATTTCTCGGACGATCCTAGAAATATCAGGATGGGACTTAGCACAGATGGAATGAATCCCTTCGGTGAGATGAGGAACCCACATAGTACGTGGCCAGTCTTTCTATGCTTGTTCAACATTCCATCATGGTTGTGCCATAAAAGAAAATACCTTATGCTCACTACTCTAATTTCTGGTCCAAAACAACCTGGCAATGACATTGATATCTTTCTAGAACCTTTGATGGAGGATATGAAACGTCTATGGAAACATGGTGTCTGTGTGTGGGATGAGCACAAGAAAGAGCACTTCAATCTAAGAGCCATAATCTTTTGCACCATAGCTGACAACCCAGGACGCATGTCCCTAACAGGACAGGTTAAAGGAAAGACAGCATGTGTAGTGTGTGTGGACCAGACAGAATCTATGCATCTTCCATCATTCGTTAAGACGATATATATGCGACACCGCAGATTTTTACCAAAAAACCACAAATATCGAAGAAATAGGAACCATTTCGACGGTACAATCGAGCTTGGACAGCCTCCACGAAATCAAGATAGCAAATTTCTATTCGAAATGGTAAAGAATATCAAAGTTGTTTTCGGAAAGAAGAGGAAGAAATCTGAAAAAAATTCAAAGGACGCTCCATTTAAAAAGCAGTCGATCTTCTTTAGATATTTGCCCTATTGGAAGGAGTTGGAGATTGGTCATGCTATCGATATAATGCACGTTGAGAAGAATGTCTTCGAAAGCACTATAGGTATTTTGTTAGACATACCGGGCAAATCAAAAGATGGACTCAAAGTACGAAGGGACCTTCAAACTCTCGGAATTAGACCCGAGCTTCACCCACAGGAAAGGGCCAATGGAAAATTTTTCCTTCCGGCTGCTAGCTATAACCTCACAATTGATGAGAAAAGATCAATCTGCAGGTGTCTACATGGAATTAGAGTTCCAACAGGATTCTCAACGAATATAAAGAATATTGTCTCCGTAGCAGATTTGAGGATGAGCGGCTACAACACTCATGATTGTCATGTTATGCTTGGGCTATTCCTCGCCATCGCAGTAAGAGGAGTCAAACATTCATTTCTGAAGATGGTGATAACACGCATGTGTCACTTCTTCAATGTCATATCAAAGAAGGTGATCGACACTGAAGAGTTAAATGAATTACGTAAACAAATGAGGGAGACTATGTGTCAGCTTGAGATGTGCTTTCCTCCTTCATATTTTGATATTATGGAGCACTATATGATACATATAGCAGACCAAATCTTTGTTCTCGGTGCAACGTACCTGCACAATATGTATGCGTACGAGCGTCTAATGGTTATCTTCAAGGGTTACGTACGAAATCGTGCTTATCCAGAGGGTTCCATGATAGAGGGCTACACGACTGAGGAAGTCATTGAGTGCTACGCAGATTACATAAGAGATGGAAGACCAATAGGAGTTCCCGTGTCCCGGCACCATGGAAGACTCACCGGTAAAGGAACTAAAGGCAGGAAAATCATACGAGACAATAGTTACCAAACAATAAGAGAATCACATTACAGTGTAATGCATCAGTTGGCGATTATGAGACCATATGTTGAACAACACCTGCAAGAGCTTCGTGAAAAGAATGAAGATCGCGATGAACAATGGATTATGAAAGAACACAAAATTTATTTCACATCATAGCTGAGGGATCTAAACCTTCCGATTGGAGAAACCGACGAAGATATGATGATAAATAAATTGTTTTACGGTCCATTGAGCATGGTTAAAATATGGCAAGCGTATGACATCAATGGTTTCACATTTTATACCAAAGCAAAGGATCAAAAGAGTCAGCGCCAAAATAGTGGTGTCAGAGGAGAAGCAGAAGATAGCACTGGACAAAAAAATGCTTACTATGGATACATCGAAGAAATATGGGAACTTAACTATGGGAACTCTATAGAAATCCCTATATTTAAGTGTCAGTGGGTCAGACATCCAGAAGGTGTGGAGGTGGATGATTACGGGTTTACGATAGTTGACCTTAATAAGGTGGCTTATAAAGATGACCCTTGGATACTCGCTCAATCCGTGGCACAAGTATTTTACATACTTGATCCTAAAGATGAGAAAAAATACATCGTTGCTCCAGGAAAACAAAGAATTGTTGGAGTTGATGGAGTCGAAGACGAAGAAGAATACAATCAGTTTGATGAGGTGCCGTTTTTCGTTGACATATCAAGGATCAATGTGGTTGAAGCAAAACTGTCATTTGCCAGTGTGATTCCTTATCTACGCACCAATGGCGATGGAAAATTAGTGCAAGGCTAGATCATTTATGTTTAGCGTGCGTATTTGTAAAATCAATTATGTCATTTATTGTTAAAACATTTTCAAGATCAAATGAGGATTTAATTAAACATCAATAGAAAATTTATTAAACAACAATAGAAATTTTTAAAAAAATTTAATTTTTGGGGCCAACAGCAAGGTTCAAACCTCAAACCGCCTGCCGACAGCGAGGTTCAAACCTCGAACCGCACGGCCCCAAGTGAGCCCCGCGCACCACTGCGCTACTAAGTGTTTCACGTCAATGTAGGAAGAGTATTATATGATATATATTTAATCCCCTCTATTAGTAGTGGCGGGCTGGATGACGTCAGCATGCCCGCCACTACTAAGGCACCTATAAATAGTTTCCACTCCCGCCGTCCGAAAACCTAGTTTCATTTTCTAAACCCTAAACTCCCGTGTCGCCCCCCTCCACACCCGTCGCCACCGTCGATGTCCCGGAGCACGTCGCCGCTGCCCTCCGCCCGTCGCCGCCTTCCTCGGAGCCCGTCTCGGCGCCGCCCGCGTCGCCGCCATCCAGTCAGTAAATGTTAGATAACCTATCTTTAGTCTTATTTTATTCGAGCTTAGGGTTAAAATGATTTCTAATTGTTATATTAATTTATGCGTGGTAATATAATTTAGTATAATATTACTAGTAGAATGCACTATAACAATAATGTTTTTAATGTACTATAAAAAATTTCTGAGAAAAAAAATTCCACTATAATAATACTAGCTTAGGGTTTTGTAATGTTATATCAATGTGACAAAAAAATTGCAGATGGCTCCTCCTAAGATTGAACCAAACAGTGGATCCTCAGACTCTACATCAAGTGGCGTGTGTGAGGTTTGCAAATGCGGTAAACATAAGGTACATGATGGTATAGTTTGCAGTTGTTTGGCAAAGAAAGTGATTCTCATAATGGACTCCGACTCGGAGGACGACTCGCGATCGCCGCAACCAGATAGGGTAAGTGTTGGCAGACGGAAGAATGATGAGACAACCGGTGGTAGAGGGAAACATGCCGAGGCTAGCGGTGGAAAAGGGAAGCATGTAGAGCAATGCGACAGCAAGAGGAGGAAGGAGGCAAGATCCTCTTTTTATGCAAATTTTATATTTTTATCATCCAATTCAATCATTGATAATAAGTTGTTCTCACTATCGCCGTCGCGTGTATTTTCTTGTTCAGGAACATGGAGAGAAGTTTTGACTGCCTGATGATGCCGAGTTGGTTGAGGATTGGCAAGTTGAGGCTTTTAATCTGTTTAACCAGAAATAGGTTGGGTTTGTGCCGAGGAAGAAGAAGAAGCTCCAAACCATATCTTTCTTTTGGGTTTGACCAGTAGTGCGTTTCGATGTGTAAGCTGGTTTCCCCATCCTGGACTTGTGTTTGTTTACTTGCTTTCAAATAAACATGATGTGTCAAAAGCGAGCCCCCGCACCACCGCGCTACAAAAGTCTCGATCATATCGTAACAACATGTAATAAAAACACACTTAATGAAATAAAAACAGTAAACTAAGGTAGAAAAATACCAATTTTTGCAATTAGAATATTGGTGTTGTATTTTTATTGTACAAAAAGTTTCAATTTCAAAGGAAGAATAAACTATAGATAAGTTATGATGTATTTTTATTGTACATGTTTATTAATGAAATAAAAAAAGTAAAGTGAGGCAGAAAAATACAATTTTTCTAATTTGATAAGTTATGATGTATTTTTATTGTTAAAAAATCAAGTTCAAACTAGAATTTAAACATGAATAAAAAAGTAATGAAAATTATAATAGAAATGTAAAAAAATGTTTGGATGCTAGTAGCAAGGTTCGAACCTCAAACCGCCTGCAGGCAGCAAGGTTCGAACCTCGAACCGCATGGCACCAAAGCAACCCCCGCACCACTGCGCTACTAAGTGTTTCTCGACATGAGTGGCAACGTATGCTAGATAACCCCACCAGCGTCGGATTAGTAGTGGCGAGCAGGATGACGTCACCATCCCGCCACTGCTACCCTTTTAGTAGTGGCGGTCGCATGATGTCATCGGCCCGCCACCACTAAGTCAAGTGACGTACACTGAGGCAGAAAAATACCAACTTATTAAATTTGATAAATTATGATGTATTTTTATTGTTAAAAAAATTCAAGTTCAACGAGGATTTAAACATCAATAAAAAGTGCTGAAAATTTTAAAAAGTACAAAATAGAAAAAAATGTTGATTTGGCGCCAGCAGCAAGGTTCGAACCTCAAACCGCCTGTCGGCAGCAAGGTTCGAACCTCAAACCGCATGGCACCAAAGAACCCCCCGCACCACTGCGCTACAAAGTATTTCTCGGCTATTTGTGCAGTGTATGCTAGATAATCCCTACCTCTACGTGGACTTTTTTGCATTTAAATACCAATTTCTGTTAATGAAAGATACCAATTTTGGCAATTAGAATATTGGTGTTGTATTTTTATTGTACAAAAAGTTTCAAGTTCAAAGGAAGAATCAACTATAGGTTTTGCTTTCAAACCTAGGTCATTTCATCTCTAAACCCTAATTCATCCCCGCAGAATCTTAGGTTTCTTAACGCTCTACGTGATTATTTTCTCGAAACAATTTTATTTTTTATGACAACATCTATGGATCGATCATATCATAACAACATGACAAGTCTCATCTTTTTTAGACTTTATTTTATTTTTTGAGGATTAAAAAACTATAAAAATACAAGTTGTCGATCGAGTGTTGTGGAAACCTACATTTTTTATGATCGTTTTAAATTTACTGGATAATAATAACTAATTATAGAGTCAAAACATGAATATGGTTTTTCTATAAATTTTGGTGAATTATTTCATGTCTTGTAGTTCAAATTGAACTTATTTGGACTTTGATCATAAAAACACACTTAATGAAATAAAAACAGTAAACTAAGGGAGAAAAAAGTATAGTGAGGCAGAATAATACCAATTTTTTAAATTTGATAAGTTATGATGTATTTTTATTGTTAAAAAAAATCAAGTTCAAACTAGAATTTAAACATGAATAAAAAAGTCATGAAAATTAGAATAGAAATGTAAAAAAATGTTTGGATGCTAGCAGCAAGGTTCGAACCTCAAACCGCCTGCAGGCAGCAAGGTTCGAACCTCGAACCGCATGGCACCAAAGCAACCCCCGCACCACTGTGCTACAAAGTGTTTCTCGACAGTAGAGGCAACGTATGCTAGATGACCCCCACCTCTAATAGTAGTGGCGGACGGGTATGCTGACGTCACCAGCCCACCACTGCTATTCCTTTTAGTAGTGGCATCGAGCACCAGCGGCGGGCGGATTAGTAGTGGTGGGCTGGTGACGTCAGCATGCCCGCCACTATTAAGGGAAAATAGCAGTGGCAGGCAAGATGACATCAGCATGCCCGCCACTGCTAATCCACCTATATAAATATTTCGCTCCCGCGTCTGAAAACCCTAAGCCCTAATCTTCTCCTGCCAGTTACTGCCGCTCCCAGTGCCCGCGTCGCCACCATTGGAGCCCGTCATTGTCGTCCCCCGAGCCCGTCGCCGCCATCTCGGAGCCGTTGGTGTCCCCGGACCCCTCGCCGCCACCTCGGAGCCGTCGCTGTCATCCTCGAAGGCCATCACCGGAGCCCGCGTCGGTGTACCCGGACCCCTCGTCGCTGCCGTCCCCATCCCCGACGCACGCCGCCATCCCCATCCTAGAGCCCGCGCTGCCACCCTTGGAACCCGTCGCCGTCATCGCCCCGAACTCCGCCGGAGCCCACGTCGCTGTCGCCGGACCCCCCGCCGCCGTCTCTGTCCCCAAGCTAACTCCAGACTCCAGAGGATGTATCTCATCAGATATTTTGTGATTAGTCAAGGCAAGGATTAGTGAGCTCTACTGACCTCTGATTAAGTGATTAGTAAGCTCCAAACTTAGAAAACAATCTTTTGAGTTCTGACTGATCTGCAGTGGGTGTTAATCTGGTTGCAATTCATGACATGACAGTAGCATCTTACTTCCTCCATGATCCCAAACTCTCCAGTCTGAACTAGTTTGGCTTCAAATTCATGATTCCATGGAGCCCTTGATCTACAAAAGCGCACAGCTATTTCACTTAGCTAGGTTGCAAAGAGCTTTCTGCTTGCTAAGCTGCTAGCTGAACCAGCTGCAAAGCTGTGTGGCCGCAGATAGTGCAAAGTGAATGGCTTCTTGAAACCTAGCTAGTTATCGAACCCTAGACTATTGTGGGGAAAAATGACTAAAACATTTACTCATGCCTGCCACTGCTAATACACCTATATAAAAGTTTTTGCTCCCGCCGTCCAAAAACCTAGTTTCATTTCTAACTCCCGTGCGCCGAACTCTGCCCATTGCCGCTGCTCCCAGAGCCCACGCCGCCCTCGGAGCCCATCGTCGTCGTCCCCGAAGGCCGTCACCGCCAAACTCCGCACGTCGCTCCCAAAGCCCACGCCACCCTCGGCTACCCTTGAAATCATTGCAAGGTGTTTAGATAATTAAGTTTGTTTAAATTCTGATTTCTTGATCAGACATAAAGATTAAATAGCAAGTTTGTGATGTAGTCTTTAATTTGACTCATTGGAGCTAAATCTGTGATTAAGTTTGGAGGAGCGTTGGGTGTTTTGAAAGGGCCATCTAATTCGAAAGAATTTTGTTGAGGCGCCTATTCACCCCCCTCTAGTTCTTGAGTGAAGTCTTCTATATCTAAGTTATGCCATGAGAAATATTGCATACCACATTACCACTTTTTTAGAACAACTTTTAGAGGCCTATGATGCAAATAGTAATTGAGTTATCTCATATATGTCATCAAGCCGTGCAACACATCCATTCCTGTCAACAACTTCTTCTTTCTCGTGTTGCTGACAGGGAAAGGATGTGCTCACGGTTCCATGGCAGCCATGAACATATTTGAAAAACAACACAAAATATGCTAAGGCCTCAACTACACAAGAGAGAGAACAACACAATCTCCTAACTTGAGGATTAATATAGTAGCTTCAGAAGTAATAGCTGACTACTGTAGCCAAGAAGAGTTTTCATACATTTCCCACCTTTGACACTGTGATCAGTTTACTACTGCTATTACTTCTGAGGCTACAGTAGTAAACTGATCACAGTGTCAAAGGTGGGAAATGTATGAAAACTCTTCTTGGCTATAGTAGTCACCTATTACTTCCGAAGCTACTATATTAATTCTCAAGTTAGGAGATTGTGTTGTTCTCTCTCTCTAGTGTTGTTAAGACCTCAACATATTTTGTGTTGTTTTTCCCTCTAATGTTCCATGGCAACAAAATATGCTGAGGCCTCAACAACACTGTGATCAGTTTACTACTGTTATTACTTCTAAGGCTACTATACTAATCCTCAACATTAGATTATGCAATTCCTTTTAGAGGCCTATGATGCAAATTGTTATTGAGTTATCTCATGTATGTCATCAAGCCGTGTGACACGTCCATTCCCATCAACAGCTTTTTCTTTCCCGTGTTGCTGATAGGGAATGGATGTGCACACGGTTCCATGGCAGCCATGAACATTTTTAAAAACAACACAAAATATGCTGAGGCCTCAACAACACTGTGATCAGTTTACTACTGTTATTACTTCTAAGGCTACTATATACTAATCCTCAAGTTCATTCGGCTGAAAGCCAACATTAGATTCTGCAATTCCTTTTAGAGGCCTATGATGCAAATTGTTATTGAGTTATCTCATGTATGTCATCAAGCCGTGGGACACATCCATTCCTATCAACAACTTCTTCTTTCTCGTGTTGCTGACAGGGAATGGATGTGCTCATAGTTCCATGCCAGTCATGAACATATTTGAAAAGCAACACAAAATATGTTGAGGCCTAAACAACACTGTGATCAGTTTACTACTGCTATTATTTCTAAGGCTACTATGTACTAATCCTCAAGTTCATCCAGCTGAAGGCCAACATTAGATTCTGCAATTCCTTTTAGAGGCCTATGATGCAAATTGTTATTGAGTTATCTCATGTATGTCATCAAGCCATGAGACACATCCATTCCTGTCAAAGCTTCTTCTTTCTCGAGTTGCTGACAGGGAATGGATGTGCTCATGGTTCCATGGCAGCCATGAACATTTTGAAAAACAACACAAAATATGCTGAGGCCTCAAGTGCCAGTTCCGGCTGAGCCTCAAGTGCCAGTTCCGGCTGATCCTCAAGTGCCGGTGGCCAAGCCCATAACAAAAGTGCCAGTGCTAGTTGCTGCCGAGCTTGAAAAACAAGATGCATGCCCAAAGCCAGCAATCCACAAGATAACTGTTCAAGCTGGGCAGTGTTCTGCGCTCAAATCTGAGATGCATAAATTTTTTACTACTATGGGGCAAACACGTTCTATGCCCGAAGCGGCTCCCATAAAGGCTCCAGTACAAAAGCATGCGGGCTCACTTTCTGTTGATAAGAGGACCTACGGAGACGAGGATTATATCGAATACGAACCAGGCAAACCATTATTACCCCAAGGAGTACTTAATTGTATGCCTTGGATGATGAAAACATTTCATGACTGGTACCTCGAAGCGTCTTCGTTAGGAGTAACACAAATAGAACTGAAGGTTCCACAAGAAATATTCAACTGCCCAGAGTTTAAGCTTGCACTATTTTTCGACGACATCCATCGGATGTTTCATCTGAAGCGAACCGACATCACAAGCATGATGCTCTGCTGCATGTAAGTACTTTATACTTTGTCAATACAAAGCAAAAATAAATAATGTCTTATATTGACTATTGTTTTATAACATATGCAGTTGTAATTCACGCGGTGACGAGTCTAAATTGTATGGGTACTTAAACCCGTCATTAATAAGCCAAAGTGCGCTGAACCCGACACTAAACCAGAACGATAGCAAGTACTGGACTGCGGGTAAGAAAAAATTTCAAAGAAAGATGTTCAATAAAGACGAAGACAAACTTAAGAAGAACAAAAGGAGTTGTGCCGCGTTGTATATTGCGTGGTGCATGGATCAATGGAAGGACAGAGAAATGATAAGTGGGGCATATAACTTTAAGTAAGTATACCCACTATATCCACTTAATCACGTTTTATCGATTATGAAACTAACATAATCATATATTACTTCTTTCGATAGTTATCATTGGATTGCACTTCTGATATACCGAAAGAGCTCAAGGGTTTATGTGCTCGACTTGCTCGACAAACCCAAAAAAGAATATCAGTATTAAATGTTATTCAGAGTGCATATAGATACTACGTGGAAAAGTTAGGTGGCCCACATGATCCACAGAGGCCGAAAGAAATGCTTATCAGAACCAACTATCCGGTAATATTATATTTTTAAATTTGTTAATTCAATTGATAAAGCCAAACTATATACCGTTCTAACTTTGTCTATTTTGAAGTGTCACAAACAATCTCTTGGTTCCGTGCATTGTGGCTACTATACTTGTGATTTCATGAGCAATAACTTAGGAAAGTTTGGGCGGACAGTGTCTGAGGATACTAAAGAAGTAAGTTGATTTCTTGTGTGTTAATCTAATATAACTTGCAGCGTATGTACTTATATTTTACGTATGCAGGCGTCAGGTCCATCAACCGTTGCCCAGAAGAGCCAACTCTCTGAATCACAAATGTACGAAATCGTATCAAGGATGTGCCGCTTCACGATGCATGAGATTCTTCATGAGCTTGTAGTATTTTTCGATCCTGAGAGTGAAGTGGCCAAGCATCCAACTCTGTATGATTGGGCCGGAAGAATGAAAAGGCGAACCAATTAAGATATGAGTTGGCCTTCCAAGAAAACATAAACCGCGTGAGCATGTATTTGTGAAACAATGGTTATTGTGTTGATGGATGGTTATTGTGAAACATAAACCGGAAGAATGTAAACTTTGTAAATTTTTGAAAATTGATGAGATGGATGGTTGTTGTGTTGATGTGTTGTTGTTGTGGATGTGTATGTGGATATGTGGATATGTGGATATTTTGCTGCTGTGTATGTGGATATGTGGATGTTTTGCTGCTGTGTATGTGGATGGCTGTGTGAAGCATATAATTTCTGTGTTTTGGTTTGTGGGATCATAGAATTTTGTGTTATGGCTTATACACAGCAGTGGCGGGCAGATGAGGTAGCTTGCCCGTTACTGCTGTTTACACAGTGGTGGCGGGCGCGCTGACCTCATCTGCCCACCACTACTATTGATAACAGCAGTGGTGGGCAGATGAGGTCAGCGCGCCCGTTACTGCCGTTGACATAGTGGTGGCGGGCGAGCTGACCTCATCTGCCCGCCACTGCTGTTATCAATAGTAGTGGCGGGCAGATGAGGTCAGCGCGCCCACCACTGCTGTTGACACAGCGGTGGAGGGCGCTCTGACCGCCACTGCTAACCAGCGATAGCAGTGGCGTTAGAGCAGTGGCGGACTGGATGCCCGCCACTATAGGTCGATTTTGCCCGCCGCTACAGTGTCGCTTTGTAGTAGTGCTCGTGCACTCCTAAGATCATCTCTAACTTCAGCCGACATCCTTGATCCTCTAGCATTGAGCTCCCTGCTCGATCCTTGATCACCCGCCGCTGACAGTTGGTTAGCATCTCCACCCTGCACTCATGAGACAAGCCAAAACACGAAACGCGACGCACCCCAATCCCCTCAACATCCACTCTCCATAACCACACATCGATCCCATCGATGCAATCAAATCATCACTTACTCATTCACTAGATCGCTCAACCTTTTCAATCACTCATCATAAAGACAAAAACCACAATGCGACCTCTCTTGGTTTCACAATCTCCACCTTGATGAGAATACACAAATATGACTCGATTGTTTCATTTTGCTTGTAAAGCTGAACGGGACGTGCAGGGTCGCAACACAAGTGCCAAGATTAATTTTTCTACAAGACGAGCTAACTCATGGCAGCACAACAATGGACGTACAACCCCACCATCTTCTTCACCAAGTCGGTGGTGTCGTCTCCATCCAACAATAATAGGAAGCTCCCAGCCCTTCCCACAAATTCAGCAACTCGTATGCCTTCAACGACGTCTCCAGCGACAAAGCGTGCCCCACCACCAGTTGAGTCTGTTGCATCTTCAAGTAGAGCACGAGACATACAATGTCACCGGTGCAAAGGGTTAGGACATGTTATGCGTGACTGCCCCTCCAAGCATGTTTTGGTCATTAAAGATGATGGTGAGTACACTTCTGCTAGTGATTTCGATGAAGATACACTTGCTTTGCTTACAACGGAATATGCAGGAAATGATGACCACCCCGAGGAGCAAATTGGTTCTGGCGATGAAGATCACTATGAGAGCCTAATTGTTCAACACGTGCTTAGTACACAAATGGGGAGAGTGGAGCAAAATTAGCGACACACATTGTTTCAAACAAATTGTGTTATCAAAGAATGGTCTTGTCGCATGATCATTGATGGTGGAAGCTGCAACAACTTGCACTCACCACAAAACCACATCCACGTCCATATCATATCCAATGGCTCAACAATAGTGGTAAGGCCAAGGTAATGAAATTGGTGCAAATTAATTTTGCTATTGGGTCATATCATGTTGTTGGTTAATGTGATGTAGTACCTATGCAAGCATATCATATTCTGCTAGGTAGACCTTGGCAATTTGATAAAGATTCCACACATCATGGTAGGTTAAATCAATATTCATTTCTACACCATGATAAGAAACTTGTGTTACATCCTATGCCTCCTGAAGCTATTTTGCATGATGATATTGCTGTTGCTAGGAAAACAAAATCTCATGACCATGCTCACATTGCCAACCACATTGCTGCTAAAGACGATGTAAAACATGAAAAGACACAAAGCAATGTTGTCGCTAGCAAGAAAAATGAGATCACTTTGAAAGGAGGGTGTTTGCTTAGTACCAAATCTGAAATTAATGAATTACTAGCTTCCAACTCTGTTGCCTATGCCTTGATATGCAAAGATGCCTTTATTTCATTACACGATATGCAACAATCGCTTCCTCCTATTATGGCTAACATTTTGCAGGAATATGCTGATGTCTTTCCAAGTGAAGTTCCATCAGGTTTGCCACCAGATTGACCTTATTACGGGCGCTGCCTTGCCGAACCATGCATCATATAGGACCAACCCCGAAGAAACAAAAGAAATTCAGTGCCAAGTACACGACCTACTTGACAAGTGGTATGTGCATGAGTCTCTTAGTCCTTGTGCTGTTTTGGTTGTTTTAGTTCCTAAGAAAGATGTTTCATGGCGCATGTGTGTCGACTATAAAGCAATTAACAATATCACCATTCGCTATTATCACCCTATCCCATGTTTCGATGATATGCTCGATGAGTTGAGTGGTGTTATTGTATTTTCTAAAGTTGATTTACGTAGTGGGTACCACCAAATTCGCATGAAATTAGGGGATGAGTGGAAAACAACTTTCAAGACTAAGTTCGGCTTATATGAGTGGTTAGTAATGCCTTTTGGGTTAACTAATGCACCTACCACATTTATGTGATTAATGAATGGGGTTTTGCATGCTTTCATTAGAAAATTTGTGGTGGTTTACTTTGATGATATTCTGATTTATAGCAAGACCATAGATGAGCATATTGATCATTTACGTGTTGTTTTAATGCTCTACGTGATGCATGTCTATTTTGTAAACTTGACAAGTGCACCTTTTGCATGGATCGAGTCTCGTTTCTTGTATATGTTGTCACTCCGCAGGCAATTGAAGTTGACCATGCTAAGGTGGAAGATATACACAGCTGGCCTATCCCAAAAACCCTCTCACAGGTACGAAGTTTCTTAGGACTTGCGGGATTCAATCGCCATTTTGTGAAGGATTTCAGCACCATTGCTGCACCACTAAATGAGCTTACAAAGAAGGATGTGCCTTTCTCTTGGGGCACACGACAGGAGAATGCCTTCACCATGCTGAAAGCTAAGTTGACTTATGCACCTCTCCTTCAACTTCCTGATTTTAATAAGACTTTTGAACTTGAGTGTGATGCTAGTGGGATTGGATTGGGTGGTGTCTTACTGCAAGAAAGAAAACCTGTTGCATATTTTAGTGAAAAACTTAGTGGTCCTTTTCTGAATTATTCTACATATGACAAGGAATTGTATGCTCTTGTGAGGTGCTTAGAAACATGGCAACATTATTTGTGGCCAAAAGAATTTGTTATACATTCTGATCATGAATCTTTGAAACATATTCATAGTCAAGAAAAACTGAACCATAGATATGCAAAATGGGTTGAATTAATTGAATCTTTCCCTTATGTCATCAAACACAAGAAAGGGAAGAAGAATGTTATTGTTGATGCTTTGTCTAGGAGATATGCCTAATTGACACAACTTGACTATAAAATCTTTGGATTAAAAGCAATTAAAGATCAATATGTGCATGATGCTGAATTCAAAGATGGGTTGCTGCATTGTAAAGATGGCCAAACATGGAACAAATTTGTCTTCAATGATGGGTTTGGGTTTCGAGCTAACAAGCTATGCATTCCAGCTAGCTTCGTTCGTTTATTATTGTTACAGGAAGCACACATAGAGGTGGGTTGATGGGACACTTTGGTGTCAAGAAGACGGAGGACATTCTTTCTGCTCATTTCATTTGGCCAAAGATGAGAAGAGATGTGGTGCGATTTTTTTCTCGCTGCACTACATGTCAACAGGCTAAGTCGCGCCAAAATCCACGTGGTATGTATATGCCTCTACCTGTTCCTAGCATTCCTTGGGAAGATATTTTTATGGATTTTGTGTTGGGTTTACCTAGAACTAAAAGAGGATGTGATAGCATTTTTGTGGTGGTGGATAGATTCTCTAAAATGGCTCACTTAATACCATGTCATAAAACTGATGCTGCTTCTCATATTGCTGATTTGTTCTTTAAAGAAATTATTCGTTTGCATGGCATAACAAACACAATTGTTTCTGATCGTGACGCTAAATTTCTTAGCCATTTTTGGAGAACTTTGTGGGCTAAATTGGGGACTAAGCTGCTTTTCTCTACAACTTGTCATCCTCAAACTGATGGACAAACTGAAGTTGTGAATAGGACGCTATCTACCATGTTAAGGGTTGTTTTAAAGAAAAATATTAAGATGTGGGAAGAATGTTTGCCTCATGTTAAATTTGCTTATAATCGTTTATTGCATTCTAGTACAAAGATGTGTCCATTTGAAATTGTTTATGGTTTCTTGCCTCATGCTCCAATTGATTTAATGCCTTTGCCATCTTCTGAAAAGTTAAATTTTGATGCTAACCGACATGCTGAGTTGATGCTTAAACTGCATGAAACAGCAAAAGAAAACATAGAGCGCATGAATGCTAAGTACAAAATTAGTGCTAATAAAGGTGGGAAGCAATTAGATTTTGAACCTGGTGATTTGGTTTGGTTGCATTTGAGAAAAGAACGGTTTCCAGATTTGAGAAAGTCCAAATTGATGCCTAGAGGTGAAGGTCCATTCAAAGTCCTCGAAAAGATTAATGAGAATGCATAAAAGCTTGATTTGCCTATAAATTTTGGGGTTAGTCCCACATTTAACATAGCAGATTTGAAACCATATTTAGGAGAAGAAAATGAGCTTGAGTCGTGGACGACTCAAATGCAAGATGGGGAGGATGATGAGGACATCGACACCAGTGATACATCCACACCAACACATAATCAGATTTCTGGTCCGATCACTCGAGCCCATGCACGCCAACTAAACTATCAAGTAACCTCGTTCCTAGCTTCTTATTTCCCTTGTGTAGATAATGGAAATGTGCGCTCTCTCTTGTTGCTTAGGAACGATGGACAGGAAGAAAGCAGAGTTGGTTTCGCACGGATGACATTCGGATTCCAGAACAGCAGCAACTTGTGATGGACGTCCCGACCACATATGCCCTTGGATTCTAGCGTGCGGATACTTTATGGAAAGCCCTTGGAGTCTACTTTCATATGCATCAAACCTCAAGTCGATATCACGTCGGAGCCGACCGCAATATTCTTTTTAGTGCACGGACCTTTTTTGCCAATGGTGCTGCGACACCTTGTTTTGGCCCATTGGGTCATGTATCATGTTGAGTCCCATTGGGACGCGTCCTAGGGTGGGAGTACGACCCAGTCTCCCTGAGGTCGCCCTTCCACTCATATAAAACCTAGCCACCATAATTAGGAACACTTGGGTTTTGTAGATTAGATTTAGCTCTTGCTAGTTCGTTCGACGACGTGTTGTTGGCTAAACTACCCGTCTTCGGTTTCCAGAACACCAACCATATTGTGTTTCAGATCGTAATCCTTATATTCATCTTGCAATTCATTGCTTGTTTTACTTGTTCTTGTTGGTTCTTCGATTGCTCGCAAGACAGGTGCCCTCGTGGCTAGGTTATCGAGCTCGGCAAGATCACGTCGACCACGAAGGTTGGTGTATCGGTTGATAAGGCACAACATCTCTGGACGGCTGTAGCCGGGCCGTGAATGTCGACTCTCCTCCCAAATTGAGTTATCTTCTGTTTCCACAGAAAGATGGGGACTGAACCCTCACGGGTCTCCATCACCAAGAAACAACTCCTTCGATACTATTACAACATATTAGTATGATTAGTCATGTTAATGAACTTTTTTGATCCAGAAGCAAACTATTGATTCTTCCACATTATGAGTGGTGATTTATTCACAACATTCGTGTCAAAATGAAAACCCAGGAAACACCTCCTTCGATATTATTACACCATATTAGAATGATTGAGAATGTTAATGAACCTTTTTGTTCTGAAAGTGAACTTTTGATTATTGCACATTAAAGGTGGCGACGTATTCAAAACATTTGTCTGAAAAGGAAACCCATGAAACACCTCCATCGGTACTATAAAACCATATTAGAATTATTGGGCATGTTAATGAACCTTTTTGTACTGGAAGCGAAATTTTGATTCTTGCACATTACGGGTGGTGAAGTTTTCACAACATTCGTGTTGGAATGGAAACCAAAGAAACATCTCCTTCGGTACTATTAAACCATATTAGAATGATTTGGCATGTTAATGAATATTTTTGTTCCGAAAGTGAACTTTTGATTCTTGCACATTACGGGTGGTGAAGTTTTCACAACATTAGTGTGACAATAGAAACCCAAGAAACAACTCCTCCAGTACTATTACAATATAGTAGAATGATTAGTCATGTTAATGAACCTTTTTGATACAGAAGGAAACTTTTGATTCTTTCACATTATGGGTGGCGATGTATTCACAACATT